>OZ004727.1:11764587-12173415 GCA_963924685.1 Dexiosoma caninum | reverse complement strand
AGTCTGCACGTTGACTACGAATCCAAAAGCAGACCTGGGTTCAACCCCAGTTTCAGACTAAAATTCTAAAATAAAAATAAACATCTCGCATTTTTCTGATGTGCATTAGTGTGTCTTTGTGTGTCAGTTGTTGTCGGAAGGTTTCAGTGGCGAAGGCATAGTCACTGGCCACTGAACAATACCGGCGTCAGCTGATACCAATCCACAATCGCATCAGAACGCCCTCCTTCGCCGGTATCGTGTAGCACCGGCGAAGTAAAATAATAATAAAAAATGGCTACTAAACCGAATCTTCAACACTGCTACGAGTATTAAAACAAAAGAACGTGCAAAAGCAGAGCTGCAAAATAATGTCGTTTCTCCTACTAGCCCTTTCCTATAGTTCCTGCACAATGCTTCGCATGTGTAGGAGTCATTTCCTGAGTGCTGGTCCCAGATAAAAAAAAAATAAAAAATTACGTATATTGTGGGCTCTAGTAGAGATATCCAATGACCAGTGTCAGCTTTCATGGATCGGTTTTTTCTAATTTTGTTATCTGACATTTTTGGAGTGCTGTAGTTTTCCGAGGATAATCATTGCTTAATTTTCTCTCAACCAATTCTTTTTACTAGAACTTACGGCATATTCCTTACGTATGCCATACATTGCAGTAGAACAGATTCTTGTACAAATCTGCATCTCGAACAGAGCGACGGATGGTACCACGTCCCATAATTTTTTAATTAAAAAATTAATTATTAATCATATGCGGGGGATATTTGTTCAATTCAATAAACCAATATAAAGTTGTTTCGGTTTTTTTTTTTTAAATGCCAGCAATACCTGATACTGATGTTAAAATTGATAATAATAATTAAATCATGAAATTCGCAGAATACCTTGTCATGTTGAGAATTCCGTCTATGAAATTTTATTACATGCAAAATATATTTGTATATACGTTTATATGAAAGAAAAGAAGGAATGAATTAATATCAGCAACATTTTAAAACCCCAGCAGTATGAAAATTTTTCGAAATATAAAAAAAAAAAAAAATTCAGAAATCGGTGCCATAGTTGAATATCATTCTCAGAAATAAATTACAAACTCTGTCATATGCGATTTTATTGAAACATAAATATTACAAATATTAAAATCAAATTCATATACAATAATAAATTGAAATAGAAGAATCTAACTTCAATTTATATCTTTTATTTAAAATATAATTTAACTTCTGCACTACTTCCACAAGCATTTTGCATACATTTATAAGTGCACAAATTTTGAATTTCCATTTTTATTGTTGTTTTTAATATTTATGCATTTATTGTAGATGTGGCTTTTACAAGGATAGTTTCAAATATTCAAATATACACGTAGCAATGCATGCGTGTAAAGGAAATAAAAAGAAGAAATTGCTACACATGCTGGTGTGGTGGTAAGCCAAGAAAATTTATTTTCTTATGAATTCCAAATATAATTCAAACGTTTACCTAAAGACTTATGTTTGCATTCCTTATTTGTTTGTTTTTTTCTTTTTTTTTTAATTTTTATTTTTGCTTCATAGCAGCAGCAGCAGCAGCAGCTATTTGGTATTACAATATTTTTTGTGATTTTCTATGGAATAGGGAAATAGCGGAAACTTTAGAGCTGGATATTCACGAAAGCGTGCAGTTATGGGTGGTATAAATATTGAGGAAACTGAAGCTCTTGCTGTTCTTGGCATGAAAGTTCAGAACGATATTCGCTGGACTGAACACATTTTACAAGTCTCAAAAGAAGCATTCAAATCCATCGGCTTTTTAAGAATTTATACTTCAGTACATTTGATCTCTTTGCTAATTATAGCACTTAGATCTGAATATATCTCTCATATATTGGGTAGAGCTTTAAGGACTATTTTGTAGTTAATCGACCATGGACAGGAGAGGGCACAGAAACTCTTTAAGGATGATAAGGTAGCTAATTATTCTGAACACCTTCGTATTAATTTTTAACTTGGACCAGTGCTCTGGGGAAATCCCCTACATATACCATGCATTGCTCGGGAACTAGATAGAGAGAGGGATAGTGTTGAGTATAGTGAGGTTATGTGGTGAACGGTGGTGGAGGAAGGCAGGGCTCAATTCTTGCACAACTCTGCAGTAGAGTTTTAATTAAAAGGCAAAGTTGCGGTGTCTGTAATGTTTATTATTATTAATAACACTAATTATTTTAAGCCTAAGGTCTTTTTATATATTTTATATTTATTTCAATATTTCGCTACTCCTTTGTGTAGCTTCTTCAGGAAAATTGGTTTTTGTTTATAATAAAAAAATTTTTTTAAAAATTCACAATATAGGAAAAGTTCTTGTCAATTAAATTTTAATTCAATTTCAAGTTTATTATTATTTTTAAATTATAGAGAGCCATTATATTTATTATTTTACTTCGCTGGCGTACAATTGCTCAGGTACTGACAAAAACTCATGAAAAGCTTTTTTTTCCCTTGAGCGGTCCGGGAAACGAAAATGGGGTTTTCTCGTTGCAAAGCCAACACGCTAACTATTCGCCATTAGCACCCTCTTCTACCATCTGTTACCTTCTATAGGAAAATGATAGTGATAGATGTGACAGGTGATGAAAGAATAGATAGAGGAAAGCTTCATTATTTTTAAAACTCAGTTTTTAAATATTTTGTTTTCTTAGCAGTATAGCAGCATTTCTGCTGTGAAAGATACGCTTTGATTTTTTTGAGCTGGGCTTAATACACATTTTATTAATTTTTTAACTTCGTCGATGATACACGACACATTGCCGGCGAAGATTGTCTTTAAACCTTTTATAAATTCTAAAAACTCTTTATGTAAATGGCAGTAAATTGTTAGTTTTAAGTTTAATAATTTTATTTTCCTTTCTCTTTTCTTTCAGCATCAAGTTTCTGCATTTTCCCCTTGCAGCTTTAAAGTACTTAAGATGTTACAATATTTTTTTTTTGAATTTTCTACAATTTCCTTTATGTCATGCATTTACAGTTTTAGTTTTTCCGTTTCCCTTTTTCTATTTCTCGGAATTGTTGGCAAAAGACACTTACTCTTTAGATAGCAACCTTAAGCACACACTAAATAAACCATACACACTCGCACGTACAAATTTCTTTATGCGACTGTACGTGTGCATGTTCAAGCATGCACATGTGTTCGTACAATAAAGTCTATTATGTAGTTTAGCATATGTTAGTGTTTTACAAATACAAATGTTATTGGTTTTAAAAAAAAGTCTGCTTGTTTTTGAAAATTGTTGAGGAAAGAAGAAATAAAAATAAAACGAGGGACAAAAAAAATTGCACAACACAGTTTCAAAATGAGAACAGTTTTATGTGACTTAAAAATTTTTGTTTAGTCAACAAAATTTCAAGCAGCAAAAAGAATAATAATTTAGAAAAATATGTATGTATTTAACTATATTAAGATAAATATTATTTTTATAAATATTTATTGTTTTTTATATCAATATTTCGCCTGAAGAAGCCAAGCTACGATTATGATGTTGGCGTATACGAGGGATACTATTTATATTTCGAGAGCTGGCAACACTAATGTCAATAACGAAAATCTGGCTACACCATAATAATAATGTTTGACATTTTTTATGAATAAAATGGTCGCAACATTTAGATGTACAAGTGCTTGTGCTTGTTTTGTTTACAGTGAGTTAAGAAAATCAATTTCAACAAAAAACTGGAAATTTGAAGAGAAGGTTTTCGTTGTATTATTTTTTTTATAACTTTAGACGTGTGTCGAATAATGTGTCGATGATCTTAGGTCTTTGTATTTTTCCATCACAGTGTATCGCTGGTATAATGAATTCAATCGTGGCCGTAGTTCGGTCGCCGACGAATTCCTTGAAGATCGTCCGAAATCGGTTGTTGTACTACATAACATCGCTGCAATGTGTAAACTCTCGATGCAAGATCGCCATGTGATATATTGTGCTACAGAGACATTCTTGCACAATCGTTCCATTTCGATACATTCGATTTTGCATGACCACTTAGTTGTAATACAAATTTGTTCTCGTTGGATACCCCATAATTTATCAGCCGCTCAAAAAGAAAAGAAAAATAAATTATTAAAAAGTTCCACCGTGCTGCTTCAAAAGACGTCTATAAAATAGTGACAAGTGGAGAATCATGGATATATGTATATGAGATGGAAACAGCAAACGATCGTGTGGATAATCCAAGACGAGCTAAATCCAATACAAGTTGTTCGTGGAAGAAGGACAGCGAAGCAAACGGTCGCCTGTTTCTTCGGGCGAATGGGTCATGTGGCCACTGTTACGCTTAAGCTACATATAACGGTCAATTCTGAGTGTTACACGGTCATTTGCTTGCCGGAAGTTTTCGGAGAAATTCGTAAAACTAACCGCTGAAGACGAATCAATTTTCATAATGATAATGCGACCTCTCACATCTCAGCTCGTCAAGCAGGTGCATTTTTGAACAGTTAAAACATCGAATTGATGACTCATCCTCCGTACAGTCCTAATTTGGCAGCCAATGAGTTCCTCTAGTTCCCGAGTATCAAACTGCATTATCAAAGATTTACGAGCGCCGAAGAAATAGTTGAAGCATTCAAAAACAATGTTTTAGCGGTGTCTCAAGAGAAATGGAAAAACTGCTAAGACAAATGGTTTGAACAAATGCAAAAGTGTATTGTTCGTCAAGGCGAATATTTCGAAAAACAATAAAGCCATTTTCATTTCAAAATGTTTGTTATTATTTCCTATTACAGAAATATAAATAGTTACCCTCGTATTTGTGCTTGATTTGGCAGCAAATCACTCGGCACATTGACAGAGAGAATTTTTTTTTTTGGAATAAATTATCCGCAGAGCTCTTTCCTCTCACTTTGGACATGGGAGGCTGCAAATAGAATGTACATCAATACTACTCCCTCTATCAGCTCCCAAAACATTAACAGCTTGTTCCAGCACAATACATTGCATGTGTAGGGATCATCATACGGTTCAGGATAAGTTCTTTTGGAGCAAAATCGTATCACTTTACCATCACTAAAAAACGAAATCTATTTCTATTGAACGCCAACAGAAATGGTGTAAAAAATAGCCAAAGAACAAAAAGCAAAAAAAAAACAAATATTCTTCAAAAGAAGTAACTTAACATGTTTTTGTCTTAAATAAATTCTTTTTATTGTCTATTGGACGGTTTTAAACAAATATGTATATACGCCTGCATACATAGGCAAATGTGTATACAATCCGTATGCATTTACAACTGTGCATGTGTGTGCAAGAACGTTCATGTTTCTCTTAGTTCTTATAGTGTGTGTAGCTCTCGCATTCTCATGTAATTTTTAGATGGTTTATTTTGTGAAATTGATTTTATCTTCAGTATTTTTCCCCTACTTTTTTATCTCTATGCTAGCAAGCCATATATGCATTATATTTATTTTGCTTGAGATTTGGTTCCTTTTTTCTCTGTTCTATCTTTAAAGCTGCATTCCTTCTTTGAACAGTGTTTCCTAATCGATGATATGCAAATGATGCTTTAAATGGAAGCTGCTTTTTTCCACTACAATTTCTATCTATTCACTGATATTATTATGCAAAGGAAAAGGAAACTATTTTGTTTTTCTTCAATTTTTCATATCGCATTTATTTATTTTTTTTTTGTTTATTTCTTGTGTGTGCGAAAAGATAATACAAAAGGTTAAAGGATTTAGTAGGTTGATTATGGTGATTTTTATAAAGAATTGCTAAAGAAAAAATAGGAAGAGGTTTATGAATATTTTCTTCAAAAAATACGTTTTTTTTTTTTAATACGTTTTAAAAAGGAGATTTTTATGTTTTAATATGTTAAATATAGGAACATAACTACTTCGTTTTTGCTACAAAGAGTAGTGACATAGAACAAATATATATACGTGTTCTACTCAACTGATGACGGAGACTAAATATTCTTTTTGCTTTATTATAAAATGAAAAGTAATTTTTATATTATTAAGATAAATTAACTAGGTTCTTACAGACGAAAATTTCCAATCAAATGATTTACTGCTGACGCTGTGGGTGCAATGCGCACATTAAAATAACGACGATATTGCTTTGAAAAATAAAATTCAATTATTTTTGTACGTTGTTGGATCGTGTAAAATGATTCATAATTAATTCCCCAAGTCTTCTTTATAAAATGCTGGAAAAAAAAACAAAGAAAAAAAATCAGCCTTATTCCAGTTGGCAATGTCGACGTCGACACCAAAACTTAGCATCTCTCAAATCGATATGCAATATCTTTCAGTTAAAAGCTTAATTGACATTTACTGAAAATGCAGAATTTTTTAAACGCCAATTTAAATTTCGTAGAAAAGCCGCAGCATTTTGACGTAATAGGGTGTAATGAACTTTGTAACGTAACTTTTTACTAATAGGAGATGGAACTTGACAATTGTTCGGCAATTGAGATTATTAGATGGTAACCTTCATTACCAAAGAAAACGAAAACGACCTATTTGTCACTCTAGAAAAACCTCGCACACGTGCTTGATAGACTAGCTAGTTCGGGCTGGGTCAGGGTTCTTGTTTTACTAGTGGACTATGTATTACAAAAAAAAAATCACATGTCCTTAAGTTGCCCTTAAAATATATAAAATATAACAAATCCTTCACTTGTACCGACCTTGCAGAACGAGATGATAACGTTCTTAACTTCTAATCCCCCCCATCCTTTTGGTTCTCTCGATGGTCAAACCGATGTTTATAAGAAAACCCCTACTTACAGCCCCCATTTCTTCCAACCGTGAAGTCTTACTTTGAATTATCTAATCACTCCATATATAAATTCATTTTTCTATTTATTTATAAGAATATATAAGATTTCGTGTCGTTGACGACGTCGACGTGAATAATTAAAAAAGTTATAAAGAATTCAAACCATATAGCTCATTCTGCGGCACCCTGTATAAAAAAAAACATGTCATCTAATGTTGGCTTAATTCAATTTTGTATGGAAATTTGATTTAATTTTTTAAAATATTGATTGATTGATTTTTTTAAAAATTAAATTTTTTTTTAGAATACACTCAGGTCTTTTTTTAAGCGGTTTTTTTTTATGCGAATTTGAATTTATGCGTTTTTTTAATATTCAAATTTTTTTTTGCGTTTTGCGAATTTTTTGTTTTTTTATATAAAAGTATGTATGTCGTATGTACTATGTAATATTTAGATAATTGAAAACACTGGTATGTATTTACATACAAGTTTTTGTTTAACTGCAGACAAGCCAGAAGATGATGACAGCGATTCCCATTTAGAAATTACCGCAACGCCATTTACTTCAAAACAAATTGGAGAAGTTTTAAATTACAGAACCAAATTCTTAATTTGGACTCAGATACGGAACGAGCATTAAAACTTCAATGTGGATTAAAAAGTCTTTTCTCGGGATATCGCGAACTGCAGAAACACTCAACATATTCGGCATCGCAAAGTTTAATGACAAAATTTTTTCAAAGAACATACCAATAACGCATATTGTCTCCTCTAGTGATGAAAGCAACATCGAACCGCTAAATAAAAGATGCAGACAATTGCTAAGTGATTCTGAATAATCTTATTTTTCATGAGAACTGTATTACATATGTAATTATATTTTTATCCTTTTTTATACCAGGATGTATATGAACTAATCTTTTATTTTTATTTACTTTATATACCTTAATATGAATTATTTATTTTTTAGTTTTTTGTTTAGTTTTACTTAAATAAAATATTTTTACACATATGTATATGTAATTGCATTTATGAATATAATGTTTTTTAAATTAAATTGAAAAAAAAAACTTTTTTTTATGCGAATTTGGTTCATTTTTAATACTAATTTATGCGATTTTTTTAAATTCCGGAACGTAACCCCAGTTTTTGTATGGAGCTAGAGTCTTTTTTATGCGTTTTTTTATGCGATTTTCTACGGAACGCATCTAAAGTATTAGAATGATTTTTAAGATTTTACAAACACTCTTTTAAAATTAAAGCATTCCCTTAATATTATTTATTTTGATAAGTTTGTGCTTGCAAAACTTATAAACACAATAATTTACCATAATTTAGTCATCATTTATGGTAAATATTTTACATTTTGTATTACCAGGAAAGTCTGCTTATTTAGTGGCAAATTTACGCACTTGTACACACATACATACCAACAACTTAATAACAGCAGGACACGAGGAAACAAGAAAAAAGAAACAGAAAACTGTAGCTTACAACTGATGTGCTGAAGCACAGAGATTGATGAGCTGATAACTTCTGCGACAGTATACACATCATAATGTTGTCATTATTTTTGACTCAGTGGACGTTTAATATCCTGTTGTTGCTTGGCGGCGCTGAAGGCTTGTGGAGTGAAATATACGAAAATATAAAGGTGGGCTAGAAAACGTAATGATGTCTATATATTTATATTGCAGAATGTTTTCCATTGCTATACTCTTAAAAAGTTTTTATTAAACCTAGACAATATTTAACAAAATATACGAATGATCGAATGTTGACAATGTTGGTAGCCACAGGCATTTCTCTTTTTTTTTTAAACACTTAAATTAGAATAAGTTCTTCGCTACATGCAGTTGTATTTAGTAACAAAATATGATGTCAATCATATGTCAGTTAAGATATTAAATGCACGAATAATTTTTCTTTCGTCTTAATTTCCAGTTGAAATTTTTTCAAATTCGAGTTCGTACAATCGCTTTGCTATTTCCGCTAGTCACTTTCTTTCAGAAAAAAAAAACACAATTTCTTTATAAAATAAGAAGTTTTAAATTTTATTTTCACAATTATTACTATTGAATTATTTGATGGTGAAAAATATACGATATTTTTCATTTCCTTCTCAAAAGCTTATTTTTTAACTTTACTTACTTGTCATTATGTCATTGTAGCAATTTTATTTCGGTTTACTATTCAACCGTTATCATTAATTTTAGTTTGTGAAAGTCTTTCGAAAACAAGTAAAGGGAGGGCAGTATTAAAAATTTATTGAAAACTGGCTTAAACCGAAATGCAGCGCTGCCCCTTTTTTTTATTATTTTGGCAGCACCAAGAAGATGACCCCTACGCATGAGTTACATGGTGCTGGAACTAGAGGAAAGGGATAGTTAGAGAAACGATAGGAGCTGCAGCTGCACTATCGTACAACTTATTTTGCAAGTTCTTTGTTTATTACAGTGTTGAAGTGCCTCTGATATCAAGGAGACCTATTAAATTTTTGAACTTCGTTTTAGTAGCTGCTTGAAGTAATTATTTTACTTGGCCAGTTCTACACAATATCGACAAAGCAGGTTGCACTGATATGCCTGTGGATAGTTATCAGCTACAGGGTGGTCCAAAAGTTACACCTGCATGTTTAAATTTGATTACCTTTTTTGTTTATTATTATTTTTTATTTTTTTTTTTTTTGACGCAAATGCACACCAGTAAAATGCGAGCTGTTTTTATGAATTAGTCTGAGAGTGGGGACGAACCCAGCACTTTTGTAGTTTTGTAGTCAACGTGCAGACTACTTCAGCCATCGCCAGCTTCAATTTTTCATTGGCAGATAACACGACCACTTTTAAAATCAAGCTAAATTTGTTAAATGTCGTGAATTGATAACGAACCCATTTATATCAGAATTTCAGGGATGGGAATCGACGGGGCCAGATTCAGAATATCGATACCGATGGCTGTATACCCAAAAAATTACCCGTGGAGAAGTTCATGCCATCGGAATGTGTGTCTCCTTAAGAGCATGAGGGAGTCCCACATGTGTTTACTATAGGATTTTCCAGCGGCTCCTAAAGCCCTTCAGTCGACCATAATAGCCTAAAGAATGGTATGCGAGTGGACTGACCTACTCAATGAGTTGGGAAACTTTAACGACATTACATTCGGATGGATTTTTAGACAAGGCCACTAATTGGCCTCGAGCCATTCTGCCATAGAAATGAAATTCTTACAAACTGGGTTGAAAGGATTTTTGCCGCTCACTGGTATAATTGCTCCGGCCAGCGTCAGGCCAAAGGCTTCCTGATCTGTAATTGTAAGACTGTATATAACAATATAATAGATAAATAAATAATTGTCCTCAAATACTACTCCCTCTAACCTCCTTTCCACAACCTATTTTCCTAGTTGCTGAATGCTGGTCTACATGAATAAAATATTCTAAATTAAATACAACTAAGCACAAAAAATTTATAGTTAGTGGTTGTGTATTAGCATACGATATCTTTTACTTTTCAAAATTATAATTCATTTCATTTCACAAGATCCAGCGCTGAGATGCCCCCAGATAGCCGCTGAAATACTTGATTACAATTGGAATTTTGTGCTTTCAAGAAATAATTTCTTTAATGCCTTTTCAAATTATTCTCGTTCTTTTTTATGTTTGTAAACTTGTTGTGACAGTAACAATAATTTTTATTGACGTCATTTCCGTTATTATACATATTTGCTTTGGTCTTGCTCACTCTCCCTCCCACTCTTTTTTCTTGGGAACTGTTAACACGCATTTATGGCTGTATTAGTATTTGCCGATTTGTAATTGTAATGCTGTACATAAGTATGTGTTGTATGTGTGTCCTTCTGCGTGTTTGTGGCTTTTGTATTTTATTTTTCTTATTGCCTTCTTCTCTTGAAATTTTCCCATTTTTTGGGTTGAAGTTTTGTGTTGTCGTTTGAAATTTTATTATCAAAGATGAGCAAAATATGAAGTGGTGAAATAATTATTTTTATCATGACATTAATCGACACTTAATTGGCTTACAGATTTTGATTGTCAGTTTCGTGGACTTGACCAAATAATTTTTAATGCTTCTTTTCCTTTTTCTTTTTCTTTTATAAAACTGATTATGCTGTTGTGTTGTCAATTGATTTGTGTGTCAAAGTCTTTGTGTTTGTATATATTTTTTTTAATTTATTTTCTTGTTTTTTTATTATTGAGCATTTATATTTTTATTTATTTTTCTCACTCGTGTACGCGGTTGGCTTAGATTAGCACAATTTATTTACATGAGAAGTGAAGCACACATATAAACTTTTGTATTTTTAGAGCCCCAAAATGGAGAGTGCTCAGACTCGACTTTATCAATATATATTTTTTTTTTTCATATTTCTTGGACCAGTGATCAATCTCAAATGTATGCAATTTATTCACCGGAACTAGTAAGAAAAGGAGAGTGTAGAGGAGGGATAGAAAGATGGTGTTATAGAAGCATATCAAATTATTAAAAAATACTTTTTTTTTTAACTTGAACCAGCACTCGGGAGATGGCCCCTGCACATGCGGTGTATTGTATTGGAACTAAATGAAACAACACAGCTTTTTGCACATTCTTTGTTTTTTTATAGCAGTGTTGTAGCGTCTCTGATGTCAGGGAGACGTATTAAATTTTGAAGCTTCGTTTTTAGTGGCCATATTTAGTAATTATTTTACTTCGCCGATGCTACACAATAACGACGAAGAAGGAGGGCGTTCTGATGTGCCTGTGGATTGGATACACCTGAAGCCGTTACTGTTCAGTGACCAGTGACTGTGTCGGAAGGTTTAATTGGCGAAGACATAAAGTCACACAAATGCACATTAGAAAAAATACGAGATATTTTTATGAGGCTGAAACAGGGGTGAACCCAAGAAAGTTTTTCTTGTTGTAGTCAATGTGCAGACTACTTTGACCATCGCCACGCTCTAATTTATTTTTATTATAAAAAAATTTAATTTATAAAAATATTAACTAAATTTATTTTGGGAAAATCGCTTTATACATGATTATAATTGCTTTTGTAAAAAATACTTTATGAGAACAACAGAAAGTATGTAATAATAAATTTCACATATATTTTTTAAGGGAAAAAGCACAATTATAATCATGTATAAATTTATAAAAATTGTGAAACTGATGTATTAAATGAATTTACTTTTTTTTTTTTTTCTTGGATCGGCACTCAGGGGATGACCCCTACACATGCGATGCATTGTGCTAGAACTAGGAAATTAGGTTATGGGACATACGTGAAAACGAATTTTCTCTGTAATGCGTAGTGCGAGTCGCCGCCAAATCGACCACAATTGGATGCGCTCTTAATAATAATCGCGTCGCGCGCGCGAATGTCCGGTTTTCGGGAACAAGTTCCCTGATGTCATTAGAACACATCCCATTATAGTATCGATAGAACAACGAAACGCACCAATATTTGCCAATATTTTAATCTATATATATATTATTCTAATTGCTTTTTACCGAAAAACTATATGAAATGTATTATTACATACCTTGCGATATTTTCATAAAGAACTTTTCAAGAAATAAATTCAATAAAATTGATTATTAAGGAAAAAAGCATATCCATATAGTACTATTTCGCTAATGCTTAGTTAGCTCCTCAGTGTATTTTTCCTAATTTCTGTTTACAAACTTAAGATTCTTCTGTTCAAAATTCAACCAATCAATCGAGAATTAAAAGATGAATGCCGACCACAAAACGAAAAATGTTCAAACAAAAAACATAACAATCCAGCTGTTTACTTTCTACACACCCATACCCGTATTTCTATCTTTTCTCTCATCTACACTAGGCTGGCCAATGGCTAGCAAACATAATAAGGGTCCTCATGAAAACGTGTAAAAGTCTGGTAAACTACGCAAGTTTACGCTCTCGTAAATGAACGGTCAAAATTTGCTTGAAAATTCATTTACACAAACCTCGTAAATTTGCCCAACAATTTAGTCTCGTAAACTTGCACAGCTTAATTGTGCATTGAATAAGTCAGCTGCTTTTGTTTACTGTTTAAAATTGCACAACAATTGAAAAAAGGGCTTCATGAAATAAGTCTCGCAAACTTGCCCAATTGCACAAGCGTTTTCATGAGTGCCCCTAATGTATTTAGAAACATATGATATATTAAAAAAAATTGGATTGTTATATTCTTCTATTTAAGAACAATCTATATATCATTTGTGAAGCTCAAAGGTTCGTCTCCATGTTTATTTTTCTATATATACCGACATTTAGTTAACCATCGGTTAACATCTTCAGGAAATTTTTATTATTTATAAAATTTAAAAAAAAAAATAAAAAAAAATTTTTTAATTATATTTATTTTTGAGCGATGGTCTTTTTTATGAAAAGTTTTTTAATTATTATTTATTTCTCAATATTGCGCTACTAAATAGGTAGCATCGTCAGGAAATAATCTGAAATTATTAAAATTTTAATAAAGGTCAAATAAAAATAGAAGTGATAAATAAAAAAATAAAAAAAAATTTTTAAAAAATTTTAAAAAAATTAAATTTTATAAATAATAAAAAATAGAGACGAACCTTTGAGCTTGAAAAATAATATATAGGTTGTTCTTAAAATTAAAAAGGCTAAAAACTAAGTATTAAAAAAAAATTCTTCTATTTAATTTTAATATTCTGCAGTTGTAAATTTTTTTTTTTTTGAAATTTGTCATTTGTCAAGAAGAGCTCTTCAGGTATTCAGTCAGGATCTAGACTGAATTGTATTTTATTTAAGAGCGGAGCCATTTTATTTATTATTTTACTTCGCCGACGTTTTATTCTTAGAATGCCTACGACAGAGTGTGCTGTAGCAGAGAAAAATCAGTAAAAATTTTGTTCCTTCACCTGAGCGGAAATCGAACTCGGGTCCTTCTGATAGCAGAATTAACACGCTAACAGCCGTATTAATAAAAAAAAGTCTTAAATAAGCTTTAAAATACATATTAGTTAAAACGCTTTTTAATCCTAAAACACGTTTTTTAAAAATTCATATTAATAATCAGTATTTTAACTAACATACGTTTTAAGGTTTTTCAAAAATGAGGATGGCAGCCCTAGATTTTTTATTTACTACTTGACTCCTAATGATGCAAACCCGTGATTATTAATTCTCGCAGTAATCGTATCTAAATAGTTTTATTGTCGTGTTTAATAAGAATTTTCGTTGTTTATAGAATGTATAAAAAATGTATGATAAGTTGTATATTAATCAAAAAACTAATAACAGTAAAAATATCGCTTGGTAAGATTGCAATTTTAGTGACATATTCAATTGCAGTTAAAAGAGTATTTGAATAACGAGTTTAATATTATTTGTTTTGATTGTTTACACATCACTACTTGAAATTTGTGTAACATTAATAAGAATATAAAAAAGCAATAAAAATGGAAAAAAAGGAGCACTGCAAACGCAAACGTTCGGAAAGTTGGGTCGAATTTTTTTTTCACAAATAACAATCACAATGAAAACAAACACTGCACAATATGACATCTTAAAATAGCTTTAAAACAGGGTCGAACCAATTTTAAAATCTCCATATTTACACAAGGTTTAAAATGTGCATTTTAAGCTAAAATTCGTTTATTAATACCATTTTAATGAATTTTGCTTAAAAATGCTTTAAAATGCGTTTAAAATTTTTATTAATACGGCTGTAACTATTTAGCCATTAGCATCTCCTAGATTTAAAATAAAATGGATGTGTTTAAATCAGCTCTAAGAATAATTAAATAAAATATCTCTATGGTACACATTTAAAAAAAAATTTAAATATAATGAAAAAAAAAATTGAAAATGCATTAACTTCTCCATTCCCGGGTTTATGAACATAAAACACATGCATTGCAGAACAATCGTTTTCTTAATAATTTACACACAGATAAATTGCTTATTATCGTTTGATAATAAGAAGAAAAAAATGGAATAAATTTCGACACACCTCTGCTGAATACATTAAGCGAAATTTTGTGAATTAAATATGCATTACAAGTTAATTTCAAATCTTTATATACGGTGGGCCAAAAGTAATCACCCGATGTTCTTTTGCTGTAATTTTTTTTTTTAGGCAAATTTTGGCACTGCTTATGATATGGGATAAGTGACCGTCGCCAGACTTGATGACCATACATGCAGATCCAAAGGTTTTCATTAAATAAAATTACAGCAAAAGGACATCGGGTGGTTACTTATGACCCGGCTGATTACTTTTGGCCCACAGTGTATGCATTATAGAAATATGTAGACGATTTTTTTTTTCTTACTTCAAATCCTTTACTTTGCCATTCCAATAATTGGCATACATTTATGTGGAATAGTCAATGTATAGAAATTATTCTAATGTCAATATTGGCTGCTGCATATTATCATATATTTATTATATAATAAAAATATTCAAATTGTTTCACAGAAAATAATTTTTTCCCCATCTTTTTCAAACATGTGTAATGGGAAAACTGCTCGTGCTGTAAGAGATGAGAAGTCTATTAACTGGCACAATTGTGAAGGCATATTTAATGAGGTATATTATTATGTTATTGTTTTTGTTTGCGTGGGTATGCGAATGTGTGGTTAAATCTTTAATTAATGCGAAAACAATGGCTTCTCGGATACCTGAGCCCTCAATGTTATGATAATAACATTTGGAGACATAATTGATCAGCGGCAGTTTTTACTCCTCTTGTTGTTGACTCTTCTAATGGTTTCGTTGAAATAAAGTCATGCTGTGTCATTCGTTGTACGAAATACGTATTTCATTTCCTCCACTGTTCTATTTGTTCATAATAACGCTCAGGATTTTGTAAGTAATTATTTTTGTTTAATTTTCATTTCTATTTTAGTGTACCACACACACTGAAGTTTTAGCTGAAACCCTTTCAGCTGAGTGAAATAAAAACAGGGGTTATAAGGACTTTATACATACTCAGACCTGCTATTTAAAACTTTACATGGCGATCCAGCCATGAGAAACATTACAATACAAATTTGCTGGAATAGAACACTTTCATATGTAGAGGATATACGTTTTTATTTTATCGAAAGCTTAATGAAAATATGAAAAGATTTAAGCTTTTAAAGATGCAGACAATACAGCAAGAAATGGGAAATCCTTAAACGGTTTACAAATATGACAATTTATATTCCAAATATTTTTTCTTTATGAACAGAAATAACACTCGTGCAAATATTGCCTGTCAGTAGTTGTTACCTTAGATAGTAAAATAATAGCGATAAAGAAAGATAAAAAAAGCCAGTACTGCTCAGTGACCAGTGGCTAAGGTAAGGCCACTTCCGACAACAGCTGACACAATTCACATTTATAGCGTAGGCAAACGAAAGCATTAATCTGCATTAAAAGCTCACTAATGTGAATTAACATTTTACCTTGACGACAGTTTTTTCATTTTGTCAACAATTTTTTTTTTTTTTTTGTATTCACTTCGTTATCAAATGTACATATAGAAGACAGAAAGTACGATTAGCTGCTATTCTATGGGTGAAAAACCACTATTTATTTGAAATGAAAGCTGGAATTACTTTTGCTGAAACTGCTCCATAATATAAAAAATGTACATGCACTGGCCACCATAAATCTGAACGTTGGTATCCCCGTAGGACACCGTGAAATAAGAGCAAGACAATTGTGAAAATTTGTAGTTTTAAAAATATATGTATATCCTCATCGAGATGTAATTCGTATATGGCATTTTTGGAAGCCTAACATTCTTGCGTTGGACAATAACAAATTTAAGGAAAGCTGTCGCCTCAACAGGAATGCTTTCACAAAAGTGAGAGAGGAGAGGTTGGACACCAATATGAGGGTTTCTATTCAACTCATTAAGACAGTGGCAATAGCATTTGGATCGGCTGCGGATTGTTCCTTTCCCTTGGAAACTTTAAAATAGAAAAAAACCGCATTTCTATAGTCATATTCCTTTTGTAATTTTAATAAAAACAATTAAAATAACTTACCTTTGCTGACTTTGAATCCAATTTAATTTTACAATAGTAAACATAGTCATATTGGTTTCTTTTTTTTTATCTGGGACCAGCACTCAGGAGATGACTCCTACACATGCCAAGCATTGTGCTGGGAACTATAGGAAAGGGATAGTAGGAGAAACGACAGGAGGTGAAGCTTAATCAATTATTTTTGCAGCTCTGCTTTCGCACATTCTTTGTTTTTATACTCGTAGCAGTGCTGAAGCTTCGGTTTAGTAGCCATTTTTTTTTCATTATTATTTTACTTCGCCGGTGCTACACAATACGGACGAATGAGGGCGTTCTGATGTGATTGTGGATTTGTTCAGTGACCAGTGGCTATGCCTTCGCCACTGAAACCTTCCGACAACAACAGACACACAAAGACACACTAATGCAAAAATGCGAGATGTTTTTCATTTTTTATAATTTTGGTCTGAAACTGTAGTTGAACCCAGGCCTGTTTTTGGTTTTGTAGTCAACTTGCAGACTACCATCCATCGCATAAATTCACAATGATTTCGTGCATTTACCCCAATTTACCCCAAACACTTGGTTTAGAGATAGTTCACAAGTTAATTTGAATTAAAACTGCTAATGCAAATTAACTTTGTCGTCTGTCTACGCTATAAGGCACAACAGAAAAAAATGCAAAGCGTTTTGATGAGTTAGTCTGAAACTGAGGTTGAACTCAGGGCTTTTTCGGGTTTATACTTCAACCATCGCCACTGTCAAATAAACATAATAATAAACAAAGTTATGCTTCAATGGTTGTATGGATGTGTGTAAAATAAACAACTCGCAAAGTGCTGTGGTTTAGTTAACGAAATAGTTGTTTAAGAAAACGCTTAGCAATAACGAAAATGGTTAAAAAAAATATTAGTGGAGAGCAAAATCTTTATTTTAGAGTTAAGTACACGGTGGGCCAAAAGTAATCACCCGATGTCTTTTAGCTGTAATTTTATTTAATAAAAACCTTTGGATCTGCATGTATGGTCATCAACTCTGGCGACGGTCACTTAGCCCATATCATAAGCAGTGCCAACATTTGCCTAAAAAAAAAAATTACTTCTTAATACTTTTTTTTAACCTTTTTTTATTATTTTAACAATCTATTTTTTTTTTTTATTTTTTTTTTTTAAGCTTTAAGGTTTTTTCTCTTTTTATTTATTCTCTCTTCAATATTTCGTTAACCTTCGGTTAACATCTTCAGGAAGTTTTTTATTTTAAATTTTTTTTCTTTTTTTTTTAAAAAAGCTTAAAAAAATAGATTGTTAAAAAAAAAAATTACAGCAAAAGAACATCGGGTGATTAGTTTTGGCCCACCCTGTACTTTTAAACAAACTATTATCGTTAAAATTGTATAGAGACGCGCACTACTGAACTTTGTACGGGCCGGAAGCCGTGGCGTATACTTGATTTAATACATATTTCTTGATTTTTTTGTAAAGCTTAAAGCAGAGTGTTGCTAGGAGTTAGTCGGAATAATGGATAATGGTTTTGTAGCCAACGTACTAATTATAGCAGCCATCGCCACTATACTTTTTGCTCAGCTGTAGTCTCTGATCTGCTTGTGTTTTGCCATACATTTACAATCTTTAAGTTATTGATTTAATTTGTAACAATTTCGTATATTTCTATCACTAAAATTATACTGCTTGTTCACAGAAGACGAGTGATCGGTGATTTATATTGAAAACAACTATAAATAAAACACAAATTATCTTATTTTGTTATATGGCCAATTTAATATCTTATTTATGTGTGTGAAAACGAGCTAATAAGGCCTAATATTTTAATGCAGATAGAACAATTTTTTATTTCATTCTTTTCCCGACGTTTCGTCAATATATGTTGAATTTCATTTTCGTTTTCAATATACATAAATGGTAATAGGCAGTTAGTAAATATTTAAAAAGCCAGTTTTAATAAAAAAAAATTAATTTAAGCATGTACTTTATGAGTGCTGAACAAAAAAGTCTAACTTCCGTTCATCCAAAAAATTGTTCTAGTATTTCGATACCAATAACCGTTTAAGTATTAATTAATTCTTTTTTTTTTTTTGATATATATTTATTAAGCCTGAGGTCTTTTTTTATTTTATTTTTTTTTTATTATCCGATATTTCGTGAACAGCTTGTTAACATCATCAGGAATAATGATCATTATTAAAATATAATAAAAAAGGTCAATTAATAATATAATTAAAAATTAATTAATTCTATTACAATCATATAGTTTTAATAAATCTTAATTATATTTATTATATAATTTTTTTTTTTTTTTTTCAAACAATTATAATTTCCTATTATTCCTGATGATGTTAACAAGCTGTTAACGAAATATCGAATAATAAAACCAAATAAAATAAAAAAAAAAAAAAAAAATAATAAATATATTCAAAAAAAAAAAGTTTTAATAAATCTTTAATAATTATTTTTGTTAAGGCTAATTTGTTTATATGCAGAAATTTTCATGGAAACCAAAAATTTGCAACAAATTTTTTAAATTATGCAAAATAAGTAATAAATTTATAATAAATGTGAAAAAAAAGGAACTAAACGCCATTAACGATTTCGGTTGATTAAAAAAGTTGTGTAGCCAAAGAACAAAGAAAAACCCCTTAAACATCGCTATATTTCGTGCAAGAATTCAGGGTTGGGAATATATCCCTCATACTTCAAATATTACATTTCATAATTCAAATACAAATATAAATTTCATTCAATTTTTATAACTCAAATATTAACGCACTTTTTTCAATTCATTCATTTTATTTATGAATTCTGTCGTGTACAAATTAATATTAGGATAACCTTGCGAAGCGTCTATGGCTTGTCTGTAATTAACATAAAATGCTATACAAAAAAAATAAATATAGAGTAATCATTGCGTGTCTATAAAATGTAATTTCAAAATTTTTTTCCTGGCTCTCACATTGGTACTTCTTTCGAGAACGTCATCGGGTATCGTATTAAAAATTGTAGGTAGCATGACGGGTAGGGTGCATCTACCGTATTCGTTCCGGAATTTTGAACACGGTATTTCCCCTCAACATTTCTTCTAGTTTGATGGTTATGATCTATTTTTTGACAAAAACCTGCTGTCCTTGTAAAATTCTATGGCTAAGTGCCGTTCGGTATATGTTTGGCACATTTAAGACATGCCTATCTTTTGCATAATTAGTTCCATCGCGTGTTGTTCTGTTTGCAATTGTGCTCTGTTGTTGAATAGGATTTGGTAGAGTTTGGTTTTGGTGTTAAAATGGTATTATTAGTTTAAGGAATTTTATTTTGAATTTGTTGAAGTTTTCCACAGTGTGACGACTTTCCCCACGCAGTTATGCCATGTCGAAGATGCGGTTTCATGAAAGAAAAATAAGCTTGTCTCATTACCTTACTACTTGAGCAGTAACTCAATTGGTGTAACATATATGATGATTTTCTTAGTTTTTTATGTACTTCTCCAATATGTATATTCCATTTGAAGTTATAGTCAATATGTACACCTAATTACTTGTATGTGGATACTAGTTCGATTACAGTTGTACATGAATCCATATTGTAATTAAAGTTTATGTTATGTAGGCAATTAATGTGATGAAATTTTATTTTTATATCTAAACAATAACAAAGTAAATTTTCAAAATATAACTGCACAAAAAAAAAGGCGGTGTGAGTGTCAGACCACTTGTGCAAGATGTTATTAAAAAAAATTTTCAATTGTTCATGTTATTGATTTAAAGCGGACTGGAAATAGCATTAGTCACAGATAACTACAACAACAATATGCACTTACTTGTGGCAGACCCATTAAATACAGTGCGAGTAATAGGCAAAACTCTCGAAATCCAAATAACAATCCAAGAAGCCTGACCGCACTTAAAAAATAAAAAATAATTAAAATCATGCCAGAGCTTAGCTTCCGTTCGTGTGAAAATTAATAAAAACAATATTTTCAAAAGAACAAGAATTAACTGGGCTATCAATTGCCGTAATCTTCGCCTTATAACAGGTAAATGAATTTGAATGAAATATTGTGTCATCATAGTTAAGTGCAAGGAAATTTCAAATCAATAACTTTTAATTGTACAATATATTGAAATATTAAATTTCATTTATCTGCATATGGCTCTTGTTTCAAATATTAAATATTATTTCTATTTACAAAAGTATTAATTTATTTTGCAAATTCTTGCTCGCCTGTATTTCATTTATCATTATTAATCGGCCTTATAAGCCTTAGAAGAGATGGCAGTGCAAGACAACAAATATTGAAGGAAATAAGAATGAAATGGAAATTATATGAATTAACATTTGGTCCAACTGCGAATGTTTAACAATAATTTTGTATTATAGTTGCAGTATAGGTAGTCGTAATCAATTTTCTTTAGGTTAGAGGCAACAAGAAGGCATTTTCAGTTGTTTGTTTATATTTAAAGCAACATAAAATATGATTACAGTTACCCAATTGACCACATTCTCAATGTTAACATAATGTTAATTAATTCCAAAGATATACAAAAAAAAAAAAAAAATCGTTAATTGAATTTCAAGGCCAAATCGCCGCATTCGTCATCGAATAACATTTCGTGACGTATCGTATAGCCAGATCGAGGCATTCGATAGCGTTCGAATCGAAATTTTTTTTTTTTTTAAATGTAAAAGATTTTTGTGCTTTGTCATAGAATGAAAACATATGGTTACAATCTTTATTTATATATAAAAATTAAATGTTTGTATGCATGTATGTGTGTTTCTTGAAATTTTCACAGTATCTCTGTATATCTTAGAGGAACTATAGGCTACATAAATTGCAAAAAGTCCAAGGGGGCGTTGCTACGCTCATACAAAATAAACAAATAAATATTTATTTTCGTATATCTCGAAAACGTTTAATTGTTCTATCGTTACTATAATGGAATGTGTTCTAATGAAGTCAGGGCACTTGTTCCCGCAACCCGGTCTTTCGTGCACACGACGCGATCATCACTAAGAGCGCATTCATTTGTGGTCGATTTGGTGGCGACTCGCACTACGCATTACAGAGAATATTCGTTTTTTGGCCGAACAGCAAGTATGTGGAATGGACTTCCCGCGGAGGTGTTTCCTGTAACTTTTAACGAGGGAAAATTTAAATCAAAGGTCAACAAACACTATTCCCTCAATCCTCTTTCCCATAACCTAATTTCCTAGTTCCAGTACAATGCATTGCATGTGTAGGGGTCATCCCCTGAGTGCCGGTAAAAAAAAAAAAAAATCTTGAGGACGATTAAAGTTAAAGTTTCTGTATTTGGTCTTAATGATCAGTAGGAATAATAATTAAAAAAGTGGGCGGAATTGGATATGTGGGCGTGCTACCTACCATATAAACTGAATATTGGTTTCTGTATATCTTGAAAACTACAAAAATCTTCTAAATGTGGTAGAAATAACTTGTAACTAAAAATAATCAGCCAAAAACTGGGAGTGCTTGGATAAGTGGATGTGGTACCTCCTATAAAAAACAAAAAATTCAAAATCGACTTTTTGATTGATTATGATATATTTTAGTTAATTTTTCCTAATAAAAATGTTTGATGTTGGTAAAATTTTTTTTATTTATTTCATAAAAAAAAATATGACTGAATAATAAAATAAAAATTTTCTTTCTTAAATAGCAAGAAAAAAAAATTGTAAACGACGGATTTTAGTCTATCTTATGACATTTCAAGAAATAGTGCTCGATCGACTACTCGTTATCGTATCGAATGCCATGATCTGAAATTTCGATACGTATTATTCGATAATGAATATGACGATCTCAAAAAGTAAAATTTCGATCAAATTCATTCGATCACGAATGCAACGACTTGGGCCCAGTTTTCCGTGGCTTTTAAAAGTATATCGTTTCAAAGCACAGAGAATATAGAAAGTAGATAGGATAGACAGTAGGGAGTATAGTACAGAAAACGGAGAGAGAAAGAGAGAGAGAGAGAGAGATTACAATAACTAACCACACATAGAATTGGATTGTATATAATTATTTAATGGCGACGATGGCTCAAGTAGTCTGCAGTTTCCGACTAAGGCTTGAAAACATTTTGAATTTTTTCTGCATTATTTGTTGTCGGAAGGTTTCAGTGGCGAAGGCATAGTCATTGGTTACTGAACAGAACCGGCTTCAGCTGATACCAATAACGGGCACATCAGAGCGACCTCCTTTGTCGGTATTGTGTGTAGCACCAGCGATGTAAAATAATTACCAAAAATGGCTCCTAAAAGCAAAGGTTCAAAAGTGAATACGTCTCCTTGACATCAGAGGCGCTGCAACTCCTGTCAACCTGTCATCTCATTTAACATCTGCATTTAACACATTTTTTAACTCTTTTAGAACCTCCGGTGAAATTCAACCCATATGGGAAAACCATAAATTTTTACCGAACCGATCTTTATTACCAATATATGTTAGACGATTAAATTATATAACTGGTTGGTCAATTACTGGAATACCAAATACTGCTGCTGTGTACCATTTATTTTTGTAGGCTGTGCCATAAGTAAAATTGAGCATCTAGCAATCTGTAAATCGCCAGTTTGGTCACTTCTCATATGTAAATAAAATATGCCTATTTGAGTTTTAGTGTGTAGGCTGAATATACATGTTCGTATGTATATAAGCCCTGTATTTGTTAAGTACGTATGACTGTGATATGTTAGTCAAGTAATAAATCTACACTAAATAAATCCCATTTGTATTCACAGTTAATTAACATAAGAGTTACATGACCGTACAAATAATATTCCAAGAAATACATTTAAACATTCATGCACTTTATCTACAAAACGATTTCTTACACACATGCATACGTACGTACGTATGTAAAATATGCATTCCAATGTACGTACATATTTAAATAACATGAAAATGTTTGCTTGATCTAAACTCATTTGTTACCGTGTCCCAGTATCTTGAAGATATCATGAGCATACAACATACACAAATGCTAACAAGCAGCTTGCATCTGTAGTAACAAACAGTGGGAGAGCAAATTATCTAAAAGTTCCATTTGACCAAATTATCATTCTCAGTACTGGCGTGCAGCCTGCTGGACAATTTTACATAATTTTTTATTTTAAACATCGAGTGTTTTACCAGCCAGCTGGTCACGTAGTTTTTCCAAAAATGTTAATGATTTTTTGAGTGTCTGGCAGCATTAAAACTAGAAGAAATTTTTGCGATTTTCGAATTATTTGTCTGTTGATTTATTGTTGATATTATTCTTGTGCTGGAGTTAAAGTCTTTCTTTTTATTTTATATTTGAAATGAGATATTTCATTTTGATTAGGTTCAAAAAAAAAATAAATTTATTAAATATTTTCCATTATTATTGTGAATTTTTAAATATATTTTTCAATTATAAAAAGAAAAACCATTTTTTTGTTAAGAATTACAAAGCAGGTACTGAATATGACATGTTTTGCTACTGTTTCGTATTTATGAAAACGTAGGAAAGCCAAAAAAAAAACAAAACAAAAACAATATGTAAATTTTCGGCGGCATACCAGTAAAATTGTTTTTGCATACTTTTTAAGAGAGAACTTAACTTTCTTTACCATTTGATATATTTTCTCAACGTTTCTTTTTTCCAAGATTAAAGCATTCAATCACTATAAGAAAATAAGAAGGCACAAAATCGAGAAGAAAAAAAACGAGAACAAAATTCTTATATTTAACAACGGACTAATTAGTATTGAAATTGCTATTGTTCAAATCTTAAGCTGGTATTAACGTCGCATTCAATGTGTAATCCTTTTATTATACAGTATTTTATTGGCTAGACATTTTCTTTGTAAAGGGTGTTCTAATTGAATTTTTTTATTTTTTTTTTACTTATTTATTTATTAGTATTATTAATACTCTGTTTCATCTTACAAAAACAAAAAAAATACAACCATTGCAATTTTAATAATATCATTTTTCTGTCGATCGTTTCAAATGCTCTTTTAAAATCCAAAAACGTAGCCATAAATTTTTAATTTTTTTCCATTTGTTTCCACCGGCCTACTACATAATTTATTTATTTATTTATTTTATTTATTCATCATATAATTTACAGTTGTTTCACCCGAAAAATGTTCACGGAATCCAGATGTATTGTTTATTAAGAATATTATCCGTTTTTATATAATTTTCCAATTGTTGCTTCACTTTTTCAAGAATTTTTTAGCAGGATTTTAAATGATTTATAGGGCGGAACTCTTCGCATTCTATGATTTTTTGCACTTTTTCTACTGGTGTTATTATAGTTTGTTTCCATACATCAGGGAAAATTTCAGTTTTCAAAGAGTTATTTATAATTTTTACTAATACTTCTCCAACAATATTCCAATTATCCAATATAATTTATTTATTTGAAATTTTATCACAGTCAGTTTTATTTTGCATTTCCTTAATTATATTCTTAAGTTCCATTATAGATATTGCATGAAAATTAAAACTAGAAATAATATTGCACATTGTCTGGTACTCATGTTGCACTTTAGCAATTGATTCTCTTATTTTTGTGGAATTTGTTCGCTATTTCATGATTATCTTTACATTCTACGTTATTAAATATCATATTGCGGTCTTTTTTTTAATTTTATATGTTGTAAAATTGTTGCATGAAGGCCACGTCTATGAATATTAAATTTTTCTCAATAATTTCCTAAATATCTTTCAAATATGTGATAATTAATAACAGAAATGAAATTCTTTTTAGCAATAAATATACATTTAATTCATTCCAATAATAAAAATGGCTACTGAACCGAAGCTACAGCACTGCTACGAGTATAAACAAAGAACGTGCGAAAGCAGAGCTGCAAAAATAAATAATTAAGCTTCACTTCCTGTCATTTCTCCTACTATGGCTTTCGTATAGTTCCAGCACAATGCTTCGCATGTGTAGGAGTCATCTCCAGAGTGCTGGCCCAGATAAAAAAAAAAAAAAAAAATTAAATTTTTAACTATTTGAACCGAAATTTCTCATCATTAAAATCTTAAAGACTAATTCGTATCAAATTGTAAATTTCATACCTGGTTTAATTTCATGGAATAAAACGAAATGAAAGGAAATTTTTTCTAAAGAAGAAAATATAACAAGTGTTCGCAAGCACTTAAATATATATTCCCTGTTTTTTTTAGACGATAGTTTTACCGACTGACAGCTTGTCAATTGAGCAAATAAATACTTATGTACCCATAGAATTATTATGGAATTGATTTTTAAGCTTAATGATCTTTTGGCAGCCACTGTTGCCCCAACTATAGATGGAAAATCATTTATGCATACGTCCATACATATATTAGCAGAATAGGAACATTAAAATGGACTAAAATTTATTACATGTTTCTCTTATTACATAAAGCCCAACTAACCTGATGATGATGTAGTGCAGTTCAATGGCAGCATCAACAACAATAGCAATTTACACATTTAAAATTTTACTAAGAACGAGAAAACTATATGTAAAAAAAATAAAAACAATTTCTAAATTAAGTATTAGAGGAATTGAAAAAAGTAAATTATTTTTTTTTTCTTATAATTTGTAAAGCAACAAAAGATAAACTACTGGATTTAAATAGTCTGTAACTCGTTTGTCTGTATTAATTAAACTTACAGTTTTCTTCTATTTATTAACAGAGTAATAATCCACTTATAGACCATGAAATTTAAAGGAATTTATTTTGGTATAATGAGAAATAGGAAAATCAATGAGAAATAAAAACAATTAATACACTCAAATTAAAGCTTTCTCTACCAACGTGCCAGAAGTTTTACAATTGAAAGTCAAGTGTAAATATTCCATTTGACATGTTTTTTTAATACAACCTTGCACTTTAGTAAGTAACACAGTTACACCTTGAATTAGATGCGCTATAAGGTTGCTCTTAAAGGTTGAATTGTACTAACGCCTGATAAATTTCAGACCAGTTTTGATTTTAGAGTATTCTTTCTCCTCGAGAAATTGCAGATCAGTATAAATGGCAATCACCTCAACGAAGATTAAGATTAAGCTTTTCAAAACACTACACAAACTATTACAATGCTATCTCAGCCACAGAACGCTGAACAAAGTTATCTTGTTGTTTCCAGCAAACTTTATTGAGTCTGTCTGTTCATTGATATTATTTGGTATTCTTTTAGTTTTCTTCATTTAATAAACTTTATTATCGGGGGAATGAAGAATGGCGAAAGCTGTCAAATGGCAAGGACCCTATGGCTCCACTATGATAAATACTGGGCTTCGGTAAACATCGGTAGTGGTTCTAACAGGGTACTTGACTATAGAGAATAATGTTTCGAGCACGGGTGAAGCTTTCAATGATTCTTGTAGGTGCTCTGACAATTTTAAGCAGCAAGAGACTATACTTCATCTCTTTGCCAATGGACTGTACCGTCCGATGCTGGCAGGGTGTACTTTGGTTCCCATACCTTGGATGTGCTGGAAGAGCTTTCGAGGCTGGGACTGATTTTGCACGGAATCTGTATAGTTTACGAAGGCAGCAGATGCTGTGAGTTGATCACAGTCCGGTATCGACTGATCACGTTGTATCACAAGTGATCCGCCATGATAAAAGGACGGTTGTGAAAATTTTCTCGGCCATTTTTAATTTATAAGAATGAATGAATCTTTATATAGTTGTGTTTAAGTTCATAGTCAACTCATCACAATACTGTAAAAATTACCTTTGATTAGAATAAAAGAAAAAAGAACAATTAATATCCAACATTACTTAAGTAGAACACGTATATACACGTATATATCAGCACTCTTTGTTACAACGGAGGTAGTTGTAAAGGCAGTAATATCATGTATTTAACACGCCAGAGCTTAGGAAATGTCTACGGGAAATGCAGTGGCAAAGAAAATTCGTACATTGTCTGTTCAAAAGAAAAGGGGAATTTTGAATTTTTTTGCAAAGTATTTATTTATTCTTCAATATCCATTTTGTACCTTTCAAATAAAATTACCATCACATATAATGCACTTATGCCAGCGCTTCTTCCAATCCGCGAAGCACTTCTGAAATGACCATCAGCTCGTTCTTCGTTTTTGACTTTATCTCATCAATTGTGGCTTTCAAATCGCTTTCCTTTCATTGGTCTCTTCAGTTTTGGGAATAGGAAAAAGTCGCAGGGAGCCAAATCTGGCGAATAAGGTGGTTGAGCCATGATTAGGGTTTTGTTTTTGGCCAAAAAATCACGAACAAGCATTGATGTGTGCGCTGGTGCATTATCGTGATGCAGAATCCTTGATTTTTTTCCCCCAATTCCGATCGTTTGAGCCATATTACTTCTCGCAAACGTTGGTATAACTTCCTTGTAGTATTCCTTATTAACCTGGGTTCAACACCAGTTTCAGACTAAAATTATAAGAAAAAAAAAAACATGTCGCATTTTTCTGATGTGCATTAGTGTGTCTTTGTGTGTCAGTTGTTGTCGGAAGGTTTCAGTGGCGAAGGCATAGTCACTGGTCACTGGTCACTGAACAATACCGGCTTCAGCTGATAGCAATCAGAACGCCCTCCTTCGTCGTTATTGGGTAGCACCGGCGTAGTAAAATAATAATAAAAAAAAATGGCTACTAAACCGAAGCTTCAACACTGCTCTAAACAGAGAACGTGCAAAAATCAGAGCTGTAAAATAATTAATTAAGCTTCAGCTTCTGTCATTTCTCTAACTATCCGTAGGGGTAGGGGTCATCTCCTTAGTGCTGGTCCCAGATAAAAAAAAAATAACCGTACGACCTGTTGGCCAGAACTCATGATGCACCACACCATTGTAAACGAAGAAACCAAAATTCGCCTTGTCATTTGAACAAATCTTGTATATACCTGTTCTACTCAACTGGTGTTGGAGATAAACAGTTCTTTTTTTCTAATAAAAGATAATTTTTACATTAATGTGATGAATTAACTATGAATAACAAAATATTCATTCATTAATTTGTAATAATTTTAGTTCAAATTAAAATTTTTACAATCAACATTTCAGCCAATAATATTTAATAATGAGTTAATTTAGTTAAAACAAAAATTATTTGTAAAATAACTTTACAATTTTCAATTTTTAAATCTTCAGTACATTCTTTATTATTATAATTGTTTTCAACTTTAAACCTCTTAAAAGCTTTTTTTATTCTTGCAACATTTAATTCCTTTAAATCCCTTTCCAACTTTACCAGACGTTTAACATACACTAATTTATATTGGCCTTTTGTTACTTGGACTCCTCTAAAAAAATATGCGCTCTCTTGTTTTAATTCATTTCATTTGCTTCACAATCGTTTTTTTTTTATTTTTTTATTATGATTTTCAGAAATTCGTTGCTGTTGTTTCTGTGGCTGCTTTTTTCTCTTTTAATGCCTTAAGCTGTGTCAAGTGGTTTGTTTCTATTACAACCAGCAGCTTCCCAGCCAGCCAGAAAATTATACTGCAGCACCAACAACTACAACAATGTATGTCTGTCTGTTAGAACAAATGTTAATGTCAGTGGAAGCTGAGAAATAAAAATTCATTTTATGTAATTGCAATTCTTAGGCACTCACACATGTAGACACTCACAATTGTATATTAAAAGATTTTTCACAATCACTGACATGTTAGTGCAGTTGTAGTGTATGCGTGTCTGGTGAGGTTTTTCTTTTTACTGTAGTCATATGTGGCTTGGTATTTTATTTTTTAGTTAGTTTAGTTAACAATATTTCTTATCATACTTTCCTTGCTATGCATTCTGTTGGCCACATCTTCACTTTATTTTGTAGTTTCGTTAAGAATTTAGCAAAGTGTGAAATTTCATTACATGTATTTTAAATTATTATTCTATTAAAAGCACAACGTTATGTTCTTAAACAAATTTGTTTGAATTAAAATTAAACAAAATAAACAACGAGTTAAAAAGCACATATTACGGGAGTATATTTCATTGGTGAGAGGGACATATTGTTAAGAAACTTAAACAACCAATGACTTTAAAGCTGTGTTCAGAGATGCATCTTTATTGAGATTTTTGCAATGAATGCCATTGTTGCGGACAAGAGCTTTTTCTTGCCCTGTGATGACTTACCAAATTCCAAAATTGAATTCTATGTAAACTTAAATCACTTATCGTTAAATAATTATTCCTTCACAAATTGTTCAGAACTTATTTATTCAAAGGTTTTAAATGGACTGTGCTTAATGATAACAAAAATTCATTTCAACCCTTAATATATTTTAAATATTGTTGGGTACTCAGTTTTACGTTTTTTATGCATAGTTTTTCAATTATTGTCTTATTAAGCGGTTAATATTGATAGCTGTAAAGTTTTGGTCCAAAATTCTTGATTTTTTCTACATTGATTTACAATGACTGTCTCGAGTAGCGGTAACTTGCATTATATTTATGTATTTGTTGTTATTATTTTAATGCACGAAACTAGTGCATTGACCACTGCATACGAATTTGACTAATTGAGACAAGTAATAAAAAGTATACCCAGTTGGAAATTCAACAGCCATTATTGAGCTAAATATTATACACGTAAATGTTAATTAAATTATTGAACAATAAGTACGTAATTGTTATAAATATTGAGTAAAACTTGAAATACAACCTTGTTACAAGTATTTTTACTGGGAAGTATGTTCAGTGAAAAGAAGAAATTCTGTACAATGGCAGGCTAAATGTCCACACGGTAAACGGAAAAAAACAAAAAGAAAATAAAGATAACCAGGGAATTATACCCGAAAATATTGCATTTTTTCAGCCGTGAAATGCTAATTGAGTCAGCCAATTTGACTAAATTAAATACAGGGTGGCACAAAGGACCTACATATATGGTTTGAATTCTTTATAACTTTTTTAATTATCACACTGGAAAACAGCATGTCTGTTGCATGCGATTTTTTACATGAATCTGAATAGTTGTTCCACGCTGATTTCAAAAATATATGCCGTTTTCATGTAGCAGCTCTAGTTTTGTAGTTATGAAGTGACAGGATTTTTCATTGAAAATGCACATAAAAAATTTATTAAATATATTTACTCTGAATAAAATTTTCTTTTTTTGGATTTTCTAGAGTGAGATGTTATATGAGTACTATTTTGAATGCTCCAACAATAATCAGCCATTATATGTTCATTCCAGTGCCCCACATACCTCTCCTCCATAGTGCGAATATCCTGGTGAAAGCGCTCTCCTTGTTCCTCGCTTAGGAAACCGAGATTTTCAGGAAAATAGTCTAGATGGAATATCAGTACAAAATACAAAATTATCTTTTTGAGTAAAGAAAGGAAGTAAATCCTTTTCCCTGTTACGGTAGTAAGAAAAGTTATGGAAAATATGCTAAAAAGAGCACGTATGTGCGAAGCCGAAAATGTACATCACTTACAGGATATCATTTTTCAAAGCTAATTGCAAAAAAAATCCCCAATAATATACAGTATTTAAAATAAAAAAAAAAAATTATAATAATCGCATAAATAAAAAAGTTATAAATCATTTAAACCATATAGCTCCTTTTGTGCCACCCTGTATATGTGAACACTAAATTAAGTTGCATAAATTATTTCAATTAAGAGTGCATGTCTGGACGTAGTATAAGTCCTTAAGTCGAAACGAAAGTAAATATTACGATTGAAACATAATAAAATTAATAATAAAAATTAATAATTATGAGCGTGCGGAGCAGGTTAATAATGCTAATTGCAACACCCAGACCGAAGATGGAATACAACTCTCATGAATGGGCCGGTCCTTCAAATATTATTTTGAAGTTACTCGACCGTGTACAGCAGAGGGCGAAGAAATTCATTTGGGACGGACGGACGTCATAATGTCGGGTGTGTTTCATTGTTCTATCGCTACCATAATGGGATGTGCCCCAAATGAAATCAGGGAACTTGTTCCCGAAATCTGTTAATTCTTACACACAACACGTTCATCATTAAGAACGCACGCATTTGTGGTCGATTTGGCAGCGAATCGCACTACACATTACAGAGAGAACTCAATTTTCCGCCGAACAGCGTTTATGTGGCACGAACTCCCTTTCGTTCCTGTCACTTTTGACGTGCGAAGTTTTAAATCAAATGTCCATACAAACTATTCCCTCTATGCTTCTTCCCATAATCATAATTTCCCTGTTTCAGCACAATGTAGCGCATTTGTAGGCGTCATCCCCTGAGTGGTGGTGCAAGATAGAATAAAAAATCTATACTGCCTTTCAATCGACCCTGAATTTCATCGAGGAATATAACGAAACTTTCCCAGCATCAATACCCAAGTGTATATTCGCTCAGAAGGTGACCGGAACACATGCGATGCATTGTGTTGGAATTAGAGGAAAGCGATAGTTAGAGAGATAACAGGTGGTGCAGCTTGACTATCTAACATCTCTGCTTTTGCACGTTATTTGTTTTATAGCAGTGCTTCAGCGCTTCTGATGTCAAGGAAGCTTTGTTTTTAGTGTCCATTTTCTGTAATTATTTTACTTCACTGGTGCTACACAATACCGACGAAGAAGGGCATTCTAATGTGCCTGTGGACACAAACACAGACAAATTAACATGAGAAAAATGCAAGATGTTTTTATGATTCGGTCTGAAACTGGGCTCGAACGTATGACGTTTGGGTTTTGTAGTCAACGTGCAGACTACTTCAGCATTCATCACGCTCATGCGTCAAGGGAACATATTCAATTTTGAAGCTGTGCTGAGTAGCTATTTTTATTAATTGTTTTACTTTGCAGATGATGCTAGACATTACCGACTGCAGCCGATAATAAGTTAACACTCCTCCTCACTCAACGCAGTGCTTGCAATGACAGAATATGGCCAGCGCAATTAAGATGAAGGACGAATTTTGTTGCGGCGCACAATTAAATACAACTAAAAAAATCACAGATATCATAATCCCATATATCTGATTTTATTTCAATATCTTTGTAATCTTTCGATGCCAGATGATATTTTTCCATTTCTTCAATTATCAATTCATTTGTATGCAAATTATTTATTTTGTTTAACAAATTTACTGCCTGTCCCACGATGCCACACGATATCATTCGACTGTTTATTTACATTCAAAAGAAAAAAAAATTAAATTTCAAATGTTGTGCAAATTGCAAATATAAATTGTTTTGATATTCATCAAACCCATCTCATCAAACTTGCAGGTCTATGTAAAGTTTACAAAGCCAATCAACAATATGAATTTCATAAGTTAATGTGATGTTTGGCCAAGCAGCCGCCTTAACTGATTTCTTATCTGCAACAGCAATTATTATATTGTTTGTTTTATTATATTTTTATTTTTAATACGCGTTTTTATTTTTATATTTTTATTTTTAATTTTCATTGACAAGAAATTTTTCTGTATTGTGAATTTTATAAAAATTATTTTTCATTACACAACAAAAAGCAATTTTCCTGAAGAAGCTACACAACGGAGTAGCGAAATATCGAATCAAAATAAATATTATATATATATTGAAAAGACCTACAGCTTAAATAATTAGTGTTATTTTTAATACGCGATATTATAATAATTGAAAGTAAAGAGCCCTGCTGAACGAACTACATTTCCAAAAATTTCAAACGAGAGAGGGAATCCAATTCATCGATTTATTATTTTAATTCAAATTATCGAGATAATAAAATTCATAAGTTTTAAATTATCGAGGGTCGACTGTACTTTTGTTTCAAGTTACAGGTGCTTGTTTGTTAATGCATTTAAGTGGCTTTTTTTTTAATAGTTGGTTGTATTGATTTGTTTGCTAGTCGTTCTTTTAACACTTGTATGTGTTACCAATTATCACGTTTCGCGTGTTATTTTATTTGAAATAAACTCGGGAAACCACTTTTGCCACTGCATTCAAGACATATGGTTTTTTAGTGCTACCACTAACTATTCTTGCCCCGCCCACCCCGCCTGCCATATGTTTGCCGGTCTAATCGGCTGCATTAAGTTTTATTTCATAATGCATTGTGGATGTGTGATTTTTTTCCCCACCAAAGTATAATGCAATGGTACTTTGTGTTGAAGTGCTGTTTAGTGCAAGTTACAGCATGTGCGTGCCACATTACGATAAGTCAGCTCAAATAGCTAAACAAACAATAGCAACAGCAAACAAGTAAAGAAAGCTCAAAAGCTTTTATTGAAACAAATATTTATTGGAGGCAGCAAAAATAAAGGTAATTATTAGAATACAAATAATTTAAAATAAACAAATACTTGTACAGTATAATTGAAAAGCTGCTCTGGCTCAAGTATATTTGTGATATGTGGCAAGTTGCAAAGGAAATTGTTTCACTTTCAATTTAACTGAATTGAAGTGATTATTGCAATGGTGTGATAAACAATTAGAACGAAAAAAAATGGAAGAAAGTTACTCATTGTTTGCTAAAAATGTGTTAATTATCATGAAGTGAATGATTACGATTTATGGCATGCAAATATATTTATTGATGAAAATGTTATAAACTTTGCAACACCTCCGCAAAACTTATTCCGAGAATTTTTAACAAGAAGAGCAAACAATAATTAAGAAATAGCAAGAGAAAAATTTCACTTCTTAAGTCCACTTTAGCACTTGACTAATTTTAATGTGATTAACATATAGGAAATATTTTTATATTTATTTAAAAATTTCCTATTATTCTTGATGATGTTAACAAGCTGTTAACGAAATATCGAATAATATTAAACAAAATAAGATAAAAAAAAGACCTCAGGCTTAATAAATATATATCAAAAAAAAAAAAAAAAAAAAAAAAAGGTCACTTAATAATATAATTAAAATTAACATATTAAATTACAATTAATGAAATAATATTTATTAAAAATAATTTTAAATAATTTTTATTTTTATAAATTAATTCACTTGCCATTAATATTAAAGAAATAATTCATAATGTTAACAAAATTAAACTATAAGAAAATACTTTATTGGTATAAAGATACAGGCAGGGAGTAGTGATTGTAGGTATTCGAACATAAAGAGCTTCTACAGGGTGGCGCAAAATATTTTTAATTATAATTTTTTTTATGTTTTTTTCCAGCCTTTTGTGAAGAAGACTTGCGGAATTAATTATGAATCATTATACGATCGAACACAGAATGACTATACTGCAGGTGCCTCAAAGGCTTTGTTAAGGGACATATTCGGCGAACGCATTATTACGCGTACAAGCGATTTTAATTGTCCTCCACGTTCAGCAGATTTAACAGCTCCTGACAGTTTACTGTGGGGATATTTGAAAGAAAGAGTGTACGTTAACAAACCAAGAACCATACTCCAACTAAAAACCTATATTCGAAATGAAATCATGGCCATTGCACCCGAAATTATGGAAAATATGCTAAAAAAAAGAGCAAGTATGTGCAAAGCAGAAAATGGACATCACTTACGGGATATCATTTTTCAAATCTAATTGCAAAAAATTCCCCAATAATATATTCACCCCTATCACGAATAATGCTATAAACACAACTGGGACGAACGACGAATTTTTCGTAACGAATATTCGTCGTTGTAAATAAAACACATTTGTGTAAATGAAAATACACACAATATGTACGTTGGACGAAATACGTCGTGCACAACGAACTTTGCGATAGGTTTATTTCTATTTCTTACGCCGACGAATGACGAATAAATTGGTGCAGAGTGGCCATTTTCCTTTTACATTTTTTAGTGTATAGTAAATAACTTAACTTTTTGCTTTAAGAATTGTTTTCTTTTTTATTTACAGGACATAAATTCAATAACCACTTTTTTAATTATATACAGTATTGTTTTAATTCGTTTTTGTCATTATTTTATCTTCTCATATCAATGTTTTTTTTTTTTGTTGAAATATGGTCACCTACTGTCACCTGCTAAATGTAAACAACAATGTATTAGAAAATTCATTAATTAATGAAAATTGGTGGAATTTGATTGAAATAAAAGTTTCTACCATCATGAACATGATGTTTATAATTTTAATAAGGGGCTCAAAACGTAAAATGTTTTTGTTCATGTTTTAACAATTTTTATTTATTTATGTATCTAAATAACATATAATTTTAAATGACATTAACAGCTGTTATTTTCGCTCTTATTCGACGAATTTACGCAACGAATTCTTGATGATAAGTTCGTCGTGCTGTGCGAAGTTCGTCATTCGTCACAATTGTGTTTATACCATAAAAGTGAAATTTTTATTCACGTAAAATTTTCATTCCCCTCGAGGTGAAAATTTGTATCATGAAATTCAGGTGGAATTTTTTCCACGTTCTCATTCTCTTTGAATGCAGAAAAGTGAAGAAGATTTCAAAAACATACAAATTAATTAAAAAGACAACCAATTTAAATTTAATGCGGAAATAAAAATTCGTGCGTTTAAGTCTTAAGTTGTGTTTTTAAGTTAAATAGTCACCCGCATTATTGGTATTGCATTTGAACAATAAAAGTAACTGAATTCAAGAATTAAACGAAAGCGTGAAAATTATGGAGTTTAAAAATAAAATAAATACAAATAGCGTACTCCAACAAATTAAATAAAATGTTTAGGCTTGGAACTATGATGGAGTTTACGTTACTCCGTAAAAGAACTCCAAAATTGGAACGCAATATCTTTGTATACTCTTAACAAAACACACTCAATTGGTCTGTTGGTTTGCATTTTATTTGTTTTCTTATGTATGTTTCGACTATAATAGCTGACATTGATATAAAAACAAAAAAAAATATTTATCAAAATATATAAATGAAAGAAGAATTTACTTACATTTTGCATATAATTCCGCAGCAAAAATCAAGTGAATAAATTAAAGTGAAAAGTAAAAAAAGTCGCGTGAGAAAAATCGTTAACGATAGGGGGAAATTGATTGATGATTGCAAATACGTGAAAAGGGAAATAATTACGAGGGAAATATTATTCATGATAAGGGTGATTGTATTTCAAAAAAAAAAAAATTATAATAATCGCATAACTAAAAAAGTTATAAACCACTTAAACCATATAGCTCCTTTTGTGCCACCCTGTATTATTTTAAGAAAGAAATTTTTATAATTAATATTTTCTTGTTGGTTACTCCTTCCACGAGTGCTTACGAAATGGCTTCCATGCATTGCACCGGAATTAGGAAAATAGTTTATGGGTATGAAGCTAGAGGCAGGTAGTACTGATTGTAGGTACATATTCAAATGCCTTAATATCTATTCCAATCATCTGAGTGAGGGTAAATATCCTTCCGAAAAGTATGTACTGACCCGGACAGTACAGTCATTGAATTAGAGATGCACAAAGTTCAAAAGATGACGGTGACAGATTGGAAAAAATAAATTTCTTGCCTGAATGAGAAAAGCATAGGAAAAACTTCTCATGTGACTCGCAAACAGCCAATTTGGCATACCTGCTATCAAAAAAAAAAAAAAAAAAGAATCCTTATTACCACCTTTTTGTATACAAATGTTGCAAATGTCTTGGCAATAAACATTGATTTTATGTCATTTCAACATGATATTACCACGAACGTTTAGAAGGAGTTTCAAAAAAAAAAAAAAAAAATTACAGCTGAAGAAACAAAAAAAAAAAAAAAAAAAAAAAAAAAATTAAAAAAAAATCAAGAAAAATCACTACAATTTAACAAAGTCATGGAAAACGTTTTATAAAAAGCAAAATATTTTCCACACACACACACATACACATACACACACTCTCTATTAAGAGAAAAGTAATAGCAAAAGCTCGTAACTGAGAAAGGGTTAAATGTGTAACACATACGAACAAAAAAAAAAAATCCATTGAAACTTATTGGAAGCATAAAATAAATGAGACATAATCGTGAAAACAATGGCAAAAACGTATTGAATTAATATGAAGGATATTGAAAGAAATTTAATGCTTTAAGTGAAAACTTCAGCAGAATAGCGTTAAGCCAGTAGAAAATCGTTTGAAATCCAAAACAAAAAGGTCTATAACACCAACACTCCAACCATTGAAATAATCACACACTCAACTATACATCGGCTGCTGCATAGACTGGTGGAAATAACAACATATGTGCCACATTAATAGAAATTATGGCATTTTTTTTAAAGGTCAAAGGGTTGTTGCGAGTGTGTGTGTGTGTGTGTTCACTATATGTACATGTGTTTTAGTTCCTTTTCCTTTTGCCCACATAAGAAAAAGGAAATCTGAAACATTTAGACAAATGTTGAGAATAGAAATGTCAAAACAATTGGCCTTCCATTTAAGAAAGGATATTTTTTTTTTTTGGTAACTTTTTAAACGCAGAATGATAAATTTTAATGGTTTCCTTTTGTTGCAAAGAAAAGGTCTGTTATTTAAGAAACTGTGTGCATAATTGTATCTTAAAGTTTTCTACTGTACAGGGCATTTTAAGTTCGAATATGTTTTTAAATAGTGTTTTATTTCTTTATACACACTGTTCTGTTTTATTTTTGTTTAGGCAAAAGTCAGGCAGTATGTGGGCCAGATGCTGCAACTCTGCTTTACAAATTAACAAAAATCGTAAAACAGCTGACTTGTATAAGAATTAAGTGGTGTCTATAATTTCAGCAACTACAATTATCTCTTCTCTACACTTATACCACGTTCACACTTATGTTTTTAAACGTGTTTAAGCAAAGTGTTTTAATAACTAAACACAACCGTTCACACTATATTTGAGATGTTTAAGAATGACGTTTTATCAGCTGTTTATGGTTTCGTAAACAATTGTATACAAGTTTGAGAAAATTAAAAATATATTAAAAAAGGAAAAAAGTACAATTGTGAAATTATCAGCTGCATATTTGAGTTTTGTTAATGATGGAATTGTTAACATTGATGAACTATTTAAAGGTGAAATAAAGATGTATAAGAAAAAACATCGCTATTTTAATATGTGTTTAATAGCCATAAAAAAGTGACACATTCGTCAAAAACACACTGAACATATCCCAAAATTAAATGCAACCCTGCCATTTACGCGTTTAACCAAGTGTTTAAATCTAAAACATTTCATTTGAGATGTTTAACAAAACGCGTCAATGTATGGTAAAACATCTCAAAATCGATGTGTTTAATCCTTAAACACGATTGAGATGTTAAACACGATAGGTGTGAACATAGAATTAGCCCTTTCTATAGGAAAGTATCACATAATGCGATGCTTCAATAAATGTTCAGAGCAGATAATTTATAAGAAGCGAAGGAGCACTTCACGGCTACTTGTTGCATCCCAGTTGCCGGGTATGGGTTATAGAGGTGTGTCTGGCTTTGAACGTGGCACAGATTTTTTGATACAGATATACTGGCCGACATATCGGAGTTCTCATATATGTATGACCTTAAGAGAAATCTCAACTTAACGGAATGGATAATATACAATTCTTCGGGGTAGTCATGGCTGAGTAGTTAGCATGTTGGCTCTGCAATCAGATGGACCTCCGTTCGATTCCCGTCCCAGTCAGGTTAAAATTTTTTCTAGTTATTCTGTGCTACAGCAGCCTCCTTCGTCGATATTTGAGCAATAAAAACGTCGGCGAAATAAAATAATAAATAAAAAGGCTTCAAAATAATGGGTCAAAATTAACATCCTGGATGCCGCAACTTTGCTTTATGAAGGATGCTCGAACCAAAACACACAATGTTAGTTATAAATAAAACAAAAAGTTTGCAGAGAATTATCTTAATATTAAATAATATAAAAAATTAATTATATTTATTTTTGGAGCGATGTTTTTTTTAGGAAATTTTTTTTTTAAGAAATTTTTTTTTTTTTTTTTTTTTTTTTATTTTATATTATTTAAATTATATATTATAAATAATTATTTCCTGACGATGCTACATATTTGGTAGCGAACTATAATTAAAAACAAAAAACTTTTCAGAAAAAAGACCATCGCTCAAAAAAAAAAATAATATAATAAAAAAGATCAATTAATAATAATGAAAAAAATATAATTAAAAAAAATATATATATTTTAATTATATTATTAATTGACCTTTTTTATTATATTTTTTGATATATATTTATTAAGCCTGAGGTCTTTTTTTTTATTTTATTTTGTTTTTTATTATTCGATATTTCGTTAACAGCTTGTTAACATCATCAGGAATAATAAAACATAAATATATATCAAAAAAAAAAAAAATATATATATAATTAAAAAATTTAATAAAGGTCCAAATAAAAATAGAAGTGAGACTAATATTTTTAATTATGATAGAAGGATCAACGACAAATTATGTGTTCAACAAAATATCGGCCAGATGCTCGCCACGACTTCAGTAACATATGTACCTCTAGCCGATGGTCGATATTTTCCATGACTCTGAGACATAATTGAGATTCAATATTGTTAATGTACCGCAAGATGTCATCTTTGAGGTTCCGAATTATTCTGGGCTTTTTAACGTGCAAAGAAAGAAGTCGAACGGTGCCGAATCACATGATCGTGACGGCCAATTAACTGCGCCACGACGTGAGATAACACGGCCATTGAATTTCTCGCGCAAAAGAGTCATTGCTGCGTTGACAGTGTGGCAAGTGGCACCACATATCGTCCAGGTTCATATATTTACTTTCTGGCTAAAAGAAGTTCGTTCTCATCTCACGATATCGAATGCATTTCACGGTAACTGCTTGGCTGACCTCATTTTCCAACAAGTGCGGCCCGATGATGCTGCCAGCCCATAAACCGCACCAAACAGTCACTCTTTGTCATTATGCGTTATGTTTTTTAGCAACCACTCGTTGTTTCTCATTTACCCAAATGCGCTAATTCTGCTTGTTAACGAATTTACTGAGGTGTCAGAGTGCTCGTCGCTGAAGATATTTTTTTTTTGGGTAAATTCACCATTCACTTCTGTCTGTTCAACCAACCATTCGCCAGATTGACGACGCTTGAACTGGTCTGTAGGCTTCAGCTCTTAAGTCAATGGAAGCTTGTAAGCGTGTAAATTCAAATCTTTATCCAAATTCCCATCAGTGATGTTCGTGAGATGATCTACAGTTGGGCACGACGACGACGAGATGAGGTTGGCGGCTCTTCTGGCACACTAACGCAAACAACAACAAAGTTTTTCGCAGAACGAACTGAACGAGCACGCATAGGTGTTTTAACATTTCCAACATACCCAGTTGGTTGAAATTGCCACACAACTCTCCCGATTGTGGACACATTTGCTAGATTATGCTGACCAAAAAAATCGTGAAATGCATTTTGATTTGAAAGCACATTTTCGTAAAAGGCTGTTCAATTGTATACCTCTCCATGGTTTAATTTGTCAAACAGTGAAACAAAAAAATATGTTCGTTTTTTTCTTTATTTGATCAATTTTAGTATAATCGGGTGATTCCCTAGGCTGAATTTTTGGTAAATTTTAGTTTTTGTGTTATTAATAAAACAAATTATTTGGATATTATTAAATCTATTTGCTCAACGTTTCGTTGGTTTTTTTCCAACTTCTTCAGAAGCTTTCTTTATTCAATTAAATCTGTCAAAATAGTATATAATTTTAATATTAGTGTATGAAAATACATGTTGTGTGGAATTTCCTGTTTAATTTTTACATCGGTAAATTAAAAAATTGTTTTACACCAAAGGCTCAATATGTAAAAAAAAAATTTTTAATTTAAAAAAAATTCAAAAAAATTTTAAAAAATTTAATTTACCAATATAAAAATTAAATAATTTGTTTTATTAACAACACAAAAACAAAAATTTACCAAAAATTCAGCCTAGGGAAACACCCGATTATACTCAAAAACAAAAAAATGTCAAATTAAGTTGGGCAAAAAATTTAACGTTAAGCTGTGACTTACAATTAACATCGTGCAATATGGTTGGACCAGCTTTTAATTAACACGGAAGTGCTGATTTTTGCAAGAATTAAACTACCTACCACTTTCAACACCTGCTTATGCTCTACACTATCCCTCTCTCTATCTAGTTCCAGTGCAATGCATTACATATGCAGATGATAACCTTTTAGTACTGGTCCAAAAAAAAAAAGAAATCAATAATAAAGCTCCACCCGTCCACCGTTCCTACTTTTACGAATTAGCCGCATAAAAATTAATTCCATTTTTCCAATTACTTCTTCTATCAGATATTTGGACACTGCCAATGGGTCTGAAATCAAGAATTCTCTCATAATAGTTGCATCACTCACTGTAACCGAATTGGTTTTCCCACGATTTTAAATTAAAAGTCATTCTAATAAATCAAATTTCAAAATTTGTATTTCCAAATATCCTTTACCACTTTCACACATCATCATTTTCATTAAACGTGTTTCTATGTGAAATGTAAATATTGTGATACATTTGGTATGTGTTTCTATGTACTCGCTTGTGTGGCTGCAATAAATGCTCAACTATTTCTTAATGTTATTAAAACATCATTTATTTTCTTTCGTGAATTATTACCGTCATCGGTATCATCAGAAATAAATCCTTAATATAATTTATATGACATCTCTATCTTGTATTTTTATATATATTTTTAATTTTTTTTTTTTGTCTTCTGTAACTGCTGTTGTTTGCTTCAACTCTCTAAATGTTCGTTGTCATTTTCGTTGTTGTCTTTTTCTGTGTTTTTTTTCTTGAATATCATCATGTTGTCTTGTGCTATTTTCATTTGAGATTAATGACAAATTCATTGTATGACATTACAAGCAAAAGATATGACCAAAAGAACAGAACAAGAAAATCAAAAAAAAAAGAAAAAATGGGAATAAAAAACGAAGCGAATGGCATATCTGATGGTGATGGTATGTTATGAAAAAAATTCAACGGAATGCATATTGTTAAAGGGTCAAGCCGAATTATAAATCTCTTTCGTTGACAATTTCTTCAAAGAATATTTTTGGATTGGAAGTTTCTCGGTAGATTTTTCTTTGTCTGCATGCTCAGACAAATACAGTACCAAATACCAATGACAGCTCAAAACCTCGGACGGAATTATGTTTTTAAATAAATTTCATAATCATAAAATCAGATAGATTCTCCTAAGCTGCCATCTCCAAATTAAATACAGATTTTGAAGGACTTTAGGAGGATTATGAATTTGGACAGATGATTACAGAATGTGTACAAATGGCAACCGACAAATGTGGATGAATTAAAACAATAAATTCCAGCCTAAACTTGGCGGGCAGTAATGAATAACTTTTTGTTAAGATGCCGCACTGCATCAATGAGCAGGACGGGCATTTATATTTAAGACTATCTTGAACTGCAGGATGTCTGGTAGCAGATTTATATTTCCAAACTTAAATAAAAAACGTAATAATTGACACAAGGTTTTATTAAGAGCATTGAACGATAGAATGGAAACGCGGTTTAATTTTTTAAAGAGTATGTCATCCAGATGTCTTCCGTCGAGTTGAACACACTGTTCAAAACGGAGCCTTGTGTTCTGCATCACACGCTGCAGTGAACTTTGTTTAATTGAGCTGCTTTTCGACGAATATTTTCCTATAAAGCCACAAGAGATTGGAGATTGTCATAAAAAAGCCCTCTCTTTGAGGTAGCCCGGGAAGTTAGATCGCGCGATCTCGCTGGCCATGGAATGTCCCCAAAGCGACTGATCAGTTTTTGGGGGAAATTTTCCCGAAGCAAATTCATCGAAGCTCTGGGTGTGTGTGCAGTCGCCCCACCTTGTTGAAACCACGTGTTTGAAGAGTACGATGGATGAGCTCGCAGGTTTGGCAATCATCGTAATCGTCGCCTGACCTCGAGAATTTTCGAAAAAAAAAATGGTCTAATTATCTCATGCGTGGATAAGGCACACCAAACAGTTACCCTGGGGCAATGCAATGGTTTCTGATGTTTCAATCGAGGTTTGCGGGTTCTTGAAGACCAGTAACGGCACTTTTGTTTGTTGACGTGGCCGTTTAAGTGAAAATGAGTCTCGTCGCTCCAAAAAATGGGATTTAGAGTGCGAAAACGCTCCAACATCATTTCACAAAAATGTTTGCGTAAATCAAAGTCACTTTCTTTCAGTTCTTGAACGATTTGAATTTTAAAAGCATGGAACTTCAGATCCTTTTTTAAAATTTCATGAAGACTGCTCTTTTCCGTATTGAAAGTCACGGATTTTCAGGTAAATTGCTTTCAACCAGTTGAATGTTTTCGGAAGTCCTTGAAGTTCGAATGGGCCCTGGCTGTTGGGCATTCATAGCCGAAGCAGTATTAAAAATATAAATTTGCCAGCAGGCACGCTGTACTTTTAATAAATAAAAAAAGATCGAATAAATTCCATGCATTACTACAAAAGTTATGGCAGTTTTTCTTAATGTATCAGCCACCCTGTGGTAATCCTCGTCTTACAGCGTAGAAAATATTTTGTTAAACGAGGGACATGAAAACTTATAACACGAATAATTCATTTATAACTTCCTCAAGTAGAAACAATTTTTAAAATTAATGCCTGCTTAAAGCAGCAATTCTCTATGAGAAAATGAAGACTTTGACTTTATGCCTATGAATTTTAAAATTTCTAATTGTTACGTATAGACCAGCTGGAACCACATTGCACTATCAGTATTACAAACCAAATAATGGCAGAAATATGATGCTGAATATAGAAAATAGAAAAAAGTAATTTCAACAGTAGCAGCAGCGGAAGCATCAGCGCTTATTCTATCAAATTTCTTATATCTACTCCTTTTTTCCCGTCATCAAATTTAGAAACTTTCATTACAATTTCCAACATGAAAATATTGTCAAAAAAAAGTAGAATAGAATACACAAGGTTAAGAAAAAAATTCTACAGCTTAAATACGTTCATTATTATGAATTGCATTTAGAAAGGAAAGGCGTTGCAGTCATACACACCAGCACAGAAGGAACAAAGGAACAGAAAAGCTTCTTAGTTCAGGCCTGTTTAAAGGCCTGTCTAGGCAGTTTTTTGATTCCAACTGCTATAGAATGCCTTATGAAAGCTCTCTACTTCAGCGTGGTAATGATAAGATAAATATTCCACGTAGAAGCGAGGGAATAAAATTTTTTGTTTTATTTTTCTTTGCGCAAAGCAAAAGCAAGAAAACGAAATTTTAAAGTCTTTCTCCGCCACCCAGCAATCTTTGCAATCATCACTCTGATGACAACGTATAGAAAAAAGATATGGAAGATTTATTCTTTTCGGTAGAAAATATTACATATATATTCCACAGGTTCTTCTATGGGAACGAAGAAGATAAAGCATTCATTTTTTTTGTTTTTTTTTTCCGAACACGAAATTTTAAGGGCTTTCAGAATCTCTCGTGGAAAGGCCACCCACAGTGACAATATGTGTAAAAAAGTTATGGATATAGAATAGAGTTAGAACGAGTACAAGAGGCCTTCTAGAAGGCAAACGTATTCTTTATTTTTACCGCTGGCTACATTCAGCCGTACAAATATATCGTCTTTGCAATCATCACTCTGATACCAACTACCAACTACCAACAACACCAATATGTTTTCAAGGGAGTTTTAAGTTCAAGTTATTTAACGAATAATATGGAGAAAAACAGAAATGCAGAGAGTGATATTTCTTTTCGGTATTTAACATGAACAGTCATATGAGGGGTGGTGTTAACATTTGCCCTACGATTTCGTTGCTAAAATATTTTCTTCTCATTTTCATTCACATTCATTGCTGTGCTTCTCGTGTTGACAGCTTTGCTAGAACTGAAAATAATAATGAAGACTAAAAAGAAAAAGCTATTGGGTGATTTTTCTTATCTTTCTGTGACCAGTATTTTAGGTGTTTTTATGTGCATATAGACATTGGCAAGTGTCTTTAACGGAAATTATAAAATATTATTAACAGTGTGATGGAAGAGACAATTGCTTTGATTTATGATGAATTAAATGGAATAAAAATTTTATACGTCTAGATCGAAAAAAAAAGAATATTTTTAAAATATAGAATAGCAAGAATTTTTCAACGACATAATTAATAGAACATTTTTGGCTTTGCGTATATTTGTAAAGCAGAGCTGAAGCTTTAAATTTTCCTAATGGTAAAAGGGAGGTTCTGTGTTTTAGCAATCACACGGATTGCACAGGGCCTACAACTTTTTGAGAGTTTTCAAAAATAGCCAACGGAAGGTAGCATATTTTATTTGAGATGAAGCTATTTTATATTGTTAAAATATTGTTAAATATGCAAACGAAAATATACAGGTAGTCAAAAATTACATGTGACAATTACTAAGAAATAAACTGAATTAAACTGACAAACACTGACAGAACAGAACAACATGCTGTTTTCGAAGGCTGCTAAAACTTCATCTTCATCGTTCTTCGTGTTTTGCCCACTGTGTGTGGTTATCAGAAGATGTATGAGTAAATTATTAGCTTTATATATTTATTATTTTTTTTATTAATATATATTTTAACTGAATTTATTTTTTGGGAATATCTCTTTATATATGATTCTAATTTTAAAATTGTGCTTTTTCCCTTGAAAAAAATAAAAAATATATGTCAAATTTATTATTACATACTTTATGATATTCTCATAAATTATTAATTATTAATAGAATACGAGAAATTTACTGCCGTTATTTTTTTCCCTCTACTAAATGAAGCTCAAATTTACGCTCTAACTTACAATAGCCCTTGGCATTACTTAAATTTTTTGGTTTCCATTAACGGTCAACACAAGTTTTTGCTTTTTGCTGTCAATTTTTGTTTTGCGATAATTCCGATTATTTATTAGAAATTTGAAATTAAACGTTTTTTTTTGGCTTTATTTTTCTAGAGCACTGTCTGGCACATTTTCACATTTTAACTGCAGTTTTAATCCACCCAAATTTCTATTCTACAGCTTATTGATATTTAGACCAATAATAATTTGAAAAAATTTTTTACTATAAAAAAAAATTAAAATTAAATTTAAAATAAGAATTAAAATTAAAATAAACATAAAATTAAAATAAAAATTAAAATATATAAATCTATTTGTAATATATTCTATAAGTAACTTTGTACCTTATATTATATTTGTACACATTCAAGTAGAGATACTTTTTTCTATAGCCTTTTTTTGACAGATCACGTGTGAGTCGTGTCATGCTGTCATATTATTTTTGTTTCGTATTGTTTGGCATTTCATAATGGAAAGACTTACGCCTGAACAACGTTTACAAATCGTTCAACTTTATTACGAAAATTCACGTTCTGTGAGGAATGAGTTTCGTGCGCTCCGCTCAATTTATGGTCAACATAATCGGCCTACTGAGCGTACTATTCGCAACACCATCACCCATTTTGAGACCCAGCATTCATTATTGGATAATGTTCGACCGAATAAACCACGTCCAGCACGCTGTGAAGAAAATATAGCGGCCGTAGCTGAGAGTGTACACGAAGACCTTGGAGAGTCGATTCGGCGCCGTTCGCAGCAACTCGGACTGACGTATGGAACGACTTGGCGCATTTTACGTCGAGATCTTAAATTGAAAGCGTACAAAATACAGCTTGTGCATCAACTGAATGGTCAATGGATTTATTGAGAGAACATTTCGGTGAGCACATAATTTCACGTTTTGTGCCGGTCGATTGGCCACCAAGATCGTGTGATATCACACCGTTAGACTTTTTCCTGTGGGGATATATAAAGTCTAAAGTTTATGCGGACAAACGCGCTTCGATTCAGGCCTTGGAGGAAAACATCATGCGTGTCATTCGCCAGTTACCAGTCGAACGAGTCATCGAAAATTGGACTCAACGGATGTGGACCATCTGCGACGTAGCAACGGCCAACATTTGATAGACATAATCTTCAAAAAATAAATGCCAAAGAATATTCTTTCAAATGATAATAAACATTCTCCATTAAATTTGAATTTTCTGTGTTTTTTTTTTTTTCTTTAAAAAAGTAGGGAACCTCGAAATGGATCGCACATTATAACTTGAACTATCTTGCCAACAATAATACCTTCTTGGCGCCGAGGCCAAATAGAAATTTGTAAAATTTAATAACCAACTATATTTATTTGTAGTTGTTAAAATTAAAGAAAAAAAACCCAAGTATTTATAAAAACCTAAAGAGAATCGATATGACAATCTAAATTTTAAAAGATTTGATTATGTTGGTGAAAACTAATTTTTTGATTAATTTTCTATTCACTCGAACCCACAGTTCTGCTTCTTATGACTTTGTTTATTGTCTCCAAAATGTACAATGACATTAAAAAATAGAAACAAAAGTAGATATGAAATTACTAACATCTTGTTTGTTGTTGAAAAACAATATTCTACTTGTTTTCTATGGTGAGTCTTCTGAAGGCACAAAAATTGAATTCATTGTCATGACACTAATCGTTTTTTAATTAGTTGCTTGTGCTGCTTTTATGACGTTGCTTCTGCTCAATAAATAAACATGGTCAAGGCGGTTATAGATTTAATAATGGAGAAACTTTTTCCTAGGCTTTAGCAATCGTATTACAGCAGCAAATTTTTTTCAAATTTTTATATTTAAAAAATTTAAATTTTATATTTTTCATAAATTGTATTGAAAAACATTTGGGAAACGAAAAACTGAGATTTAAATTTATAAACAACAAATAAATTTACATTTATTTTGGGTGTAAACTTTTAAATGTATTTACAGTTCGTGCTGTTGTTTGTCGTTGCCAAAAATTCAATAAATATAAATTTATAATTTCAACTGTCGCTTGTTTAATTAGAATTGTTCGCCAGTGACCAACATACAATAAATAGTTACTTGCAAACCCGCACTCATTCCCCTCTAAACATTTTCTAAATCGAACATATTTTTTGTCCTGCCTTGCAATACAAATTGGCACATATTTCAGCATAAATCATTGCAAATGTTAAGCAATAAGTTAAAATGACCACAAAAAATTAATTTTTGTGTGGAATTATTTTTTGAATAAAAAAAAAAAAAAACAAAACAAAACAAAACAACTTTACAGGTCAGAGGTTTTCATTCGAAAATGCACAGCTGTAACAACCAGTAAAATAACCATTTAAAAGGGAAATAGTGTTACAGCAGCATTGGGAAGGAAATGCATCTTTTTTATTATTATTTTTTTTTTTTTTTTAATTTTTTATGTTTAATATTTATTAATATTTCACAAATTTTTAAATGGCAATACAAAGTAAAATAGCTGGAATTTATTAGAGGTTTTTTTTTGCAACAAAAAAATTTTTGGAACTTAAAATTTATGACTTTTGACAAAGACACCACTCAATTTTTCCCTTTTCATCTCTATATCTATCTTTCTTGCTATTTTTAATATATTGCACATTTCAATTTCAATACAATCAAAATTATACTGATAAGCTAAGAACCAGCAACATTTCAATACACTCGTATATACCGCTATTCCAGCTTTAAATGACTTTTGTTGCATAAAAAAAACACTTGTAATTAAAAACATCTAACAATGGCATGTAACACGAAATGGCATTGCACAATTTTACCATCTAAATAAATAAAAATAAATTACGAGAAGAGTGCAAAAAAAAAAAGAAAAGCACAAAATCTGCAAAAAAAAATCAGCTTCTAAAAAAAAACAGGGAAGGGAATACAAACGAACATATTTGCGAACAAGATGTTGGACATTAAAAATTTATAATACTTGTTGTATGTTTAGCGAATACAAAGCAGAATGTGAAAAAAAAAATTAAATAAATAAATAAAATATAAAATAAGAAACCTCCTCATACTGGCAATAAGCCAAAATAACTGAAAGGAAAGAAGAAAAAATAAAGGAACAGAAGGGAAAATATTTATTGCTGTTAAACGTTTAAGCAATATTTTCTGGTGTTTACGCTCAGATACAGAGCAAAAAAAAGAAAGAAAAAATCTGATAAGAATTTTTAACAGAACTTTTGCTGTTTTCGCTGCTGCCAAGTCCTTCATATGAGCGGATTGTAAAAATTTATGAACATTTGAAGTGTTTTTTTTGGTCCAGTATATTGTTGATTGTTGAGTATTGCATTATTAAACAAATCAAAATCATAATCCCCAAAAAAAAGATAATATTTCCTAAGCGCCGACCTGGGAATTGGCCCAATGTAACAAATAAAGTCTTCTTTAAATTGAATGGAAAATTTGTGTTAAAAGCTTCACAAATCTACATAATGCCTGGGAAAAGCTAAGCCGTTCTTGCAAACTTTTTTGCACGGTGGCGTTCTAGAAGGAATTACTTATGTTCACTCGTTTTCTACTGAACCACACTTCTTCTTGGAGTTTGATCTGGCTCTTTCATCTTTATGCGAACATGTAATTTTTCTGGTGAAAGAACTCACAATATTTCACTCCCACCGAAAATTAAGTATTGTGAAATGAAATAATTCCGAAATGAAATGAGCACCAAAAAATGTAGTAACTCGCACTGAAATAAATCGCTATAAAATTTTAAAAAAGGCTTTAATGAAACAAATCCCAAGGAAAATAAAACAGATCTTGTGGGGGTGTAGTGGAAATTCTATTGAACGCCTTCCTTTCGTGTAATAAATTCAAACAAACAATAGTAGATTTGCGACCCAGCCACTTTTTGCGGTTTATTGTCTTTTACTTTTGATGGTTTTGAGACGAGTGAGTTATTCCCTTTTCGTTACTTACTTTTCTTGATATACACAAGGTAATATAATATTCAAGTAGTTGCTCTCATTACAACTATATAATAAATAAAAATATAAAATAAAATTCATGTATTACACACAAACGGGTCTCCAGAAAAATAAAATAACCACTAATGAAATAAATAGAAGAAAAAGAAAACAAAACAAAACCTTTGAAATTTTTCCTTTCTGTTGCACTTCCTTAAGTATTTTAGGATTGTTTCATTGCCCATAACGTGCAACAGTTCTGCATTACCTACTTAATACTATACACAATACCATTTCATCTGCTAGATTTCTTGCATAGCCGGGTTTAGGGATATTTGCTTCTATGGCATTTCCCATAGCACAGCGATAGCTTTTTTTTTGCAAAGCCGCCCTTTGTGAAGAGATTTTCTCCTCTATAATAATTCACATAATGACGTTACCTATTACACATTACCTACGCTGAAAATTTGTAGTAGGCAGGGCCGTTTTGCATAATAACATGGTGTAGAAAATATTTAAGGCCAGTCAAAGAGACCGCCTACGTGGAAAATCTTTAATATTGAAATCAAATTTTATTCAATTTATAATTCAATAAAAAGAAATTACTTATCATAAAATTCAAATTTATTTATCTTAAAATTTTTATGCATTTCTTTAATATGCACTATAATATAGCTTTGTTTGTGTTTTGTTCTTGTCGTTTTTATTATAAATATAATATCAAATTCAAATGAATTTTTTTATTAAAATTTAAATTGTTTTTTTTTTTTAATATATCTATTAAGCTTGAGGTCTTTTTCTTATTTTATTTTGTTTTATTATTCGATATTTCGTTAACAGCTTGTTAACATTATCAGAAATAATAGGAAATTATAATTGTTTGAAATATAAAAATATTTTTGAACCATGTCACAAAACTTTTGTCATGCGTTTGAACGAAATATCGAATAATAAAACAAAATAAAAAAAAAAGACCTCAAGCATAATAAATATATTTCAAAAAATATAATAAAAAATTATAATATAATTAAAATTTAAATTGTATAAAATATAATTCAATAATAAACATTTCCTGAAGATGTTAACCGATGTTTAACGAAATATCGAAGTAGAACAAATAAACATAAAAACTAAAGTGTGGCACAAACACCACAAAAATATCTTACAAGCATTTAATGAAATTGCAATCAGTGTGTATGTATTACTTGCTCATTGCAAAACACATACTTCCAAAAATATTTCTTTTGTTCCACGATCAAAACATTGAAGAAGAGAACACAAGTACAACAAAACAATGTTAAAATAAAACAACGCTGAAGTAGAAGAGAAATGAAGTAGAAGATCAAAACTATTTTGGAACATTCAAAACATGTTTGAATAACTCATAGACATTTGCATTTTTTATGAACATAAAAAATCGAATGTATACAAATAAAATAAAAATATCACAATTCATATTAGGTTTGAGGTTCGTTTGTAAGGTTCTTTAAAGAAAAATATTTAAAATTTCGCAAAAAATTTTAAAAATTTATAATTTCACCTACATTTAATGCATCCATTTCAATATATATTTACGATTACTAAAATTTAGAAAAAACACGAAAATCAGAAAGTTGAAATTATGAAAAAAATTATATACGTGCTTTTTACGCTTTTTTGTGTTTGTTCTTGTGTACTCGATGCTTTTGGTGTAATTTACCGTTTTTTTTATTTCATTGTATGTTTTTGTTTTGATGTGCTGCTTCATTTGAACACACAAGCACAAACAAAACTATAGAGAGAAACGTTTCAAATGGTGCTTGTTTTGTTTCAATGAGAGTCATGTTTTGTTGAGAATGTTTACACTGGAATACACGGCTTGGAAGTAGTGTGCTTTAGAATGCAAAACGTTCAATGCATTTTGTACAGCTCTTTAATAAAAATAAACCTTTAAAGTTTAAAATGTAATATATGAATTGTTGTTAAAATAAAAAACGTTAAAAAAATAAGTATTAACAAATGTATAGAATATGTTTTCATTATTAAAGATTGTCTGCGGCCGTCTTTTGGTACTGATTTCAAACTCTCTTAGAAATATGTATCTGAAAAGTATGCAACATAATTTGTGGAAATCACAGCGTATGAGTGATATTTTTCACATGTAGACTGCTGGGTATTTTTAACAGAGTAAATTTATTTTACAAAGAAAACGTGCTGAAAATAGATTTTGTAACAAGAAATTGAACGTATAAAAACGATTATTCCGATGATATGAACATACTTTTATTTCAATAAACCATTTAAACCATATAGCTCATTCTGCGCCACCCTGTACATTAATGTAACGATATGTATGGAATTATGTTTCAAATCGAATTTCTTTCGATGGTGCAGAAATAAATTTATTTTAGGAGAACTTGGATTATGTGGAGTACTGGCTTTTTTTTTTTTTTGAGTAGTATAGTATAGACTGGCTAAATGCAAGGATAAACGATTGATTTTTTGTATTTTTTATATCTTTTATTGTTTGAAAAAAAAAAACCAAAATTCGTAAAATAAAGCAAATTATTATAAATTATTATTATTATAAAAAAAGGGAAAACAACAGAAATAATAAAATTAATTAATTCCAATTAAAATAATGAGTTTAGTAGAAAAAATAAAATTAATTCAAATTAAAATAATGTTAATAATTAGTAGATATTGCAATGTAATAGGCAAGAGAAATATTTTTATGCAACTCTTGGTTATTCATGCAAAAATTAGCCGCACTATATTAGAAATCTTTAAAATTCCTTTAGTTAAGAAAAAAAATCAACACAATTTCCCACTACAGCCATAACAGTATTAGTAAATTTAAAAAGTCTTTAAGTTCAAATAATAATAATTATGGAATTAGAACATTTTGTAAGTACATTTGAATAGATATTAATTATCTTATACAAATTAATTACTTTCTAAAACGTACGTTATTACATACAAATACATTACGATGTATATGTGTACTCATATATATATTTGAAACTTATTTACTTCTTAAATACTTAAGTGTTCCGTTAAACCTCTTTCTGTGAATTCTACCCAAAAGCCACTTTATTTTAATTGGCCTCTTGCCCCAAAAAAAAAAAAAACACCAAACCTTTAAATTAAATATTTTCCAGAGCATTCGTTGTTTGCCTTTGCCATTTCAATTCATTCATTTTCTTGTTAAACATAATATTTATTTTAGTGTTTTTTTTTGTTTTTTTTTCTTTTCTTGTAGCCGTTCTTCATGCTGTACGTTGGCTGGCTTGTTTCCACCCACTTAAACACAAATCACTGCTTTGTGACTTTAACTTAATTTTTATGAGCTAATTATATTGTTAGTTAAAACGCCTCCATATCCTCTTCTATTCGTTACACTACAACAGCTTTTTTTCGGTTATACCTTTAAGTAGTATGTATATTCGAGGTATATGGGCAAGTGTATATTTGTGTGTATCTGCCATTTATGTTTTCCATTCATTCCGTTGGGTATATTTAAATTTTAAGCAAAATAAATTTATAATTATATTTTCTTTGCAATGGAGTAAATATTCGTTAAAAAAGGAATACACTTTGCAAAAGACTTTTAAAAATATTTATTAATATGCTTTAGGAAAATGTGCAAAAAAACGTACACTTGAGGTCCTTAAGAAATTCAATAAATTTTTCATATTTTCTAATATAGTATTTGAATGCTATATGAAAATATATCTCAAGAGCTATTCATGGCCACAATTGGATTCCTGCAAATAGCCTTAATACTGCTCTGGTGGTGTTAATGCGATAATCTTGTGCAGCGTGTTCAGAAGCCTTATTTCATGTTATTTATACACTTTTTACTTTTATTTTAAATTTTGTTTATTTTATATGATACTAGATCACCGTCTCGGCTTCGCACGGAATATGTTTGCTAATGAGAAAAAAAATAAGTTTTGCTGTTTTTAGCTGACCCGGCAAACCTTGTTTTGCCATGTATATTTTTTTTTTTTTTTTTTTTTTTTTTTATCTGGGACCAGCACTCAGGAGATGACTCCTGCACATGCGAAGCATTTTGCTGGAAACGACAGGAGGTGAAGCTTACTTATTTTTGCAGCTCTGCTTTCGCACGTTCTTTGTTTATACTTTTAGCAGTGCTGAAGCTTCGGTTCAGTAGCCATTTTTATTATTGTTTTACTTCGCCGGTGCTACACATGCATGTTAATGCTGCAAGACAACAGCCGAAATGTAAGATCTGTTCCTTACAAATGAAGAAATCGAGCCACTCTTGGTAGGCACCTAACTTGTTTCTTTCTACAGACCAAAAAGGAAATTTGTAAGGATTTTTCTTGTTCGATATATTCATTAAAAAAAAAAAAAACTATTATTATTACTCAACCACAGCTTCTAATTTAATTTTGTTTAATGTACGCGTGCCGAAGTATGGCATAAGATTCAAATCGAATTCAAATAAAATTTTGTTCAAATGCAGATATCGAATTCCTTAATTTTGACGATAATTTCCACAACATATTTATACACAATTTGTCGCGTTATTTTGCAATGCAAAATGGTAGTTACACATAGAAGCTGGACATCGAGAAATAATTCAAATTTAAAGATATCAAGAGCCTAAAAGAAGAAGTTGCAAGTGAATATCTTTATTATTTATTTATTTATTTATTTCGTGCACTTATTTGACTTTATTTTGGCTGAGATTAATATTAAGCCAAATTCGTTAATATTCCATATAAAATCGATATTTGGCTACCCACACCAAGCTGCTTTCACTTTATCTAAGGAAATTTATTTTCTGTTTAGTTAATCGCTTTACTAATGGAATTATATATCTAATGACATGTTAATAGACCATCTGACGCTAATTAACTCACTTAAACAAACTCCAATAAATTTTAGCAACCCCAGCCAACCCAACCCACGTTCACAGACAATAACAGCTTTGCAATTTATGTGTTAGTTGTAGGCTTTCGAAATTAACTTCAACTTAATCTTCTTAATATTTTAATCTGACTATTTGAGGCAGACAGGCAGGCATATTTCAGTGCTAAATTTTCTTCGAAATTCTGATAATCATATTAATAATTGTTGCTCTATTTTATTAAAATCAGGAAATATTTTCTTTTGCAAATGCTGAGATGAAGGAAAATTTCCCCCTAAAATCAGTACAAAAATTTAGTTTTTACATTAAAAGCTTAAATTGTATGTGGTTTATTTATATATTAAATTTAGGTTTGTTGTTGAATCAAATGGCCACAAAACTAATAAATAAACCAAACCCAATACACATCACTCAATTAATACCTACAAACTAATTAGTTTCAAACTCAGAGCACATGCTACCCAAGAGAGAGAGAGAGAGAGTTTGATAGATATTTTACAGTCATTTTATCTTTCAAAACGCAATAAAAAAGGACGAAATTGGAAACAACTACGACAGCAGAGTCTACACTGATGAATCAAGAACAATGTTCGATTTGAAATATTTTAAAATGACTTTGTCGGTCAGCAATAACACCGTCCTTCAGATGCGCGCAAATGTATTTGCGACTGAAATGCTGACTATAAGAGAAGCAGTTACAATGCTAAGGAAAAGATCAGCATCTCTGACAACAGCCAAGCAACAGTCTATTTTAGAAAATCAATTCAAATATCGCGGCAAAAACTACTGTTTGAGCGAGGGAGCGTGGCGATGGCACGATGTTTAGTAGTCTGCACGTTGACTACAAAACCTAAAACAGACCTGGGTTCAACCCCAGTTTCAGACTAAAATTATTTCAAAAAAAAAAAAAAAACATCTCGCATTTTTCTGATGTGCATTAGTGTGTCTTTGTGTGCCAGTTGTTGTCGGAAGGTTTCAGTGGCGAAGGCATAATCACTGGCCACTGAACAATACCGGCTTCAGCTGATAGCAATCCACAATCACAACAGAACGCCCTCCTTCGTCGGTATTGTGTAGCACCGGCGAAGTAAAATAATAATAAAAATGGCTACTAAACCGAAGCTTCAGCACTGCTACGAGTATAAACAAAGAACGTGCAAAAGCAGAGCTTTCCTATAGTTCCAGCGCAATGCTTCGCATGTGAAGGAGTCTTCTCCTGAGTGCTGGTCTGAGATAAAAAAAAATAGCATGTTCGTAAACGAGAGATGCTGTTGTTGTTGTTTCTCCTGCTCTGAAAAGCGCTTCAAAAAGACATGACTGTTGTTGGCGATGTCCCACTTGGAAACTATTGTTTTTGAAATAAAACAGCTGTTTGCAAAAGTATAAAAACTGCGCTAAAATCAAGTCGCTTTCTTGCACTATTATGTAAAATAAAATGCTTACATTTCATGTTTATTCGTTGTTTATTTTAATGTTCGTATTAAATAAATGGAATTTTAATGCTGCTTTCATAATGCTATTGATTGTTTGTTGGGTTGTGTTATCCACGTTACGTCTTCACACTCTTGCTACACTCGTCTGGTTTGTGTCACTCACGTAGCAACTTTTTTGTCACTCAGTGAGCGAATGAAGTAGCCACGGCCCCTTGTTCTATTAACGATGCATTGAGTGTACTTTCAGTGTCATTGCCATTTAACTCTGTGCAAAACTCCTTTATGAAATACTGCCATTAACCAGCAGATGCGGTGCATTGTGCTGCAACTAGAGGAAAGGGATTTGTAGGAGGAATGAGATGAAGCTTCGGTATCTTACAACACTGCTTTTGCACGCTTTGTTTTATAGCAGTGTTGTAGCGTTTCTGCTGTCAAGGAGACGTACTAAATTTTTAAGCTTCGTTTTGAGTAGCCTTTTTCAGAAGTTATTTGACTTCGCCACTGAAACTTTCAGACAATAACTGACACAAAGTCACACTAATGCACATCAGTGAAATGCGAAGTATTTTTAAAACTTTGTCGGATACTGAACTAGAACTCAAGAATTCTGGTTTTGTAGCCAACGGGCTGTACTTTAGCTGTTGCAAACCTCAAATAACAACACAGCAACAAAGTCATGAAATTAAAAAAAAATGTTCAATATATTCGAAGATTTTAAATTATAATTATAATAATGCTGAAATATTATATTTGCGAAATTGCACGCTGAAAGTGCATGCAGTCAGTAAAATTTTTGGATTTCCATACTTCTTGAGTTGCGGCATAGGCAGAAGTCATGGCAATGGCAGTGTCGATTTTAACGCTCGTAAGATACAATGCTGCATCTTTACACACCGACGCATGCCTAATCCCACTGCTTCAACTGTAGTTTTGGGTTGGGTGTAAATATTGAGGATTCTGTGTAATGTTCGATCTTTTAGGTTCTAAAAGAAGAAACCGAGACCTTCCTTCATGACGGCGGATTAAAGTGTAAACTAACTCAGCTTCCAAAATCGAGTACGTATCCTTGACATCACAGGTACGGCAAACAAAAAACGTGCAAAAGCAGAGTTGTAAAAATAATTAAACTTTCCTCTATCTATGCCTTCATCGCCTGTCATATCTCTCACTATTTCGTTCCTATTGAAGTTAACATCTAACAGTAGGCAATCATTGCTTGAATGTTACTGCTCTTTATAAAAAAAAAAATCTAAAAAAATATACATTTTATAACCTCATGGCGAGTTTGCTTTAAAAAAAATTAAAATTCAGACTTTCGAGGAGAAACTTCTCTGAAACATAAATTTTGCAATTTTGCAACCTTGAGAGGTGCTGTTATTTTCCAGCATTAATAGTCTATTTATTATCCTACTTTGAGTGCTGCCATTAAATTTGTAAATAACTCAAAAAAAAAATTTATATAATTCTGCAATCTCTTATCTTATCTTATCTTATCTTATCTTATCTTATCTTATCTTATCTTATCTTATCTTATCTTATCTTATCTTATCTTATCTTATCTTATCTTATCTTATCTTATCTTATCTTATCTTATCTTATCTTATCTTATCTTATCTTATCTTATCTTATCTTATCTTATCTTATCTTATCTTATCTTATCTTATCTTATCTTATATTATCTTATCTTATCTTATCTTATCTTATCTTATCTTATCTTATCTTATCTTATCTTATCTCTACCGATAAGAATGCAATAGTTTTGAATATCAATTTTATAGAAAAAAAAATACTGCAACTACCGTAGAATTATTGCATAAGAACTTTGCCAGTGATTTTCATATTTATATTTCTGCCGCAAAAAGTTTCTACTTCGTTTTTTATTAAAGTCGGTTAAATGTGTGCTCCATCAGAAATTGCTATCTGCGAGTGTTTTCTAATATAAAAAATGTCATACAAGCAGAGCTGTACCGAAAATGATAATTTTAAATAAATTTTCTCTCGAAATTATTTTATTTTCATAATTTTTTTCTACAGTTTGTTGCCATATACTGCTACATTGGAATTTTTAGGAACTCATAAATCTCATTTTCAAAAACTCTGACTACGTTTTAATTTTGTTATTTAATCCCCCGCCCTTTAATATTTTAATTAGGAAATGTTCTAATTTACTTAAAACTTGCTTTAATATGTGCATTTATATTTTTACAAATTCCTACATAAGCGAGAATGGAATATTTTTTGGTTGCTGCTACCTAATAAAAAACATTCCTGTACAATATTGTTTCATTGTTACTTTTTCTTCTAACTATTCATAATATGCATATAACATGCATGATTTTAGGCGGGAAAAAAAAACTAAAAAGCATCTCCTCATATGACTTACACTTACGTACACAAAATATATGCGGTCAGGTCTACTGTGCTGCACACTGGTATATAATTTTGGTTGGTAAATGTTTGTAAGTTAAACAAGTTCTAGTGAAGTTCCGGGATGTGGAAAACGAAAGTATACAGTATATTATATTAACAAAAAAATTAAATACATACTGGGCATAATTAATCTATGTGGAATAATTAGAGAGCCACACACACTCGTTAGAGGAGGAGAACAACTGAAATACTAGAGGCTGCTAATACGAACACTATGCATTCCAATTTAATATGTGAAATTAAAAAAAATAATCCACAAATAAATGTTATAAAAAAAAAATTTAAAACTTATGAATAACAAACAAATTTGGGGGTGCTGATGGCGAGTAGTCAGCGTGTTGGCTCTGTAACCAGAAAGACCCAGGTTCGATTCCCATCCGGGTCAAATCAGAAAAAAGTTTTTTCTGAGTTTTCTGTGCTACAGCACCCTCCTTCGTTGGTATTTGAGCAATAAAACGTCGGCGAAGTAAAATAATAAATAAAATGGCTCCATTAGCTTAAAAATAATGCGTCAAAAAACATCAGAGACGCCGCAACTTTGCTTTATAAATTTACACGCAACTGCAGAGTTGTGCAAGAATTAAGCTCTATATTCCTACCAAGATAAAAAAAAAAAAAAAAAAAAAAAAAAAAAAAAATCACCACTGTGTGTGTGTGCAAATAAATACATAATAATTCTTTTGTATAGATTTCTTAATTATAATATTATTTTAAATTAAATAAAAAAAATAAAAAAAAAATTAAATAAATAAAATAAAAAAAAAAATTAAATTAATAATAAAAAGTTATATTATTCATTAAATATTGTAAACCTATACAAGTCAGGAGAATATTGTAACAAATCCACAGAAGACACAACATATACACAGGAGACGGTGGCTCACCTCATGTGCCAGTGCCCAGCTCTTTGCATGAAACGGCGTAGGTGCTTTGCCTCACATTTCCTGAAGCATCTGGATGATATACTCTTTAAAAACTAAAATCCGCATTTCCATTCTATCGTTCACTGCACTTAAAAAAACTTTGTCAAAATTATTAAGTTTTTTTATTTAAGTTTGAAAAAATACACCCTGTATTAACGTATCATAAAAAGGCATTAGAATTTTAGGGTTAACCCTACGGTCAATAACCAGCAAAGTGTACGTTAGTCAATAACCGGGGTACCCCGGTACCCCAAAGAATATTTTTTTTAACTTATATATTAAAAATTATGTTTTTGAGTTCAATAATAATGTAGGTGGTGTTTTTATTCATATACTAGAGTAAAGGCTGATTTATTAGGAACTTTTTTGGCGTAAAAATAAGCCATATATTCCAGATATAATGAAGGATAAGAAACAAACTGTTGGGTCCTCCATATTTGCTTTTCGGGGAAATGTTACTATGTGTTCATATGCGCAAGGAAAATCCACCTCTGTTATTGTGTTATCCACAATGCACGACAACGACAGCAACGGTAGCAATGGCAAACCAGATATTATCACATTTCATAACCAAACGAAAGGCGGCGTAGATGTGATGGATCAAATGCTCGGCCAATATACAACACAACGGCAAACGAAAAGGTGGCCGTTCTCGCTCTTTTATAACATAATAGATATCAGTGCGTTTTCTGCATAGCTAATATATTTTGAAAACATATACAACATAGAAATACGCAAAGGAAATTATTTTTGAAGGAGCTACCGCGAAGAGCTTTGTATGCCTCTAATTGAAGAACGAGCTACAAATAGCCAAATTACACGCCATTTTTCATCAAGATCCGCCATTGAATGCTATTTGGGAAAACCGATAGCCAAAAACATATCGTGTGAATATCCATCGAACTCTATTCAAGCTCCGGAAAGAAAAGCCATTGTTGGTTCTTGTTTCTTGTGCCTCATATTACCAGAGAAAAGAAGGAGAAAAACTAGAAAAGCATGCAACATATGTAAAAAGCCAATATGCGATCAGCACACAACTACAATTTCAAAATGCATTGAGTGTTCGTAAGTATTTTCGTATATATAATTAAAAATCATAAAAATTTATAACAATAAAAACCTTGTAAAATCGAACTGAAATAAAAAAGATTATAATATAAAATGTGCTTTCAATCATAAAAAATATACAAAAGGTAAGTTAAGTAGAAAAACAAATTAAACTAGTATGGGTACCACGGTACCCGGTCATTGATTCGCGTAGGTGTCGAATGTAAAACCGTTTTGAATAAAGTTTTAACAAAAAAACTTATATATATTTTTTTCTTTTTTATTGTCTTTCAAGTCGTCAATAATGGCGATTTGAAGTTTCACAGCCATATTTTCATTATTAAAAAAATGCGAGCATTTTTATTCTGAAAAAGGTACCGGGGTACCCGGTTATTGACCGTAGGGTTAATATAGCAAGAACTATGGTTTTAATAATAAGAACGATGGCGTATACTTTATACGTATTCTTCCCCAGGAATATAACGTATACGCATTAAAGTAGACCAAAAAATTTTTTTCAGTCGAAGAAATATTAGAAATGTTTAAGAAAAAAATATGGGAAAAATAAAATTATTTTTGAAGAAAATTACACCACACACACACACTGTACGACAACTGCGTAATATTGTGTCGAAAAAGGTCCTGGTCTAATTTAATTTTTAAATGAATTTAACAAGAAAACACTTGTGACATGTAGCAAACATATGTTTCATTTTATCTTTCACTACAAGATGTTTATTTATTTTAAACATTTGTTAAAACATACCCTACACATGCCGACATGCGTGAGTTTTATGAGAATATTTCCATGTTAAGGCTTTTATTAGATAAAAAATTATTTTTTTTTTTATTATTTAGTCACGTTCTAAATGACCAATACGTGTAAGTAAGACTTTTTTGCTTAATTTACTGACCGGAAAATACTGCTAAAAACAAGCACAGCAATAAAATGACACAACGAAGATAAAAATATTTAAAGAAATAAGTTGGTAATAAAATTAGCTTAACACACGACAGACAAGATAATAACATTTGCGTGAGGTAATAAGGACAAGTGTTCTGTATCATAAATATACGAATGTTTCAGTACATGTGTTTTCAGAAATGAATGGAAATGAAGTTCTCGTTCATTTTATTAGTTAAATTTAAATAAGTTCTCATTTTTTATGTAAATAAATTGCATAATTTTTATTTTCCATTGAATATCATATCTTTCGAATTAATCAAATAGAATAGACTTATAATTTAACTGCACAAAATGTGTCATACGTTTTATGATGTCACGTTTTAATTTATTTAATTTTATAAAATAATATTGTACACTGCTTTCCGCATTACTTCGGAAAGGCCCAGAGTGGCGTCCCAATCTGAATCTCCTCTTACTCACCCACGTCTGGGTCCCACAAGTCTGTAGCCAGCACCACAGCACGGCCTGTACTCCCAGTTGGCTGTCAAAGGGGGTTTCGCTCTGCAGCAATGCATCGAGGTCCCTCTTCTTCTGCCGTAGAATGTACCATACGTATTACATTACAGCGTTGCAATTGTTCTCACAATCAGACTTTACTCTCTATCACTCTGGCAGGAGTGAATCCGCCAAACCGCTCAGCATGCCATCTGATGCAGTTGAAGAAAGTGTGTTCTGCTTCATCATCCATCATACCGCAGTAAATGCAACCTGGGTATTCGCCATGAGTCTGCTCAGCATGCCAGTCTTCCTTGCGCCGTAGTCACCACATGCTGTATTTGGGCACAGTAAGTAAGTCTGATATCGATTTTCGCGCTCAAATACCGCCCCAAAAACGGTCAGTTTGAGTAACTGGAGACCTATCCTTTGTCCGCTTGCTGACGCCGAGTGAATGCGCATTGTCAGCATTACCTCAGCCTTCTCGCTGGCCAATTCCAGGCCAGTGGTTCACATGCCACTTACGAGTCATAATCTTGACCTGGTTCAGCTTCTTTCCGGCATAATGCATATGCCGCGCCGTATATCGTAATCAATATCGTCTGCATATTCTACGAGTTGAGGTTAGTGCCCTTTGTGTATCGTACAGCAGTACCAGTATCGTCCAGATAACTACGGAAAATTCCCAGCAAATATCCAGCAATACGGAATCTCTCCCATAGCGCCCTCAGAATATCAGTCCATCGCAGGCTATTGAAGGCGTTCAGAACATCGAGTGTAGCCAGGCGGATTATGCCCTTCGGATAGTAGCGTCTGCTTTGGATGCGCAGGAAGCACCCAACTGCACTCACTCTCGCTCCGAATGTCGATCTGCCCGGTCTGAAGTCATGCTGCCCATCCAACAGCCCCCCATCCATTTCTACGGCCCACCGTCAAACTTATTTTCAATAGTTTAGGTTAAGTATTTAAATACCGATTTTCATTGTTGTGTAACGACTTTTCAGACATCAAACATCATGGTTTGATACAACTACATCAACGTTAAGCTTGGCAATATGAGCCTTAAAGCATTGCCAAAGGTTATCATGCATCAAACATCATGGTTTGGTGCAACTACATCAACCTTAAGCTTGGGAAAATGAGTCTTATAACTATCTTGTGTATTTGGTAGGTATTTTTCCTTAATCCGCAACAAATTTTCATTTTTATATTATGGAAACTACCTTAATTTTAGCATGTTTATCAGTTATTATTGCTACGTAAAAATGCTAATTATACTGTCTGGTTTTTTTTTGTACTATTTAAAAATTTAATTTTGCATATTAGCCAGGAATCGATTAAAATTCGTGAGCTCAAACCAGCCGTGAAAAATTTACCTGATGTTCAAAATAGCTTTAGTTTTGCTTAAAAATTTGAACATTATTAAGCAGACAATAATTCAAAATTGATATTTTACATATAAATATATAATAATTTTTAAATCAATGTAATATCTCTGACTGTTCTGTTGTATACGCGTTACTGTCACATATTAATTTTAAAATAAAGTTACGAGTATTATCGATCATAATTATTTTTATGATATTTCATCATTAACATCAATGATTAATTGCTCTTTCACATTACTTTTCTTATATTTATTTTTATTAGCAGCAAAAGTTTGAAAATTGTTCGCCAACACAACGAATAGCAGACAACACGAGTTGTAGCATCAGTCATATCTTCAGCTTCATCTTCATCAGCGTAGTCGTCTGTGCTATTATTATTATTATTATTATTATTATTAAAAACTCTCATAAATTCAACACTCGCAAAACTTGTTTAACTATAAATAAGAAATAAGTGAATGAATAAATAAAACATGAAAACTAATGAAAAAACTTTGACAGTTTCATTGTTAATGTAACGTACTGTTGACATTTGCAACTGGGGAATTCTACGATTAAGCTTATGATGGTTATTAAACTGCTTGCGGTTAATATATGTATATTGAAGAAGCTCAGAGCAGTGCTTGGCTGCTCCTCGTGTCTAATTATAATGTGTTTGATTGTGGCTTTTTTCACTTTTCTTAAAGAAGTGTGTTTACCAGTACCACTCCTCATTTCATGCGTATTTTATTATGGGAAAAATATGTTGATTTTTGTAAAAAAAAAACAAAAAAACAATGAAATATTTTTTGTTTTATTAATTTTTCTTCTGACAATGTCTTTGAAGCTACAATTACACCTTTACAGTCTTCAAAGGATGTAAAATAGTATAGGCTCTATATCAAGGGGAAGTAGTTGAATTCTTGCTAAGAAATTTCAAAAATATAAATACAACTAAAAGTTTTAAGATGTCAGAAAATTTCTAGTATGTGTTGTATATGAGAAAAAAAATTATTTCAATTTCAAAATGAAAAAAGTACAATTGTACCTTGTCAGTTCGACGAGGGTTAATGAAACAAGAAAAAAATTCTAACAATGCTTTGTTTGCAAAAATATTTAATTCAAAATATTTTTAAAATATTTTTATCCAAATATGACCAACTATGATAATGAAGAATTGTAAATTTCTATTGCTTTCCTACCAAAGCACAATTTTTAGTTTTCCTTTTAACAATTCGACTAAAGTTTATTCGCCTTCCATAATCGAGCTATTAATTTTCTTTCCACAGTCTGCTGATATTTAAAGCATGTATATTGATTTTACAAATTATTGTACGTATTAATTCAGGAAAGCAAAAGAAATTATTTGAAATCAAGAAATGTCTACAACACATTTTCTCTAAAACACAAATTAAATTTCAATTACACACATTCCTTTTTTGCCAAAAACTTTATGACCAAAATCAATTAACATGTTTAATTATTTATTTAAATTAGAAAAAAAAAAAACAAAAAACCAAACTTCAAAACAGTATTTTAAGTGTGTCATTATTTATTGGAAACCTTTTAAAGATTATAAAGTTATTTATGTTTTTACTTAATAACTTAATTAGAAAATGAAATATTTATAGTATTTGTGATTATAAATGACAGCTACTTCGAAAAGGCATTCTGGCAAAAGACGTTGACAAAATTATTGGAAAAAATATTTCAAGCAAGAAATTAATTTTTATATAACGATGTCGAATAAATGCAGTTTGAACTAGAAGAAATTTTCTCAAATTGTTTATTAACAAATTGTTATGAATTAACAAGTTTAGTAAATTAATATCACTAACAACTGTGTTGTTTAATTAATAACTGAAATATAAAAGGAATAATAACGTTTCTTAAAACCGTATGATTTTATTTTCCAACATATATTTTTTTTTATTAGAAACTTATATTGCCAATGCGAAACTAAAAGTATTGTTCTATATGTGTTTGAATCAATTATTCTTCCTACACCTTGTTTTGCACGTTTTGAAATTGTAATTTCATATGCATTAATTCAACATTATTATTTACTGATACTTAGAAGAGTAATAGAAATCGAAAACAAATACAATCAATAAAATATAATTTACGAGGCATAGAAAAATCCTACTACAATCTATTTGCAGGAATCACAGGAACAACTGTAATTTGTAGAAGAAACAAAAACAAAAACATAAACAACAGAAAAGAAAACAAATAATCGATCAAAACGGAATTGTTTATTGCATACCAGAACGTAATCATCATTTCTATGTATTACATATCAAGAACAATAACAACAACAGCAGCAGCAACAATCTGCGATTCCCTGACGACCTCAAGCCAATCTGGGGAAAACGTAACGTAAAGTAAACAGGCAACAAATACCGATGATGATGATGATGATGATGATAATGATACTAGTGATGTTGTTGTTGATATTGAGAAGAAAATTTAACGATTGCAAGTTAGATGAATTTTCCTGTGTGAAGATAAATTTCGAAATTTAAAAAAATAATTCCGAACATAAATAATTAATTCCGAAAGTAAATAAATAATTCCAGAAATAAATAATTAATTCCGAAAATAAATAAATAATTCCGGAAGTAAATAATTAATTCCGGAAATAAATAATTAATTCCGAACATAAATAATTAATTCCGAAAAGAAATAAATAATTCCGAAAATAAATAAATAATTCCGGAAATAAATAATTAATTCCGAACATAAATAATAAATTCCGAAAATAAATAAATAATTCCGGAAATAAATAATTAATTCCGAACATAAATATTTAATTCCGAAAATAAATAAATAATTCCGGAAATAAATAATTAATTCCGAAAATAAATAATTAATTCCGAAAATAAATAAATAATTCCGGAAATAAATAATTAATTCCGAAAATAAATAAATAATTCCGGAAATTAATAATTAATTCCGAAAATAAATAAATAATTCCGGAAATAAATAATTAATTCCGAACATAAATATTTAATTCCGAAAATAAATAAATAATTCCGGAAATAAATAATTAATTCCGAACATAAATAATTAATTCCGAAAATAAATAAATAATTCCGGAAATAAATAATTAATTCCGAAAATAAATAAATAATTCCGGAATTAAATAATTAATTCCGAAAATAAATAAATAATTCCGGAAATAAACAATTAATTCCGGAAATAAATAATTAATTCCGAACATAAATAATTAATTCCGAAAATAAATAAATAATTCCGGAAATAAATAATTAATTCCGGAAATAAATAATTAATTCCGGAAATAAATAATTAATTCCGAACATAAATAATTAATTCCGAAAATAAATAATTAATACTGAAAATAAATAATAACAATGGACATCACTTACAGGATATCATTTTTCAAAGTTAATTGCAAAAAATTCCCCAATAATATAGTGTATTTTTTTAAAAGAAAAATTATAATAATCGCATAAACAAAAAAGTTATAAACCATTTAAACCATATAGCTAATTCTGCGCCACACTGTATAATAGGGAAGGTGATATATCGCCATGAGTTTTTCCAGTACTTGAAGATGAGAGAAGAGGTGACTCTGCGAGATCCCACCAGAGATCTGACTGGTATTGTTTTATGGTCTTTGGCTGCTTAAACCCAGCCCTGGTCTAGTCTGATTCCATGGGAAACCGGTTGCCCACATATATACTATATGACTGATGTACCACCACTTAGCTCGCTTGAGCTTAGTGGATCAAGTCTTCATGGCTACCGCACATTGTTTAAAGCCTGATGACTATATGACTGGGTCTTCTAGTTGAAAACTTTGTCGGTAGGTACTTCATATCCACCACATTCGTGGTTACGCGTGGAGAGTAGTTATCGGTCTGTTCGAGACATATTGTACTTTTTAATGAAATTTATTCCTACATTTGTAATAATTTTTTTAATGCTGGCAATCATTTTTCCCATTCACAAATATCTGCTTTTGATGTATTACTGCTCCTAAATATGCTCTTTTAATTTAAATTGTTTTCATTGGCCTTCTACTGGTGCATTCAACAGCCATCATTATAACTGGATTTCAGTAAGCTTGGACAAATGCTATATAAAAAATAAATCTATGCCACAATAGTCATAAAAAAAACATACAAATAAATCAATGAACACATACTTACATACGAGTATAAATATTTATAATTGGCTACGTTATGAATGCATTTATTTCATTTCTGATTTCAATTGGTTTTGTTATGATGAGTATGTATTTTCATTTCCATTTTTAGATGTAAAATTGCACATAATGAACATAATACTTTATCAATACAAATATGAATCCATTGTCATGGAATTACGTTTACGATGATAAAGCTAAAGTGTGAATGTCATACGTAAATGATTATGTTGGAAAATTATCGTGTTGTTATGAAAAGAAGAAAAGAATATTGTGAAAATATTTATCTAAGAATTGGGTAGTGAAAAAATTTAAATATGATATTAAAGTTTAAATGTCATACAGGGTGGGCCCAACTTGGTTTGACTGATTTGATATGCCTATAACTTTCTGAGTTTAACAGTTATTTCTTTTATTAATTCTTCTTTTTATTCGAACTTCTATATTCTATATTGTATGCAATAAACATTTTATATTATTTGATTTTATGTTTTTATGTTTGTTAAATAATTTTATTCAAAAAATTTATTTTTCCTGATGATACTAACCAAGGGTTAGCGAAATGTCGATAAAACTTATAAATAAATAAATTACAAATTTTATAAAAATAAGACCTGCAGGCTAAATAAGTTATTGATATTATTTTTTTCTTTTTTGCAGATAACTTAGCAATTTAATAAAATTTTTTAGTACCCACTGTTCTGTAAACCGAATCGATTTAAAAACGATTGATTTCTCAAAACCTCGTGTGTTAAAAATTTTATGAAAAAAATATTCCTAAAATTTAAATATTTTCAAATTTAAGAGTTATAGATAAATAAAGTCGCACACCCGATTTAGGTTTTTTTTGATTCATTAAATGCGAACTGCCTGAGCGGTTTAAAACCCAGATACATAATTTCTGTTCTCAATTTATTTTTTACCCCCAACCCAACTGAAAATAAATGGCGAACATTAAAAAAAACGGTTTAATGTACATGTATATTTTTTTGAAATGTACGATATACATATACGTGTTGGAAAATATAATAGAATCGACATGGCAACATTTTTCTTAAGAGTAACGGTATATTTTTTTCTACTACAATTTGGGTAAGTGTAAATGAAATGCAAAGAATGATAACGGGAATTTTTTTTTGTGTAAAATTTGCACATTTTTATCCAAAAATATCACTTTTATCGGTCGTTGATCACGTAAACACCGTATTGTGGTTGGAAAAAAAAATAGAAACGCAATACATATTGCTAGAAAATTTTGAATTTAATATTACTATAAAAGTTTCAATAAATATAATATATTCTATAAGGAATTATCGGAATATGTGAATTTGCATACTATTTTATTGCGATTTGGAACAGAATGGGTCGTGGCTCACATTCTACTAGTCCAGAGAGAAAAACGATTAAAAAGTTTAGAGCAGAAGGAAAGAGCATGTCCGAAATTGCTACAATAATGTAGTGCTCTAAAAAAAAGTATTTTCTGCTTTGAATTTTGTTCCTAAAAAGGAAACCAGAGGCAGAAACCGTGCAACGAGCGATAGGTGGGACAAAAGTCTGATACGACTTGCTAAAAAAGAACCATTTTTCTCATCGACGAAACTTAAAAATGAGATAGAAGCACCAGTTAGTAGCAGAACAGAGCGAAATAGGCTTTTGGAGCAAGGGTTGAAAGCACTCAGTGCGAGAAAAATACCGCTCTTGAGTAAAAAAAATATGAAAAAACGATTAGACTTTGGCCATAAGCATTTATCACGAAAAAAACTGGGCAAACGTGCTATGGTCAGATGAAACGAAGATAAATTTGTTTGGATCCGATGGGAAACAATATGTTAGGCGCCCAGACAACAAAGCATACGATCCAAAATAAACTAAGAAGACCATAAAACACGGCGGTGGATCCATCATGATCCAGGGGGTGTTTCTCTTCTTCTGGTGTCGGCCCAATATATTGGATAAAAAACAAAATGTGCGCCCCGGACTACGTGGGGATATTGCAAAGCATAATGCTTCCATTTGCTGAGGAAGAGATGCCCTTGAGATGGGAGTTTCAGCAGGACAATTAACCAAAACACTCCTCCAAATTGCCAAAGAACTGGTTTGCTGTCAACAAGGTACCTCTTATGGAATGGCCTTCGCAGTCACCGGACCTTAACCCAATAGAGCACATTTAGGGAGTGCTCAAAACGAAACTGAAGGGTTACAGTCCAAAAAATAAGGACGAATTGTGAACAAATAATCCAGGAAGAGTGACATTCTATTGACCCGGACGTCTGCAAAAAATTTGTCGATTCCATGAGTCGCAGATGCAATGCAGTTATCAAAAACAATGGTGGAGCAACAAAATACTAAAATGAGATAACTTTTTAACAACAAATAAAAAGATGTGTGTCCAACAATTGAATAGTTTTATGCGTTTCTATTAGTTTTTCCAGTAAAAATACTGACTCTTTACATTGTTAGTCCTATAATGTATTAAAATAGGCATGAAAAGAGGAATGATTAGGTTTTTTCTTAATATGTATGTCTTATATAGAAAACTGCTTACACATTTTTTTTATCAAAACTAAACTTGATTAATATACGTTAAAAATTTGAACAAAAAACATTCGTTTCTATTATTTTTTGCAACACTATATATAGAAATTTTGTATAGTGATTTTATTGATTTGCATGTGGTCATCATAAATCCGTAAACAAAATGCATTTAGTCCCAGCCAGGCAAAGGAATTAATTTGTATAAAGACACAACATTTTGTTAAAATTTGATAAAATAATCGATTAAAAAATGTTTTTGTTTGGTAAATTACATTGTAGAAAATCAAGTCAAAAAAAGATTTAAAAATTAATATTTAACCTTATTTGATACAAGTTTTTTTTTTTTGGCCCTATGCTGACCCACAATGAGATCTGCTACAAAAACAGTCGTGTGGTTTGTTATTTTCTAAATTAAAATTATAATTTTGGCACTGCGAAAGATAAAAGTCCTTTAACAAGATAATTACATTATAAAATACCAGAAAACCTACTTTTAACTTTTTGCTCTTTTCCAATTTTCAATTTCCTAGTTTAGTTTTTCGTTTTTTTTTTGGTTTTTTTTTACCCAAAGACACAGAGACGGATACAACTACAGTCATACATAGACACACACACACACACACACACACACACACGCGCGATTACTAAAAGAAAAGTGCAATTGTGTGCATGTATATGCTCATATGCGTATGAATAAACTTGACCTACCATAAAACGTGACACAAACCCAATTACAAGTGTAGAAGTTTCAAATGCGAACATGAATACAATGAAAACTGGATGCAAGAAATCTGTATCGTCGGCCAGAGTAATTGAGCATTTACCATGGAATGTATGCTACACGTAATTTTTCTCTTAAATTCAAGAAATTCAAGAGTAAAAGAGAACTATGAACGGCACACGAACGTGCATACAGCATTTGAAGTTCGAAAATTCGAACAAACGATTGCGAAACACATCGTTTTCGGGTTGAACGAATGCTAAGAAAAATGTAAATTGTTGATGGTTGTTGGTGTGCTTGTGTTATTGTTTATGATAAGGAATTTGTAAAACAACATAAGGAAAAACGAGGAAAAACACATTTTCCAACCAATCGTTTGGGTTTAGTCTTGTGTCGATATTTGTATTCGACGGTATTGAAATAACGCAGTGCAATTAAATGAATTCAACAAAAAATTATTAAAAAAAAAAATTTATTTTTTTGTTGTGTGAAAGTTTATGCTGAAAATAATAATTTATGAATTTATGAATTTATAAATTTAAAGAGAAAAATTTATTAAAAATTCAATTAGAACACAAAGTGTATGTGCGCGCCAATTTGTCGTACGGAAATGTTAACAATTATTTGTACAGGCCGAATATAATCATTTAAAATTTACAAATGTGTATGCGTTTTTCATTTCAAATCTAATAATTGCAGTAACAAAACAAGAAAAAAAAAACAAAGTAGAAGAATAATAAAAATAAAATTACCATGTTTTAAGCCGACATAATACGGTATGCTGGTTTTTCCTATGTGCACCATGTCATGTACATTTTTTGTTTAGTTTCCCCAACAAACAAATTGTTTTATTATGAAAACCAGCAAAAACAAAAGAAACAACATGTAATCACGTTATAAAGGAAAATTAATAACAACAAAAAAAAAAAAAACTAAGAATGAAATGTGTTTTTGTTCATGTCATGTTTTGTTAAATATCGCTGCTGTTTTTTTTTTTTTATTTTCTTTGCAGAAAATCCAACCTCTAGTAACCAACAACTTCAACGAAATTCACAAAAAAATAGCAACCCCTTTTCAAAACGGTTACACTTTCAAATACATGTTGCAACAACACTTTTGCACAAAATAACAGACAAGTCTTGCCACACTCAGCTGGTTGCCTACAATGTTGTTGAAAATTATAAAAACGTTTTGCACTTGTAGTTGGTAAAATGAAAACAAAAAATAAAAGTAAAATAATAAATGAATAAAAAGTAAAAAGAAAGTGATATAAAACAATCCTCTAACTGCCAGCAGAAATTGCCGCAGTAACTTTAAATGTCCTGTGGTTATTTATTATGAAATGCTACATGAAAAATTTTACATAAATCATTCTGTTCCAGTTATTTAGAATTTTAAGTTTTATCATCGGAAAAATTATTAGCTTCCTGCTGGATTCGTAGTCTTGTTTAGAAGCCTAAAAATATTCGTTACATTTGGCTTCTCTTGTATGGAAGTTTATTTATTTCATCGTAGGGCTTGTAGACGTGCTCTAGCGTACCGGTAGAGTCTTCTTTGTTACAGAGACTCCAACATTAATTTTTGTTTTGCCTCGAATTCTATTAATAGGTACAGTTCACAGACTTTCAGTAATAAAAAGCGATGAATAATTCTTGCTTTTGCGATGTAAGACAGTGCAAGTTTATGGCGCTGGTTTATTGCCTTATATAGGGTGGGCCATTTAAAATTTTAAATTCCAATCGGCTATAAAAAAAAGTACTGAGTAATTTTCTAAATTTAAGGATTTATTGAAACGGTTGAGCATTTAAGAATGAAACCCAATATCGTTCATTTGCTAATCATGCCTGACTCGGCAGTACCCCATCCGATCAACACAATTTTTCAGTACATTTGTTGCGATTATTTCAGCTCAAATCTCTTCAAAGGCAACTTCGATTTCATCTTTCAACGCTTCAATTGTCTATGGATGGCTTGCGTAATATTTTTTTATAATGTCACCGCACAGAAAATAATCCGAAGGACTCAAATCACAACTCCGAGGCGGCCAATTGACATCAGAATTGCTACTGATTATTCGATTTCCAAAAACAGTGCGTAAAATATCGATGGTTACATAGGCTGTGTGACATGAGGCCCCGTCTAGTTGTCCCTTGACATGTCCTCCATATCATTCTCTTGAATTTGTGAAAACAAAAAATTCGTTGAGCATGGCATGGTAACGTTCACCATTGACGGTAACGGCGGCTCCTTGCTCATTTTCGACGACAAATGGCCCAATAATGCCGCCAGACCAAAATCCACACCAAACAGTGACTCGTTGTGGATGCATTGGCTTCTACAATAGTCATGTATGGGTTCTCTGTGGCCAATATGCGACAATTTTGCTTATTGATATGGCCACCGAGATGAAAATGAGCTTCACCTGGAAAAACGATTTTTCGCAAAAATTTTCCGTCTCCTGCCAAACAATCTTAAGCCAATTGGGCAACGCATTCTTAAATGACAAAGTTCAAACTTTCCAATAAAACAAGAAATTTTAAAAGTAAAATATTCAGTACTTTTTTTAAAGCCGATTGAAATTTAAAATTTTAAATTGCCCAACTTCTAGATTAGATAAGGACAGTCGCATCAAATCAAGTAGGTGTTTTTTTATTGCTCCTGCCCCGTAGAAATTAATCAGTAGATATCTGCTAAAAGTCATGCAGTGCTGTTCATGCATCCCAATAAGTCTGCCCAAATCCAAATTGTAGTATAAAACGAAATTGTTTGGAAAAAGTGCCCCAAAACAACACTCAGCCTCGATATAGCCTTAGCAGCTCACTCAGAGAGGAAGTGTGCGACAGTCCCCTTCTCCGAAACATCGCCACAGCTTCTAAAGCGGGCCTTGAATGGGATACCCATCCTCTGAGCATATGTGGCGCTGGTCTAATGGGCGGTGCAGGTGGTAGTGTTCTTAATAATGGATGAAACGAAAAAAATCAGGACATGTCGAGTTCTACTATCATCGTAACAGGGCCACATTGCTCTAGCAATGAAGCATATCGGTAAGGAACTCCACCTCTCCTGCGTTTTCCCCTTGGAGAAATACTTTATATGCCCCATTTAAAGGCAAACAAGTTTCTCTAGTCCGCAAACTCGACCAAGGACGCTGACTGTGCATAACCCAGTCGGCCCAAGCTCATCAACCATTTCATTACGACTGATGTTCGTATATTCCGGAACTCATGCCATCATTATTTTCTTCGCTGGAACAGATGGTTTACTGAAGCTTAAATACTTAAGCCCGCTGGACGTTTAATGAGTTAAGGCATTAAGCATATCGATCTGATTCTATTGAAGGGTGAGGGTGTTCATAATTCCACCACCCATCTGGCCCTCCAGTTCTATTTTATTCATATCAACAGGTCTGTGTACTTCCTCTTCGTTTCGGTCACTATAACGTATCGTTAATACTGATCATTCTGTCAACTATATGCAGATTTGTATAATTTTTTTATTTTTTTAACCCTGGATGGATTCTGTGCGCCAAATGGACGAAGCTCGTTTACTCTTTATCCTTTAACTCTTTTAAGTGTGTTCATAATATGCTGCTTTTGTCAACAACGTTAGTTGATGACGAAAGTTGAAAATTTTTGTTGATTTCAAAATTGGAAAAAAAAAAATTAAAAAAGTTCAAATTCGTTTCGAAATATAATTTTTGTTTTCATTGTTAATGTTTTTCTTTATTTTTTTAATAAAATGCTTAAAAATTGTCTTAAAAAAAATTTTTTTAAAAAAGTTTCGTCGATGAGCATCCATAATGTACTAAAATTAAGATGGTGGAGATGGTCGAAGTAGTCTACACGTTCACTACAAAACGAAAAATTTTCCTGGGTTCAACCGCAGTATCAGACTCATAAAAACCTCTCGCATTTTTTCTGATGTGCTTTTGTGTGTGACTTTGTGTCAGTTGTTGTCGCAAGGTTTCAGTGGCGAAGGCATAGTCACTGGTCACTGAACAGTACCGGCCGCAGCTGTATTCAATCTACAGGCACATCAGAAGGCCCTCCTTCGTCGGTATTGTGTAGCACTGGCGAAGTAAAACAACTATTAAAAATTTACTCTTTCAAGTCTGATGTTTTTTTTGGCGGATCAGTGGCCAGTTGATGTGCCGTACGTGTACTATGCATTGCTCCGTATAGTGTAGAGAGCGGATAGTAGTTGAAGTGATATAAAGGAATATGGTTTAATTCTTAAAGAACTCTGCAGAGTTGCTGCGAAGTGGGTCTTAAAATTTTGGGCTCAAGAAGAAAAATTATTTATATTATTTTACTTCGGTGACCCTTTATTGCTGAGACCACGGACGATCGCACCATGGTCTTCTGGTTGTAGAGTCTACGCGCTAATCCCTCAGCCAATAAGACGAACTACGTACGCAGCAAAAATTAGTGCTTGCCTAGAAGAATTTTTGTAAGGAAGACAACATAAGGGAATCACTTTTGCGCTTTTAACGATTTTATCGAATAAATTTTATTTTAATTTCATATGTTTAGAAGTTATACTGTTTATTATTATTTTACAATACTAATTTCATGATTTTAATTTAAAAAAAATTCTTGTCTAAATTTGTTGATAAGAATGAACTGCATCTTTAGAATCTTTGCCATACTCTGCGACAAAGTAAAGTCTTCATTTGCCTTAATAATTTTTTAAAAAGTCTGGATTAAATTTCAAAGTACTTTATTTTAATAAATATTGATCTGCGTACCACCAGCTTTATATGCTTTTGTCTATGTATGAAATATTAAATTTATAGCAATTCATTAAGTTACAATAACTAATACCTGTGAATATGAATTTTGTAAAACTTTTCAATGGCCAAACAATTGCTTGGCTTCATTTAATGACCATTGTTTACATAGGGGCAATGATTATTTGATTTAGAATTCTACCATTACAATGTTGCATTTATTATTTATTCACGTTTAATGTATTTTTCGTAAGCCTCTACATTTATGTGTGTATGTATGCACATTAGGGTGGGTAAAATTTTATGGATGAAAAAAAAACGAGAAAAGTCGTATAAGAAAAATAAAATCTACGGAAAAATATAAGAAAGTTTACGGAAGAAACCATAGGTCTAAAAACAAATTCTATTGAGCGCAAATGCACATAAAAATTTTAATAGACAATAATGAATTAGTTTCCAATAGAAATAATACGGTTCTCTATATGTATTTTAACAGAAAATCATTGCTTTTAGAGAATATTATATTTTTTAATGATGTGATAGTATTTTCAATATTGAATAATTGAAGCAGAATATCTTTAGGTCGATTGGCACAGAATAGTATTTGATGACGGACCCATGGTTTCTTGGGAAATTCTTCGTCGAATTTTTTTTTTTTTTTATCTTGGACCAGCACTCAGGAGATGACCCCCACACATGCGATGCATTTTGCTGGAAATATAAGAAAGGGATAGTTAGAGAAAATGATAGGAGGTGAAACTTCACTATCTTACAACTCTGCGTTGTAAGCGTTGTAGCGTCTCTGATGTGAAGGAGACGTATTAAATATTGAAGCTTCGTTTTTAGTAGCTTTTTTCAGTAATTATTTTACTTCGATGGTACACAATAGCGACGACGGAGGGCGTTCTGATGTGTTTGCGGATTGGTTACAGCTGAAGCCGTTACTGTTCAGTGACCAGTGACTATGCCTTCGCCACTGAAACCTTCCGACAACAACTGACACAGAAAGACACACAAATGCACAACAGAAAAATGCGAGATGTTTTTATGAGTCTGAAACTGGGGTTGAACCCAAGACAAATTTTTCGTTGTATAGTCAACGTGCAGACAACTTCGACCATCGCCACCCACAATTTTCGATTTTTGACGGAAAAAATTCATCCACCCTAATGCACATACTACAGTTAAAATAATAATACATAATTAAGGGGGAAGATTTTTAATGTTATTGTTGTTGTTCTTGTTGTTGTTGTTGTGGTATTTGAAAAGTACAATAGAGGGGTTAATGAACAGATCATCGTAATTATTTTAAATAGCGAGTGTGTGTTCGTGTGTAATTGTTAATGCCATGAATAACAAAATTTATCGTTGCAGTATTTTAACAAGAACTGTAAATTAATTGTTGATTTATCAAAATAAATAAAATTATTCGTAACAAGGGAGCTCAAAATGGAAGAGCAAATTTATATGCAAACTAAGGTGATCAGTCTGGTTTTTCCGAATATCAAATAGGCCAGTTGAATTCTTCCCCATTCATATATGTATATCCGTATATATTTTAATCAAAGAAACTAACTTTTTTATTGTAAATTTTTTATTAAGAATTGTTAAATATTTATTTCTTTCTCATGTTTGCATTTAATAAAAGTAAACCTTAAAAATAAAACCAAAACAACTAAATTCCTCAAAGAAAATTTCAAAACGTTTGACTAAAAAATTTTAAGTTGAACTTTGCGACATTTACATATACAATATGTTGTATATAAACTAATATGTATGAAAAGCATATACATATATAAAGATTATAAAAATTATGATTCTAATTTCAAAAGTTTGCTTTTTTCTGTATGTACTCGTATAACGGCTGGGCCAAAAGTCACGCCTGCGTGTAAAAATTTAATAACTTTTTTGTTTATTATTATTTTTTTACTGTTTAGATTCTATTCATCGAATCGTGTTACACCACCATGCAAATTTTAACGACCGAGCAACGAACCAAAGTGGTAGAATTTTACTTTTTCAATGGGCATTCAATTTCACTGACGCAAAGAGCATATCGATTTTATTTCAACACCAGAAATGCACCTAACCAAACCGCAATTAATCGTTTAATTGCACGGTTCGGACAACAAGGTGCAGTGTCAGATTTGCCACGATTAGAAAGACCAAGAATAGTACAGAACCAAGTGAACATTGATCGTGTACGGGACAGTGTTGAAAAAGATCCAGAAACTTCAACGAGAAGACGTTCTGGACAACTGGGCAACTCTAGAACATCACTTCAACGCATTTTATCACGTCCGTTACACACGCATCCATACAAGATCCAATTGGCCCAACAACTTTTACCAGTTGACTACCAGCAATGACGAACTTGGGCACCACAATTATCTCAAGAAATTCAGAATTCAATTGGCCAGCACGTTAACCAGACTTAACTGTCCCTATTTATTTTCTACGGGGTTATCGCCAAGAACGAGTGTATGTTAACAAGCCCCAAACTATAGAGCAGCTAAAGCACACTATTGAAGTTGAGATCAGGGCAATAGAGCTTGAAATTTTGAGTGCAGTTATGCAAAACGCCTGGTTAAGAGACCACTTGGGCATCGATAAAAATGGTGGTCATCTCTCTGATATTATTTTTCATAATTAAAATTTAGATCGTACAAAGCTAATATTATATTTAAAAAAAAAAATAGTAATAAACAAAAAATTTATAAAATTTTTTGGTTTTTTTGGTTTTTTTTTTTTTTTTTAATTTTGCTCGAAATTTAATAGCACTAACAGTGCTATTTATTTCAATTTTAATAATTAATCACTCAAATCAAATAAGTAAAAATATTGAACCACAAAGCAAAACATTGAAGCTGAGATCAGGGCAATAGGGCTTGACACTTTGCGTGCAGTTATGCTAAGAGTCCACAGATGGCGATGGCTGAAGTAGTCTGCACGTTGACTACAAAACCAAAACACCTGGGTTCTACCCCAGTTTCTCAGACTAAAATTATAAAAAAAGAAAAAACATCTCGCATTTTTCTGATGTGCATTAGTGTGTGTCTTTGTGTGTCAGTTGTTGTCGGAAGGTTTCAGTGGCGAAATCGCAGTCACTGGTCATAAATTTTTTTTATCTTTTAGAAGGATGGAATTTCCGTGCTTGAGGTTTTTGACAAATGGGAAATAATGCTCTGCTACAAGAAAATTTCTATTCATAAATAAGTTTGTGTTGTTGACTGAATATGTTAGATTTTTCAACACTTGTATGAAGAGTATATAATTTATCTATAATAAACCACAATTATGTTGTAAATGAAAAAGTCGACAGTGAAAATGAATTGGTACATAGAATAAAAAAAATACAGTTCAAAAATTAATCGATGTCATTAACAAGCAAATTAGTAACTATTTCTTTCACTTTAAGGGGCAGATATATGTACGTAAGAAATGTTCAACGTAAGTAAACTATTATTCTCCTACGTTTTATTGCTCAAATACTCGTAGTGACGAAGTAATGGCGCAAAAATAATGACATAATTTTAATTTATTGACATTCGGCGTTACAACACTGCTATAAAAACAAATAACGTGCAAAAAGCAGTGTTCTAATAATCATTTCACCTACTATCACTTTCCGCTCAGTGCATCGCATGTGTAGGGGTCATGTCCTGAGTGCTGGTCCAAGATAAAATATAAGAAACAAACATTATTCATCGATCAAATGAAGGGCATCACTTTGTGTGATTTTAATTACTGATTTCCTTGTATTAATGTAAAATTCTGTATGAATTGTATGTATGATGAGTTTGTTTTCAGTGTATTGTCCAGTGCAGTCGTATAAGCCTTATAATGCGGCTCCACTATACAGGCTACATTATTTCCTTTTCTTTTTTTCTCTATGCTTTGATTGGCCTCAAACATTTATTAAAATTAGAGACCCACTACATAAAACAAACACAAAGGAATGCCTCACTTAGGTAATTGAAAGGTTGTGAATTAAATTTAATTGGCAGGCATTTACAAGAAAATTGTAGTGTTTTTAATTTATTAATATTCACTACTGGTGGTAATTGAGGAGGTATTTTGGAAAATGTTCAAATTAGTATCATTAGTGTTATTATTGAAGGCCGTAAATCAAATACATATAGGAATTTTAAATTAGGTGGAAATTATAAGAAAAAGAACAAGCAGCCAATGCCAAACCATACGGATGTGTGAAACCATTAAAATTTTAGCCACCTTGTAACTAAATTCGTTCAGAGGTTTTTTTTTTTTTAGAAAAATGTATTTATTTACTATTAATGAAGCAATAAATCTCCACTATACATTGTAGGGAATTTAATTTATATACGAACGTTTCGTTTTAAATATACCAAATTGTAATTCTGCTGCAGTAAATATTCAGCGTTTCGGTATCTACTGCATAGCGGAATAAAATGATAAGCAGTTTAGTACTTTGATATTCGCTGTACTGAATATTTTTAGCCTTGTAAAATTTGGTGGCCGTAGTGGATGTAGCAGACCAGGCCTTAGGGCGTACGATTAATGCAACAAGTAAACTACTATGCCTATCTTAACCACCCGATTGGATTGCCCACGTATTCTATTTATAGAAAATAATAGATATAGAAAGGTAATACTTTACATCTACTGATAACCACACACAGTAGAGAAAACACGAAGAACGCTGAAGATGAAGGTGCAGCAACCTTCGAAAACAGCACGTTGTTCCGTTCTGCTAGTGTTTGTCAGTGTGATTTAATATTTTGCGTTGATTTAGTTTGTTTCTTAGTTATGTAACTATCACTTGTAATTTACACTGACGGTAAGGTAGCGATTATCAGCCTATTTAAAGTTGCAGGAATTTGAACTGAACTTCTTTCTATACATTTTAATAAATTTTTTTTTTTGAAATTTCGAATCGTAAGGAATTTGGCTCCAGTAAATAGAAAATAGATTCGATATACGTGGTTTCGGTGTGCGTCGCATTTCCGCGGTTTCCATTAACGACGCTATTTATGCTTCTATTGTTTATTTAAATAATTATTTCTAATAAACTCAAAATGAATTTTTTTAGCTTTCGATATGAAAACAGCATACGCATATGTCTTAACTAACACCAGCAATAAATGAAAAATTATTAAAAAAAAAAAAAGAATTAAAATTTTTTTTTTGTGCCTTTTAGCAACAAATTAAGCTGATTTATAAGGTGAAAATTGCCTAAAGAAAAAAAAAATTAAACGAAAATTGCAAATCAAATATGTAAAGTCAAGAAAACACAAACAGCTCAAACTCTTAAACAGCAGTCTAATTCTTCGCAAATGTATTTACAACGCTGTCAAACAGAAGTACAACACATACTGTGAATATTAAAAATATATTTTGTGCAGGTGCAAAAAAAAAAACTATGAAACCCAGCTAAATTTATGCCTTCGGCAATAATTGTGTAAAGAAAAAATTTTAGAAAAATTCGGCAGAAAAAAAACTTAACAAGTTAAAATCAAGTGATTAAATGTAAATAAATATTATATGTTATGTGTTTTATTGCTTCAAGCAACCTCGACTCACAAAAGTTTCTTATTTTCTACAATAAGCCGTTGAAAAATTTAAAAAAGTAAATTTTATATCTTTTTGTTTGCATAAATTTTCCTCTTAACGGATCAACTACACCAAAGACATACTCGTACATACATAAGTAAGTCTGATCCTTAGCGTTCGTGTACTTGTGTGTATGTTCATGCATAAAATAAGTGTCAACTCATTAACGTTATAAGTATGTATGAGTGCGTAAGCGTACGAGGATGTATAAGCAGGATTATGTGCTTTTTTATTTTATGTTCATTTAAAAGTCAATAACGTGAGCGTAATAATTTGCATTGCGGAAGTCTTGCCACATTACGGGTAATTTTTTATTTAACCAACCAAAACTGCAATAAAGAAATATATATACAGCAACAGCACTACGAACGTGTGGTTGCCTACATTCAGCAGCAATAACAATAAGAATCAACAGTTTTAACTGCAGCAAAGTAAACAACAACAACGCCAAGGATAACGAAAATCGTGGCAATAATAACAGCAACATTACAACCATCATAATAACCGCAAAACAACAACCGCATTATGGAAGTCGTGCATGTCGTCAGTTGTATAATTTTCCTTTTAACCGTTACGGCTTCACCAGAAATACCAGCAAAAGGTAAGTTATTTATTTTCCCACTAGTATATCTCCTTTACTCTTGTGTAAGTGCGGCATATGCTTGTGACCTATTTGGGATGTAATTTAATATTAAAAAATACTGTTGCTGGAAGTATTACAAAAACAAACAACAACAAAAAAAACTGAAAATATTATTTGATAAAATTATATGTAAGCCTAATTAAAATATATCTAATTTATTAGCGATATTTATTTTAAGAATTGCGAGATAATTTTACAATGTGGGGTTTATTTTTCATAAAACCATTAAAGGATAAGAGCGTAATATTTAGTAAAGTAATGACTTACTTATTATATGTTTATCAGTACAAGACCTTCTATTTCAATTTATTTCATTATTTCAATTATTATTTTTTTATTATTATGTAAAGGTCGGAAGCAAACCTTTTGCAAATTTTTGTTAATGCTGCCAGGAACTACATACATATATCCTAATTCCGTTGTTAACATTTTTATTATTTATACGAGTTTTATTATTATGTAAAGTTCCTGGATTTGTTGAAAAAAAATCTTTATTAAATTAATACCTAAAAGTAAGCAATAATTGCAAATTTAACCTTCGCACTACCAAAACCCAGCCGTGTGGCATTTTCGATTTTCAATCAGTGATAAATTTTTCAATTATAATTTAAAATAAAAATTAATGAAAAACTGTTTGTTGTATCAAGAAAATTGAAGTTATTTGTTTGTATATTTGGCAATACTCAAAGACTTTTTCGGACTTCTTGTATAAACATATGGATTTTATTAACTTTTTTCAAGAATTTTGTTAAAGATCTATTGACGATTTTGCTATTAGCACCAAATGAAATGTAGACCAGCTAAACCATATAACAAATATATAAATATTCGTAATTCATTTTGACTCACGTTGAATAAATGAAAAAAATAGTTACATATTTAAACTAATAGTTTAAAAAATAAAATTATAACTTCAAAAATACTTTCTCGATTTAACCAGACTGGCCTCTTTTCCTCGTTATTAAACATGACTTTTAAAAAATTTAAGGAAGAAATAGGATTTATAACAAAGTGTTGTGAGAAAAAGCGAAAAAAAAATTAAAAAAAATAAATATTCTTAATTCTTTTCGATATTTTTTTATTGTTTTTTTTAAATGAGCTAAATAAATTTTTTTAATTTTTAATATTCGAAAGGTTCAATATGAAATTACTGAAATGTACAAGAAAAGCCCAACTGTTCCTCTAAGGACCACCGCTTAAAACTTCAAAATCAGTGCAAAAATTACGTATTAATTGTTTTCTCTAGTGTCCCATAACTATCGATTTGGTGGTGTTATAGAATTTCTCAAGCGAGAAAGGCAGTGGAAAATTAGTACAGTTTTACTCCTGCACCCATCTCCTGCAGGGTACATTTATAAATATACATATGTCTACAGAAAAGTAAAGCATATATGTATGATTTAAATTTAAATTATTTTAAAAGCCTGAAATAGTTAAAATTGGTTCCTATAAATTAGTTCATAAACTTTTGCGCTATCGCTCTTCCTCTCTATCACTCAAAAAGCACTTATTGCTAGAAACACAATTTGGTCGGACGACGAATTTGCCGTTGCGAACTTTAGTCATCAGAAATAAAACAAATTTGTGCATATTAACACAACGCCGCCATCGACGAAATTTGTCGTTTTTATTTCGTTTTATTGGATGTGTTCAGTTTATTTTATTTTGTATTTTAAATTCAATTTCATATTTCTCTTTTTCTGATGAAAAACACGCAGATAAAAAGAAAAACGCCATCGAGGTGAATATAACATAAACGGGACTACATATTGAAAAAGATATCAAATAAAATAGAATAATTAAAAATTACTTACCCGAAGGATTTTTAACACTGCATTTGAACAGCATTTTGTTGATCAGCAATGATTTTTTGATTACTTCCTCACTAATATTTTTTTAGACTAAATTTTTAATTATATTTCTTTAATTACTTTAATTTTAATTTTCTCATTTTAAACTTAATAAGCACTAATGCTTTTTGCTGATTTGCCTTGATAATTTTATCACTCATATTTTTTCTTATATAAAAAAGGCCACACGAGTAGACTATATTTTTACTTATATATCTCCAATTACGATCTGCCCTTTTTTGTAACATAATTACCTACTTATTTCTTATTTAAAACACTACACACGCATCACTCTTCAAAGCAACAAAAGGAGGGCTATTTTTACAACAACAAAGGCTTACAATTCAACATATTCATATATTCACCCCACGCAATTTTTTGGTCAGCTCCAACATGCATTGTGCAGAATGTTGCATCAAGTTTTTCGGTAGTAATTCATCTTAAAACAATCAAATATTGTTAGAAACACTTTTAATTGAACTTTTATAATATTTTTATATAAATTTACGGATATTTTATCAATAGTTTCTTTAATTTAAAGCGACACCAACACTCCACGATCTAAATGAAGAGACTGACATGTAAAAACTAAAGAGCAGTGTTGCCGATTTATGTTTAATTATCCAAAAATTGGTCAGAACTTTTTGGGTACTTTTTGGATCATGCATTCAGGAAATGTGCCGCACGTATACAATGCATGCAGCGGAACTAGTTGGAAATGGAAATGTTTTGAAAAGATGGATCAATTCTAGAACAACTATGTATTTGTGTTTTAATTTTTTTAGAATTATTAAAGCAGAGTCGCTGTGTCTCACGTGTTATATTCACATATGAATTTTTAAGTTCAAGCTCTTCTTCATTGTATTCACTGTCTATCTATCTTCCTACCACTTTCAATACCAGCGGAATCTATACACTATACCTCTATTTATCTAGTTCTAATGAAATGCAATGGATATATGATAGATATTCCCTGAATACTGAGGAAAAGAAATAAAAACTACTAAAAAAAGAGAAATTAGATAACATTGATATTAAAATAGTCCAAAAATATATAACATAATTAAAAATCCAAAAAAAGCTCGATTTGGTGATAAATCCCACAATCTGACAACACTGAATATAGCCAGGGAAGTATAATGCCACATCTGCCGATTTACGGCATTTTGCTGATTTTTTTATTTGCCGTTTTTGCTCTAAAAACTAAGAATGTTTTGCTAAACACCTAAAATACGGTAACTATGTTTGTGTTATTATAATTTCTTTCTAAAAAAAAAGGAGAAAATTTTAGACACTGTATTCAGAGAGTTATATGATGAAAATTTTGAAGAAGAGATAGTAAATTTGGAAATTTGGGAGAAGAAAATTTAAATGTAAAACGTGGGAGTGTTTTCATGATATTTTGTTTAAAAGTTAAAAATATTTTTACAGTACAAAATGTTTCTATCTGTAAATTAACTACAATTTATTTGTGAACGTTAAAATTTTTATGGATTTTTATATTACTATATTGTTATAACTATTAGTTAATACAGAATTTTCTTTATCTTGGATCAGCACTCAGGAAATGAATTGTTCTGTTTTGTTAACAATAATACATTTCATTGTATTTAAAAAGGAGATTTTTTGATTTGCCAATTTTTTGCTGAATTTTAAAAATTGAAGTGCCGATTAAGCCGTTTTTCAAACTACGCCGATTTTTTATCAAAATTATCTGGCAACTAAGTCTTAGCAGCCAATTCTATTTTTAGTACTACTAAGGGTGACCAAATTAGATTTTGCAGCTTCAAATGTTCTTGAGAATGTTCTTCAAATTGACTCTTTTTTTTTTTATTTATAACGCTATTTCACGGTTTTTCTGGCTATGTAATTAAATGTATACATGTAATATACCAATATGGAAACGTGCAACAATATAAAATAACTTAAAACGAATTGGAAATTTTTTTGTAAAAACGTTATTTAATCAATTTGAATAATAAAAAATAAAAATTCCCAGCTTTGGCTTTTTTTTTGAATGGGAGAGAATTCGCACATGACGCAGTGTTGCCGATTTATATATAACTGTTATTTGATTTTTTTGTTTTCAAACCACATAACATCGTTGTATGTATATGTATGAACACAATTTTCCGGACGACGAATTATCCATTTGAACTTTAGTCATCAAAAATAAAACACATTTGTGCATATTAACACAACGCCGCCGACGATGAAATTTGTCGTTTGTATTTCGTTTTATTGGATGTATTCAGTTTATTTTATTTTGTATTTTAAATGCAATTTCATATTTCTCTTTTTCTGATGAAAAACACGCAGATAAAAAGAAAAACGCCATCGAGGTGAATATAACATAAACTGGACTACATATTGAAAAAGATATCAAATAAAATAGAATAATTAAAAATTACTTACCCGAAGGATTTTTAACACTGCATTTGAACAGCATTTTGTTGATCAGCAATGATTTTTTGATTACTTCCTCACTAATATTTTTTTAGACTAAATTTTTAATTATATTTCTTTAATTACTTTAATTTTAATTTTCTCATTTTAAACTTAATAAGCACTAATGCTTTTTGCTGATTTGCCTTGATAATTTTATTCATATTTTTTCTTATATAAAAAAGGCCACAGGAGTAGACTATATTTTTACTTATATATCTCCAATTACGATCTGCCCTTTTTTTTATCATAATTACCTACTTATTTCTTATTTAAAACACTACACACGCATCACTCTTCAAAGCAACAAAAGGAGGGCTATTTTTACAACAACAAAGGCTTACAATTCAACATATTCATATATTCACCCCACGCAATTTTTTGGTCAGCTCCAACATGCATTGTGCAGAATGTTGCATCAAGTTTTTCGGTAGTAATTCATCTTAAAACAATCAAATATTGTTAGAAACACTTTTAATTGAACTTTTATAATATTTTTATATAAATTTACGGATATTTTATCAATAGTTTCTTTAATTTAAAGCGACACCAACACTCCACGATCTAAATGAAGAGACTGACATGTAAAAACTAAAGAGCAGTGTTGCCGATTTATGTTTAATTATCCAAAAATTGGTCAGAACTTTTTGGGTACTTTTTGGATCATGCATTCAGGAAATGTGCCGCACGTATACAATGCATGCAGCGGAACTAGTTGGAAATGGAAATGTTTTGAAAAGATGGATCAATTCTAGAACAACTATGTATTTGTGTTTTAATTTTTTTAGAATTATTAAAGCAGAGTCGCTGTGTCTCACGTGTTATATTCACATATGAATTTTTAAGTTCAAGCTCTTCTTCATTGTATTCACTGTCTATCTATCTTCCTACCACTTTCAATACCAGCGGAATCTATACACTATACCTCTATTTATCTAGTTCTAATGAAATGCAATGGATATATGATAGATATTCCCTGAATACTGAGGAAAAGAAATAAAAACTACTAAAAAAAGAGAAATTAGATAACATTGATATTAAAATAGTCCAAAAATATATAACATAATTAAAAATCCAAAAAAAGCTCGATTTGGTGATAAATCCCACAATCTGACAACACTGAATATAGCCAGGGAAGTATAATGCCACATCTGCCGATTTACGGCATTTTGCTGATTTTTTTATTTGCCGTTTTTGCTCTAAAAACTAAGAATGTTTTGCTAAACACCTAAAATACGGTAACTATGTTTGTGTTATTATAATTTCTTTCTAAAAAAAAAGGAGAAAATTTTAGACACTGTATTCAGAGAGTTATATGATGAAAATTTTGAAGAAGAGATAGTAAATTTGGAAATTTGGGAGAAGAAAATTTAAATGTAAAACGTGGGAGTGTTTTCATAATATTTTGTTTAAAAGTTAAAAATATTTTTACAGTACAAAATGTTTCTATCTGTAAATTAACTACAATTTATTTGTGAACGTTAAAATTTTTATGGATTTTTATATTACTATATTGTTATAACTATTAGTTAATACAGAATTTTCTTTATCTTGGATCAGCACTCAGGAAATGAATTGTTCTGTTTTGTTAACAATAATACATTTCATTGTATTTAAAAAGGAGATTTTTTGATTTGCCAATTTTTTGCTGAATTTTAAAAATTGAAGTGCCGATTAAGCCGTTTTTCAAACTACGCCGATGTTTTATCAAAATTATCTGGCAACTAAGTCTTAGCAGCCAATTCTATTTTTAGTACTACTAAGGGTGACCAAATTAGATTTTGCAGCTTCAAATGTTCTTGAGAATGTTCTTCAAATTGACTCTTTTTTTTTTTATTTATAACGCTATTTCACGGTTTTTCTGGCTATGTAATTAAATGTATACATGTAATATACCAATATGGAAACGTGCAACAATATAAAATAACTTAAAACGAATTGGAAATTTTTTTGTAAAAACGTTATTTAATCAATTTGAATAATAAAAAATAAAAATTCCCAGCTTTGGCTTTTTTTTTGAATGGGAGAGAATTCGCACATGACGCAGTGTTGCCGATTTATATATAACTGTTATTTGATTTTTTTGTTTTCAAACCACATAACATCGTTGTATGTATATGTATGAACACAATTTTCCGGACGACGAATTATCCATTTGAACTTTAGTCATCAAAAATAAAACACATTTGTGCATATTAACACAACGCCGCCGACGATGAAATTTGTCGTTTGTATTTCGTTTTATTGGATGTATTCAGTTTATTTTATTTTGTATTTTAAATGCAATTTCATATTTCTCTTTTTCTGATGAAAAACACGCAGATAAAAAGAAAAACGCCATCGAGGTGAATATAACATAAACTGGACTACATATTGAAAAAGATATCAAATAAAATAGAATAATTAAAAATTACTTACCCGAAGGATTTTTAACACTGCATTTGAACAGCATTTTGTTGATCAGCAATGATTTTTTGATTACTTCCTCACTAATATTTTTTTAGACTAAATTTTTAATTATATTTCTTTAATTACTTTAATTTTAATTTTCTCATTTTAAACTTAATAAGCACTAATGCTTTTTGCTGATTTGCCTTGATAATTTTATTCATATTTTTTCTTATATAAAAAAGGCCACAGGAGCAGACTATATTTTTACTTATATATCTCCAATTACGATCTGCCCTTTTTTTTATCATAATTACCTACTTATTTCTTATTTAAAACACTACACACGCATCACTCTTCAAAGCAACAAAAGGAGGGCTATTTTTACAACAACAAAGGCTTACAATTCAACATATTCATATATTCACCCCACGCAATTTTTTGGTCAGCTCCAACATGCATTGTGCAGAATGTTGCATCAAGTCTTTCGGTAGTAATTCATCTTAAAACAATCAAATATTGTTAGAAACACTTTTAATTGAACTTTTATAATATTTTTATATAAATTTACGGATATTTTATCAATAGTTTCTTTAATTTAAAGCGACACCAACACTCCACGATCTAAATGAAGAGACTGACATGTAAAAACTAAAGAGCAGTGTTGCCGATTTATGTTTAATTATCCAAAAATTGGTCAGAACTTTTTGGGTACTTTTTGGATCATGCATTCAGGAAATGTGCCGCACGTATACAATGCATGCAGCGGAACTAGTTGGAAATGGAAATGTTTTGAAAAGATGGATCAATTCTAGAACAACTATGTATTTGTGTTTTAATTTTTTTAGAATTATTAAAGCAGAGTCGCTGTGTCTCACGTGTTATATTCACATATGAATTTTTAAGTTCAAGCTCTTCTTCATTGTATTCACTGTCTATCTATCTTCCTACCACTTTCAATACCAGCGGAATCTATACACTATACCTCTATTTATCTAGTTCTAATGAAATGCAATGGATATATGATAGATATTCCCTGAATACTGAGGAAAAGAAATAAAAACTACTAAAAAAAGAGAAATTAGATAACATTGATATTAAAATAGTCCAAAAATATATAACATAATTAAAAATCCAAAAAAAGCTCGATTTGGTGATAAATCCCACAATCTGACAACACTGAATATAGCCAGGGAAGTATAATGCCACATCTGCCGATTTACGGCATTTTGCTGATTTTTTTATTTGCCGTTTTTGCTCTAAAAACTAAGAATGTTTTGCTAAACACCTAAAATACGGTAACTATGTTTGTGTTATTATAATTTCTTTCTAAAAAAAAAGGAGAAAATTTTAGACACTGTATTCAGAGAGTTATATGATGAAAATTTTGAAGAAGAGATAGTAAATTTGGAAATTTGGGAGAAGAAAATTTAAATGTAAAACGTGGGAGTGTTTTCATAATATTTTGTTTAAAAGTTAAAAATATTTTTACAGTACAAAATGTTTCTATCTGTAAATTAACTACAATTTATTTGTGAACGTTAAAATTTTTATGGATTTTTATATTACTATATTGTTATAACTATTAGTTAATACAGAATTTTCTTTATCTTGGATCAGCACTCAGGAAATGAATTGTTCTGTTTTGTTAACAATAATACATTTCATTGTATTTAAAAAGGAGATTTTTTGATTTGCCAATTTTTTGCTGAATTTTAAAAATTGAAGTGCCGATTAAGCCGTTTTTCAAACTACGCCGATTTTTTATCAAAATTATCTGGCAACTAAGTCTTAGCAGCCAATTCTATTTTTAGTACTACTAAGGGTGACCAAATTAGATTTTGCAGCTTCAAATGTTCTTGAGAATGTTCTTCAAATTGACTCTTTTTTTTTTTTATTTATAACGCTATTTCACGGTTTTTCTGGCTATGTAATTAAATGTATACATGTAATATACCAATATGGAAACGTGCAACAATATAAAATAACTTAAAACGAATTGGAAATTTTTTTGTAAAAACGTTATTTAATCAATTTGAATAATAAAAAATAAAAATTCCCAGCTTTGGCTTTTTTTTTGAATGGGAGAGAATTCGCACATGACGCAGTGTTGCCGATTTATATATAACTGTTATTTGATTTTTTTGTTTTCAAACCACATAACATCGTTGTATGTATATGTATGAACACAATTTTCCGGACGACGAATTATCCATTTGAACTTTAGTCATCAAAAATAAAACACATTTGTGCATATTAACACAACGCCGCCGACGATGAAATTTGTCGTTTGTATTTCGTTTTATTGGATGTATTCAGTTTATTTTATTTTGTATTTTAAATGCAATTTCATATTTCTCTTTTTCTGATGAAAAACACGCAGATAAAAAGAAAAACGCCATCGAGGTGAATATAACATAAACTGGACTACATATTGAAAAAGATATCAAATAAAATAGAATAATTAAAAATTACTTACCCGAAGGATTTTTAACACTGCATTTGAACAGCATTTTGTTGATCAGCAATGATTTTTTGATTACTTCCTCACTAATATTTTTTTAGACTAAATTTTTAATTATATTTCTTTAATTACTTTAATTTTAATTTTCTCATTTTAAACTTAATAAGCACTAATGCTTTTTGCTGATTTGCCTTGATAATTTTATTCATATTTTTTCTTATATAAAAAAGGCCACAGGAGTAGACTATATTTTTACTTATATATCTCCAATTACGATCTGCCCTTTTTTTTATCATAATTACCTACTTATTTCTTATTTAAAACACTACACACGCATCACTCTTCAAAGCAACAAAAGGAGGGCTATTTTTACAACAACAAAGGCTTACAATTCAACATATTCATATATTCACCCCACGCAATTTTTTGGTCAGCTCCAACATGCATTGTGCAGAATGTTGCATCAAGTTTTTCGGTAGTAATTCATCTTAAAACAATCAAATATTGTTAGAAACACTTTTAATTGAACTTTTATAATATTTTTATATAAATTTACGGATATTTTATCAATAGTTTCTTTAATTTAAAGCGACACCAACACTCCACGATCTAAATGAAGAGACTGACATGTAAAAACTAAAGAGCAGTGTTGCCGATTTATGTTTAATTATCCAAAAATTGGTCAGAACTTTTTGGGTACTTTTTGGATCATGCATTCAGGAAATGTGCCGCACGTATACAATGCATGCAGCGGAACTAGTTGGAAATGGAAATGTTTTGAAAAGATGGATCAATTCTAGAACAACTATGTATTTGTGTTTTAATTTTTTTAGAATTATTAAAGCAGAGTCGCTGTGTCTCACGTGTTATATTCACATATGAATTTTTAAGTTCAAGCTCTTCTTCATTGTATTCACTGTCTATCTATCTTCCTACCACTTTCAATACCAGCGGAATCTATACACTATACCTCTATTTATCTAGTTCTAATGAAATGCAATGGATATATGATAGATATTCCCTGAATACTGAGGAAAAGAAATAAAAACTACTAAAAAAAGAGAAATTAGATAACATTGATATTAAAATAGTCCAAAAATATATAACATAATTAAAAATCCAAAAAAAGCTCGATTTGGTGATAAATCCCACAATCTGACAACACTGAATATAGCCAGGGAAGTATAATGCCACATCTGCCGATTTACGGCATTTTGCTGATTTTTTTATTTGCCGTTTTTGCTCTAAAAACTAAGAATGTTTTGCTAAACACCTAAAATACGGTAACTATGTTTGTGTTATTATAATTTCTTTCTAAAAAAAAAGGAGAAAATTTTAGACACTGTATTCAGAGAGTTATATGATGAAAATTTTGAAGAAGAAATAGTAAATTTGGAAATTTGGGAGAAGAAAATTTAAATGTAAAACGTGGGAGTGTTTTCATAATATTTTGTTTAAAAGTTAAAAATATTTTTACAGTACAAAATGTTTCTATCTGTAAATTAACTACAATTTATTTGTGAACGTTAAAATTTTTATGGATTTTTATATTACTATATTGTTATAACTATTAGTTAATACAGAATTTTCTTTATCTTGGATCAGCACTCAGGAAATGAATTGTTCTGTTTTGTTAACAATAATACATTTCATTGTATTTAAAAAGGAGATTTTTTGATTTGCCAATTTTTTGCTGAATTTTAAAAATTGAAGTGCCGATTAAGCCGTTTTTCAAACTACGCCGATTTTTTATCAAAATTATCTGGCAACTAAGTCTTAGCAGCCAATTCTATTTTTAGTACTACTAAGGGTGACCAAATTAGATTTTGCAGCTTCAAATGTTCTTGAGAATGTTCTTCAAATTGACTCTTTTTTTTTTTATTTATAACGCTATTTCACGGTTTTTCTGGCTATGTAATTAAATGTATACATGTAATATACCAATATGGAAACGTGCAACAATATAAAATAACTTAAAACGAATTGGAAATTTTTTTGTAAAAACGTTATTTAATCAATTTGAATAATAAAAAATAAAAATTCCCAGCTTTGGCTTTTTTTTTGAATGGGAGAGAATTCGCACATGACGCAGTGTTGCCGATTTATATATAACTGTTATTTGATTTTTTTGTTTTCAAACCACATAACATCGTTGTATGTATATGTATGAACACAATTTTCCGGACGACGAATTATCCATTTGAACTTTAGTCATCAAAAATAAAACACATTTGTGCATATTAACACAACGCCGCCGACGATGAAATTTGTCGTTTGTATTTCGTTTTATTGGATGTATTCAGTTTATTTTATTTTGTATTTTAAATGCAATTTCATATTTCTCTTTTTCTGATGAAAAACACGCAGATAAAAAGAAAAACGCCATCGAGGTGAATATAACATAAACTGGACTACATATTGAAAAAGATATCAAATAAAATAGAATAATTAAAAATTACTTACCCGAAGGATTTTTAACACTGCATTTGAACAGCATTTTGTTGATCAGCAATGATTTTTTGATTACTTCCTCACTAATATTTTTTTAGACTAAATTTTTAATTATATTTCTTTAATTACTTTAATTTTAATTTTCTCATTTTAAACTTAATAAGCACTAATGCTTTTTGCTGATTTGCCTTGATAATTTTATCACTCATATTTTTTCTTATATAAAAAAGGCCACAGGAGTAGACTATATTTTTACTTATATATCTCCAATTACGATCTGCCCTTTTTTGTAACATAATTACCTACTTATTTCTTATTTAAAACACTACACACGCATCACTCTTCAAAGCAACAAAAGGAGGGCTATTTTTACAACAACAAAGGCTTACAATTCAACATATTCATATATTCACCCCACGCAATTTTTTGGTCAGCTCCAACATGCATTGTGCAGAATGTTGCATCAAGTTTTTCGGTAGTAATTCATCTTAAAACAATCAAATATTGTTAGAAACACTTTTAATTGAACTTTTATAATATTTTTATATAAATTTACGGATATTTTATCAATAGTTTCTTTAATTTAAAGCGACACCAACACTCCACGATCTAAATGAAGAGACTGACATGTAAAAACTAAAGAGCAGTGTTGCCGATTTATGTTTAATTATCCAAAAATTGGTCAGAACTTTTTGGGTACTTTTTGGATCATGCATTCAGGAAATGTGCCGCACGTATACAATGCATGCAGCGGAACTAGTTGGAAATGGAAATGTTTTGAAAAGATGGATCAATTCTAGAACAACTATGTATTTGTGTTTTAATTTTTTTAGAATTATTAAAGCAGAGTCGCTGTGTCTCACGTGTTATATTCACATATGAATTTTTAAGTTCAAGCTCTTCTTCATTGTATTCACTGTCTATCTATCTTCCTACCACTTTCAATACCAGCGGAATCTATACACTATACCTCTATTTATCTAGTTCTAATGAAATGCAATGGATATATGATAGATATTCCCTGAATACTGAGGAAAAGAAATAAAAACTACTAAAAAAAGAGAAATTAGATAACATTGATATTAAAATAGTCCAAAAATATATAACATAATTAAAAATCCAAAAAAAGCTCGATTTGGTGATAAATCCCACAATCTGACAACACTGAATATAGCCAGGGAAGTATAATGCCACATCTGCCGATTTACGGCATTTTGCTGATTTTTTTATTTGCCGTTTTTGCTCTAAAAACTAAGAATGTTTTGCTAAACACCTAAAATACGGTAACTATGTTTGTGTTATTATAATTTCTTTCTAAAAAAAAAGGAGAAAATTTTAGACACTGTATTCAGAGAGTTATATGATGAAAATTTTGAAGAAGAGATAGTAAATTTGGAAATTTGGGAGAAGAAAATTTAAATGTAAAACGTGGGAGTGTTTTCATGATATTTTGTTTAAAAGTTAAAAATATTTTTACAGTACAAAATGTTTCTATCTGTAAATTAACTACAATTTATTTGTGAACGTTAAAATTTTTATGGATTTTTATATTACTATATTGTTATAACTATTAGTTAATACAGAATTTTCTTTATCTTGGATCAGCACTCAGGAAATGAATTGTTCTGTTTTGTTAACAATAATACATTTCATTGTATTTAAAAAGGAGATTTTTTGATTTGCCAATTTTTTGCTGAATTTTAAAAATTGAAGTGCCGATTAAGCCGTTTTTCAAACTACGCCGATTTTTTATCAAAATTATCTGGCAACTAAGTCTTAGCAGCCAATTCTATTTTTAGTACTACTAAGGGTGACCAAATTAGATTTTGCAGCTTCAAATGTTCTTGAGAATGTTCTTCAAATTGACTCTTTTTTTTTTTTATTTATAACGCTATTTCACGGTTTTTCTGGCTATGTAATTAAATGTATACATGTAATATACCAATATGGAAACGTGCAACAATATAAAATAACTTAAAACGAATTGGAAATTTTTTTGTAAAAACGTTATTTAATCAATTTGAATAATAAAAAATAAAAATTCCCAGCTTTGGCTTTTTTTTTGAATGGGAGAGAATTCGCACATGACGCAGTGTTGCCGATTTATATATAACTGTTATTTGATTTTTTTGTTTTCAAACCACATAACATCGTTGTATGTATATGTATGAACACAATTTTCCGGACGACGAATTATCCATTTGAACTTTAGTCATCAAAAATAAAACACATTTGTGCATATTAACACAACGCCGCCGACGATGAAATTTGTCGTTTGTATTTCGTTTTATTGGATGTATTCAGTTTATTTTATTTTGTATTTTAAATGCAATTTCATATTTCTCTTTTTCTGATGAAAAACACGCAGATAAAAAGAAAAACGCCATCGAGGTGAATATAACATAAACTGGACTACATATTGAAAAAGATATCAAATAAAATAGAATAATTAAAAATTACTTACCCGAAGGATTTTTAACACTGCATTTGAACAGCATTTTGTTGATCAGCAATGATTTTTTGATTACTTCCTCACTAATATTTTTTTAGACTAAATTTTTAATTATATTTCTTTAATTACTTTAATTTTAATTTTCTCATTTTAAACTTAATAAGCACTAATGCTTTTTGCTGATTTGCCTTGATAATTTTATCACTCATATTTTTTCTTATATAAAAAAGGCCACAGGAGTAGACTATATTTTTACTTATATATCTCCAATTACGATCTGCCCTTTTTTGTAACATAATTACCTACTTATTTCTTATTTAAAACACTACACACGCATCACTCTTCAAAGCAACAAAAGGAGGGCTATTTTTACAACAACAAAGGCTTACAATTCAACATATTCATATATTCACCCCACGCAATTTTTTGGTCAGCTCCAACATGCATTGTGCAGAATGTTGCATCAAGTTTTTCGGTAGTAATTCATCTTAAAACAATCAAATATTGTTAGAAACACTTTTAATTGAACTTTTATAATATTTTTATATAAATTTACGGATATTTTATCAATAGTTTCTTTAATTTAAAGCGACACCAACACTCCACGATCTAAATGAAGAGACTGACATGTAAAAACTAAAGAGCAGTGTTGCCGATTTATGTTTAATTATCCAAAAATTGGTCAGAACTTTTTGGGTACTTTTTGGATCATGCATTCAGGAAATGTGCCGCACGTATACAATGCATGCAGCGGAACTAGTTGGAAATGGAAATGTTTTGAAAAGATGGATCAATTCTAGAACAACTATGTATTTGTGTTTTAATTTTTTTAGAATTATTAAAGCAGAGTCGCTGTGTCTCACGTGTTATATTCACATATGAATTTTTAAGTTCAAGCTCTTCTTCATTGTATTCACTGTCTATCTATCTTCCTACCACTTTCAATACCAGCGGAATCTATACACTATACCTCTATTTATCTAGTTCTAATGAAATGCAATGGATATATGATAGATATTCCCTGAATACTGAGGAAAAGAAATAAAAACTACTAAAAAAAGAGAAATTAGATAACATTGATATTAAAATAGTCCAAAAATATATAACATAATTAAAAATCCAAAAAAAGCTCGATTTGGTGATAAATCCCACAATCTGACAACACTGAATATAGCCAGGGAAGTATAATGCCACATCTGCCGATTTACGGCATTTTGCTGATTTTTTTATTTGCCGTTTTTGCTCTAAAAACTAAGAATGTTTTGCTAAACACCTAAAATACGGTAACTATGTTTGTGTTATTATAATTTCTTTCTAAAAAAAAAGGAGAAAATTTTAGACACTGTATTCAGAGAGTTATATGATGAAAATTTTGAAGAAGAGATAGTAAATTTGGAAATTTGGGAGAAGAAAATTTAAATGTAAAACGTGGGAGTGTTTTCATGATATTTTGTTTAAAAGTTAAAAATATTTTTACAGTACAAAATGTTTCTATCTGTAAATTAACTACAATTTATTTGTGAACGTTAAAATTTTTATGGATTTTTATATTACTATATTGTTATAACTATTAGTTAATACAGAATTTTCTTTATCTTGGATCAGCACTCAGGAAATGAATTGTTCTGTTTTGTTAACAATAATACATTTCATTGTATTTAAAAAGGAGATTTTTTGATTTGCCAATTTTTTGCTGAATTTTAAAAATTGAAGTGCCGATTAAGCCGTTTTTCAAACTACGCCGATTTTTTATCAAAATTATCTGGCAACTAAGTCTTAGCAGCCAATTCTATTTTTAGTACTACTAAGGGTGACCAAATTAGATTTTGCAGCTTCAAATGTTCTTGAGAATGTTCTTCAAATTGACTCTTTTTTTTTTTTATTTATAACGCTATTTCACGGTTTTTCTGGCTATGTAATTAAATGTATACATGTAATATACCAATATGGAAACGTGCAACAATATAAAATAACTTAAAACGAATTGGAAATTTTTTTGTAAAAACGTTATTTAATCAATTTGAATAATAAAAAATAAAAATTCCCAGCTTTGGCTTTTTTTTTGAATGGGAGAGAATTCGCACATGACGCAGTGTTGCCGATTTATATATAACTGTTATTTGATTTTTTTGTTTTCAAACCACATAACATCGTTGTATGTATATGTATGAACACAATTTTCCGGACGACGAATTATCCATTTGAACTTTAGTCATCAAAAATAAAACACATTTGTGCATATTAACACAACGCCGCCGACGATGAAATTTGTCGTTTGTATTTCGTTTTATTGGATGTATTCAGTTTATTTTATTTTGTATTTTAAATGCAATTTCATATTTCTCTTTTTCTGATGAAAAACACGCAGATAAAAAGAAAAACGCCATCGAGGTGAATATAACATAAACTGGACTACATATTGAAAAAGATATCAAATAAAATAGAATAATTAAAAATTACTTACCCGAAGGATTTTTAACACTGCATTTGAACAGCATTTTGTTGATCAGCAATGATTTTTTGATTACTTCCTCACTAATATTTTTTTAGACTAAATTTTTAATTATATTTCTTTAATTACTTTAATTTTAATTTTCTCATTTTAAACTTAATAAGCACTAATGCTTTTTGCTGATTTGCCTTGATAATTTTATCACTCATATTTTTTCTTATATAAAAAAGGCCACAGGAGTAGACTATATTTTTACTTATATATCTCCAATTACGATCTGCCCTTTTTTGTAACATAATTACCTACTTATTTCTTATTTAAAACACTACACACGCATCACTCTTCAAAGCAACAAAAGGAGGGCTATTTTTACAACAACAAAGGCTTACAATTCAACATATTCATATATTCACCCCACGCAATTTTTTGGTCAGCTCCAACATGCATTGTGCAGAATGTTGCATCAAGTTTTTCGGTAGTAATTCATCTTAAAACAATCAAATATTGTTAGAAACACTTTTAATTGAACTTTTATAATATTTTTATATAAATTTACGGATATTTTATCAATAGTTTCTTTAATTTAAAGCGACACCAACACTCCACGATCTAAATGAAGAGACTGACATGTAAAAACTAAAGAGCAGTGTTGCCGATTTATGTTTAATTATCCAAAAATTGGTCAGAACTTTTTGGGTACTTTTTGGATCATGCATTCAGGAAATGTGCCGCACGTATACAATGCATGCAGCGGAACTAGTTGGAAATGGAAATGTTTTGAAAAGATGGATCAATTCTAGAACAACTATGTATTTGTGTTTTAATTTTTTTAGAATTATTAAAGCAGAGTCGCTGTGTCTCACGTGTTATATTCACATATGAATTTTTAAGTTCAAGCTCTTCTTCATTGTATTCACTGTCTATCTATCTTCCTACCACTTTCAATACCAGCGGAATCTATACACTATACCTCTATTTATCTAGTTCTAATGAAATGCAATGGATATATGATAGATATTCCCTGAATACTGAGGAAAAGAAATAAAAACTACTAAAAAAAGAGAAATTAGATAACATTGATATTAAAATAGTCCAAAAATATATAACATAATTAAAAATCCAAAAAAAGCTCGATTTGGTGATAAATCCCACAATCTGACAACACTGAATATAGCCAGGGAAGTATAATGCCACATCTGCCGATTTACGGCATTTTGCTGATTTTTTTATTTGCCGTTTTTGCTCTAAAAACTAAGAATGTTTTGCTAAACACTTAAAATACGGTAACTATGTTTGTGTTATTATAATTTCTTTCTAAAAAAAAAGGAGAAAATTTTAGACACTGTATTCAGAGAGTTATATGATGAAAATTTTGAAGAAGAGATAGTAAATTTGGAAATTTGGGAGAAGAAAATTTAAATGTAAAACGTGGGAGTGTTTTCATGATATTTTGTTTAAAAGTTAAAAATATTTTTACAGTACAAAATGTTTCTATCTGTAAATTAACTACAATTTATTTGTGAACGTTAAAATTTTTATGGATTTTTATATTACTATATTGTTATAACTATTAGTTAATACAGAATTTTCTTTATCTTGGATCAGCACTCAGGAAATGAATTGTTCTGTTTTGTTAACAATAATACATTTCATTGTATTTAAAAAGGAGATTTTTTGATTTGCCAATTTTTTGCTGAATTTTAAAAATTGAAGTGCCGATTAAGCCGTTTTTCAAACTACGCCGATTTTTTATCAAAATTATCTGGCAACTAAGTCTTAGCAGCCAATTCTATTTTTAGTACTACTAAGGGTGACCAAATTAGATTTTGCAGCTTCAAATGTTCTTGAGAATGTTCTTCAAATTGACTCTTTTTTTTTTATTTATAACGCTATTTCACGGTTTTTCTGGCTATGTAATTAAATGTATACATGTAATATACCAATATGGAAACGTGCAACAATATAAAATAACTTAAAACGAATTGGAAATTTTTTTGTAAAAACGTTATTTAATCAAGGTGACTAATAAAAAATAAAAATTCCCAGCTTTGGTTTTTTTTTGAATGGAAGAGAATTCGCTCATGACGCAGTGTTGCCGATTTATATATAACTGTTATTTGATTTTTTTTTATTTCAAACCACATAACATCGAGGTATGTATGTTATAATTTTGTGTTCTTTAAAATAAAAGAAAAAACCATGGCTCTTTTCGTATTCTAATTTTTGTTCATCAATTTCTACAAATGCAACAATAATTTAAATGAAAAGATTAAGCGTACTGACGCTCAATGATTTTCAAAGTTATATAGGTTTGATAGAAAATTAATTATACAAAAATATTTTGCGGTGAAAATATACAAAAAAAATTATACTGCAAAAATTAAGATAAAAAAAACGGTTTCTAATTTTTAAATTGTTATGTAAAACTCGGCAACATTGCCCATTAGTTTCTAGACTGTTCTGTGTTTGACATTAAATCTGTGCAATCAGATCGTGGTGAGTTAGTTCCGTCTTAAAATCATAAAAACAGTAATAAAAAGTGCATAAATTTAAATAAAAACATTGCAATAGTTTAAATAAAAGTGTTTTTAACAATAAATGAGTGTTTTTGAATGAATTACCAGCGAACAACATGCTGCAGTCATTTTCCACATTGCAAGTGGCTGGCTGGCAGATAAAATTGTCTGGGGTGAATTTTGTTATTAACCGTTTTTGTTGTTGTAGAGAAAGCTCTCTGTTCCATAGAATTTTTTTGTTTTAAAGTGATGCGTGTGTAGTGTTTTAAATAAGTAATAAGTAGGTAATTTAGTAAAAAAAGGGCAGATCGCAATTGAAGAAATATGAGGGAAAATATAGTCTGCTCGAGTGGCCTTTTTTAAATAAGAAAAAATATGAATGATAAAATGATCAAAGCAAATCAGCAAAAAGCATCGGTGCTTATTGAGTTTTAAATGAGAAAAGGGCAGATCGTAATTAAAGAAATATAATTAAAAATATAGTCTGCTCATATGGCATGTTTTAAATATAAAAAAATATTAGTGAGAAAATAATCAAAAAATCATTGCTGTTCAACAAAATGCTGTTCAAATGCAGTGTTAAAAACCCTTCGGGTAAGTTATTTTTAATTATTCTATTTTAGTTTTCATATGCTGTCTGTGTTACTGATATTTAGTAACGTAATGACTTACTTATTATATGTTTTATAAGTGCAAGACCTTCTATTTCAATTTATTTCATTATTTCAATTATTATTTTTTTATTATTATGTAAAGGTCGGAAGGAAACCTTTTGTAAATTTTTGTTAATGATGCCAGGAACTACATACATACATACTTATATCCTAATTCCGTTGTTAAAATTTTTATTATTTATACGAGTTTTATTATTATGTCAAGTTGCAGGATTTGTTTATATTTTTGTTAATATTGTGCTAAACTATATTGAGAAAAATCCTTATTAAATTAATACATAAAAGTAAGCAATAGTTGCAAATTTAACCTTGGTACTACCAGAGATTTTAGAAACTATAATCAGAACTTTTGCCAGGCTTCGGTGAATGTTGAGATCACACCTCGTAATGTATCCGCATTTAAAAATGGCCGGAGAATATCACTTAAGTGTTGTAGATGCATATAACAATAAGATTATTTCCGAAAGCTTGATATTAAAATGGTAAATGTAGACAATTACCTGATTTGGAGGGGTTAATAGAAAATTTAAAATATGGCTCCAAAAACAGATGCGAATTTTCACATTGAGATCCCAGTAAAAAATAGTAATAAAAAGTAATTGCCACATAATGACTTACTTTTGTGACTGCCAAGTTTAACTACTCAATTACTAAATACATTATACAAAATTATAAAAATCAGAAGTATTAATTGAACTGATTCTTCTTTCTTTTTGTATTACAATGTCGGAAAATATTTTCAAAAGAATTAGTTATTTAGAAAAGAGTACATAAATTTCTAAATTATATTCTTAATTATTTTCGACCAAAAAAGAAGTAGTTACTTTTTGGAGAAGTAAAATAATAGTATGTTATATACTACAGTACCAAAAATTACATATTATTTTATTTTAATTTAAGTTAAAAAAAATATGATTTCTTACAGTAAATATTTTAAGAACTATTGGAATCTTTAATTTTAAATAATATTCATGCGATATATGTTAATAACATAATTTTTTTGAATTAAGTAAACTATTTACTATTACTATTAAAAAATATATAAATTTTTTAATTATATTTATTTTTGAGCGATGGTCTTTTTTATGAAAATATTTGGTAGCGAAATATTGAGAAGTAAATAATAATTAAAAACCTTTTCATAAAAAAGACCATCGCTCAATAATAAATATAATTAAAAAATTTTAATAAAGGTCAAAATAAAAATAAAAGTGAGACTAATATAAAATATATAAATTATAATATTAAAATTTAGTTTTATAAAATTAAGCTATTTCGATTGCAGCTTGAATATTATGTCTGCAATACGAATTTGGTTCAGAATAAATAGAAATATCAGAAGAAGAAAAAAGAAAATTGAGTTATAAGAACTTCCTGCATAAAAAAACAACAATGTCACACAATAAAAAAGTAACGACGTCTCATGAATCGATTAATTTAGTTTCACGCCTTGTTAAAATCATTAAGTTGATAATCCAGTTGGGAAGTGATTCCAGCAAACATGCTTAATTTCACACTCGATTAACTTTTTTAAAATCATTTGCTGGGTATACATATACAGTTTATGATTTTCGGACATCAAGCAGTGTATTAATTAAAAAACAAAATCCTTTCATTTCATACTTTTGGCTTTTTGGTTTAAAGTATTTGCTATATATTTAAATAAATCAAATATATTTCTTTTTAATTTTCATAATCCCCAGTAAAAGGAAAATATTTTTTTAACTTTACCCCAAAAAAAAATTTTCATAAATCAAAATGACAGTTTCTTATCACTACAAAATTATTACAAACTTATTCATACCCGTACATGAGTATTCGTTTTTTTTTAAGACAAATCTTGAATTTTAACATACCAAATAATTCCGTTCATATACAAACATGTTCCAACTTATCAAATTTAACACTTTTCGAATATTTTTTATTTATGAACAATATTACGGAAACATTTGTTTAAAACAAAAACAACTACTACTGCCAAAAAGAAATATAAATTCATATACAGCACAATACATACATACACAACATGTTGTATAAATTTTCATTAATATGTTTGAAAGAAGAGAGAAAAATTCAAAATATATTTGCTACCAGAGGGTAATAATAAAACATACGAACGACTGCTACTCGTTTGTATGTTATTACAATAATACTTATATATAAGATATAAACAGTTAAATGAAAACAAACAAGTACACATACATACATATATACTGCATTCCTTTATTCAAGAAAATATATTCATGTTTATGAATATATTGTTGTTACATGTCTCTGCATGCATATGCAAGAAATATTATTTGGTAACAATTTATTCACTTTAAAATTTTTTTTCTCATTCTCTTGCTCTTCTCTGTTCAAGAAGCAGCATCTTGAGATGCAAGAACTTTTAATATTTTTCTTATTTATGTCACGCTACCATTAGCTGGGTAGTAGTTGTTGGGTAGATGAGATGCCTGTGTATTGACTACGGTTTTAGAACAAAAAGCTGGTTCAATTAAATACGATTTATGCTTTCTGTGGACTTTTGCCAAAAGATCATTAGGCGATCATTAGGAAATTTCATAATATTTTAATGGTAAAGTAAAATTGACACGGCTGGTTTGTTTACACTATTAATCGTTTTTTATAATTTTTAGTTTCCGAGATATAAAAGAAAATGTAATTATTCTAATGCTTGAGTTTTTTTTTCTTTTGTCTATTATTTAAATCTTGCATTAATTTTGGAATAGCTTTTAATTAAGTGAGGTTAGTCAAGCTCCCGGAGAATTAACAAGTTTCCAGATTATTTGCATCAGAAAATTCCTTTGTGTTACATGCTAAAGATACTTAGATAGTGAAGAGAGGGCGAACAAGTGAGCACTTACAAAACTAAATGACCCTTTGTGGGGTGTTTCTTTTTTAGCGTTGCTGCATCTTCATGGACTCTACTCCATAAGAAAATTTTAACTTGAGAGAAGTTGCTTACAACTCAGTCAACAATACTGTTACAATAGAAAAATCAGAAAAATTGTTTGCCTGACGGGTGATTGAAACCATGACATTCTTCTGGTTGTAGTCAATATGTTAACTACTCAGGCAACAGCACCATGACACACCTTCCTTTATATGCTTTCGAAAAAATTGCACACACTAAAACATTAAAACTGTAAAGTAACCTTCTATCGACCTTAATAAAACCTTTTTCGATATACTGAAGAATCTATAAAAATTTTCTAAAAATCTTTTCAAGTTAAACTTTTATTCTTCTTATATTCAACTCTTGTGGGAATTTGATTTGTAACAGAATGCAAAATATTTGCTATTTTTATTTGAATATTGTTAAAAAAAAAATTAAACAACTATATGTATGTATGTGTGTGTACGAATACTTGATACTGTTCATATGATTTCCATTCTGTTTATTTTCTTTTTTCTTTTATAAGTTTTTATGCATGTATAAGTGACAACTTTAACACGGTGACTGGTGTCGGAATGTAAATGGGAATTCATAACTTATGCATAACCGAAGTGATTTTATATTTTAATAAAATAATATTTTTGCTGCTGTTCTTTTGTTCAAATTGAGGGGGATTTAATTTGTATATGTTTATTATATATTTTGTATACAAATTTTAGCATATTAAATTGAAAATTTAATATTAAGATGTTTAAAATTAATTTTTTCTTAAATTGGCAAAAAGTAAACCAGGCCACCACAAACTGTAAAGAATGTTAAAAAAGTATATTTGAGTTATAAAATTAAATAGTTTTCTTAAAATTGTTTTTATACCCAAAAGAGTACAGGTTACAATGCCAAAGAGACCGTTACAGTAGGCTTGCAGCATAGAGGCAATTAAATTTGAAGCCACTATGACACCCAAGCGCCCCAAAGTTAAACCCAGACTGACAGCTTTGCCTCTGTAACAAAATATATTAAAATTTTTTTTTTTTTATAAAAATGGTGAAATCAAAATCAAATTGAAATTGAAACTCACCTCAATTGTGTGGGCACTAAATCGACCATGGCTCCACACATAATTGATATTGAAAGACCGGGTAACAGGATGTATAAGCAGAATAAAATCAAAACGCCAGTGGTGCTACTTACAATATACAGTAAAATGCCGCACAAAAATCCCACAGCCAAGGCGGCCATCAAAACATTTTTTCTGCCCAAGGGATTTAGCAAAGCACCTTGTATGGAAAATCCCACAAAGAAAGCCAAACCCATGATAATGTTATCAATATAAGTTTTGGTAGAAATACTGTCATCACAAATCTGAAAATTTTTTTAAATTTAAAAAATTTTATTCTTATACACGGTGGTCCAAGAGTAATCGCCCGGAGCATAAATAATTACTCGATGTCGTTGTGCTGTAATTTTATTTAATAAAAACCTTTGGATCTGCATGTATGGTCATCAACTCTGGCGGCGGTCACTTAGCCCATATCATAAGCAGTGCCAAAATTTGTTTAAAAAAAACATTACTGTAAAAGAACATCGGGTGATTACTTATGCCCCAGGTGATTACTTTTGGCCCACCCTGTATAACTTAAAAAAATTTAAAACTATACTTACTGCACTTTGGGAACCATCTGCCAGTGTGGTGGCATTAAAGCGATCCTTGGCATAACTCTCATCCAAAATAGTACAAACAGTAGCACTTTCTCCGGATTTTAAGCCTCCTGCAGAGCGATTTACAATTTCTGGAAACCAAATTTGCATGCCATTCGAGGCAAACATCAGCCCAAATAAAGCCAACACTGCCAAGGTAACATTTAAGCCATGCGGTTTATAAAATAACGGCACCGTAGCCTTCCAAATGTTAGTGATTATGGCAAAACCACTACCAGCTGTTAATAGATCAGCATCAGCTAATTGCTCCGATTTCAGGGAAATTGCCCTACTCCTAAGCACCACTTCCAAATCCAAGCCTTTGTTATAATTTGAAATCCAGTTCAGTGCCTTTAAAGCTTCGTTTTGTTTTTCTTGGGCCAGTAAAAACTTCGGGCTTTCCGGATATGAGATCAATAGTAAGCCTCCCAATAATCCCGGCAATAAGCAAAACAATATTATCAAACGCCACGGCTTAAACACAAACGACTCTGTTATTGCAAATGACCAGTCCGTTGAAAGCAATAACCATGAAATGGCTTAAATTAAAAAAATAAAATCAAAAAAGAAATAACTTGAAAGCATTAAAATATTTTAGCCACAAATTTGCAAATAATGAAACCTCGTACCAGGAACATAAATGGCCGTTATGCTTACAAACATGGTAGAATAATTTATGACTACAGCACGATATTTTGCAGTATTAAATTCGCTAAGGTATGGATATAAAACGCCCGATATGCCACCCAAACTGTATAGGAAGGCACAAGATAATGTGTGGTTAGTATGCATATTTGTTAATACACACACAAACACACACACACATGCAAAGAATGAAAAAAATAGAAAAAAAAATGCTTTAAAATAGAAGATAGAAAAAGTTTTTCATATTTTACCTGATGCCCATAATAAGATTTATGAAATTAAACAGCCATATGTTGGTAACGAACATCGTTATAAATTGCAAAGCATTGGTAACGAATGTGGACCATATTAGAACAGTAAGCCGGCCCCAGACATCACTGATATAACCCCAAATGTAGGTGGACAAAACAATGCCTGCAATTGCGAACGAAAGAAATACATAATGGGAATGTTATTTATTTTCCAAAAAAAAATTTAATAAAAAAATTTTTATTAAAATATTAAAAAAATGTTTTAAATATTCTACATAAAAATTCAAATTTTATACTGGCTACACACGAACGAATATAAGCTGGAATATAAGCATATTGCTTGTGCAATATTTCTTTAAATTTTTTTTGATATTTTGAACAAGATCCTCTTTATTTCAGCATGTGTACTGCTGTTTAATTTTTTTAATTGGTTAGTTTGTTGAAAGCAGTCCTGCCACCAGTGGGTGGTCACGCGCCACTCAAGTATTACAGAATAGCACCTGGAGCCATGAGGGTGGCGATGGCTGAAGTAGTCTGCACGTTCAACCCCAATTTCAGACTAAAATTATAAAAAAAAAAAAAAACACATTCCCATTTTTCTGATGTGCATTAGTTTGTCTTTCTGTGTCAGTTGTTGTCGAAAGGTTTCAGTGGCGAAGTGATGGTCACTGGTCACTGGTCACTGGTCACTGAACAATACCGGCCCCAGCTGATAGCAATGCACAATCACATCAGAACGCCCTCCTTCGTCGTTATTGTGTAGCACCGGCGAAGTAAAATAATAATAAAAATGGCTACTAAACCGAAGCTTCAGCACTGCTATAAAAAGAGAGAACATGCAAAAAACAGAGCTGTAAAATAATTAATTAAGCTTCCACTCCTGTCGTTTCTCTAACTATCTCTTTCCTATAGTTCCAGCACAATGCATCGCATGTGTAGGAGGCTTCTCCTGAGTGCTGGTCCCAGATAAAAAAACCCAGCGGTGGTCACAGTGATACTCGTATATTCGAGCTATTTATACATTTTGATCGCATCTTTCTCATCTCTTCAGGTTTTGATTTAATAGAAAGGCGAGCAACGATTCTGGAATAAATCCGACACTTTTTTTTAACGAAACCGAGATAGGAACGAAGGGTCCGACACTGATGCAGTCGATTTTGAGTGATTGTGAAGGCAATTCTGCATTTTTTAGGAATGTTTTAACAAACATCAGTAAAAGAAAAAATCTTCCTTTTTCCATGAAAATGAAGTGATTATAAAGCCATAAAAAAAGTATTCGCTTTTCAATATTGCATTAAATAGTTTAATTATATTTATTTATTTATTTTTTTATTTAAATATTTTTCTTAATACAAATTATTATTGCCTGACGATGCTATGTATTTGGTAGCGAACTATTAAAAATAAATAATTTAAATACTTTTTATAAAAAAGAAATCATGGTTCCAAAGAACTATAATTAATTTTTTAATTATATATCTTTTTTGAGCGATGGCCTTTTTTTTTGAAAAGTTGTTTTAATTATTTATTTTCAATATTTCGCTACCAGCTAGCATCGTTGGGAAATAATAATTTGTATTAACAAAAATATTTAAAAAAACCAAAATAAATAAATAAATATAATTAAACTATTTAGTGCAGTCTTGAAAAGCGAATACTTTTTTCATAAAAAAAAATATTGTGTGTATTTCGATTTTATGTCATAAATATATTATATTTGAAAAATACAGCTGCTCAAAGAGTTGTAGATTGTCTGAAGATACATTTCAGAGGTACAGAATTGCCATAATCATCAGCACAGCCATGCGCTTTTTATATTCCGTTTTACACATTTATGGATTTTTTTTTTTTTTTATTAGAACTCAACTGGGTTTTAAAAAATATTTATAAACTATTTAGCATTTTTAAATAAATCATGAGCTTGCTGCCATTGTTCGATTTGTTTTTTTGTTTTTTTTTCATTCAACAAATCATTTCTTACCTGTAACACATGCCGCCATCATGACACCCTTTTCACCCTGCGACATAGCAAATTCACATTGAGACGAAATGGCAATAATGCCCACTGATAATTGCGTCGACATAGAGGTCATGGTCAGCAAACCACTTATTAACAATAAAATCCATTGAGTTTTACCAAAACCTTGTTGAAAGAGAAATATTGCCAAGAATATTTTTACATTGATTTTATTTCAAACACAAACATACCCAAAATATCTAAAATCTCCTCATACTCCCAGACATTGCTGATAGCACTTGCTTCAAGTTTCTGTTGCATGTCTGCTACTGCACCTCCATCTACAATCTCATCAGCGGCTTGTGGCAAGCCTTCTCTGGCTCTAAGAGATCGTGTCTGCTGGTCGTCAGAGAATTGCATGATTGTGCGCTGCTTTCTTAGATCCGATATTGTTGTGTTTAAAAACACTTTGTTTATAGTTAATCAATCCCATTTGTAATGTGAACTTATATTTATAAATTCTTCAGCAAGAGATGTGATTTGAAATATACATTTAGCATTGCTTTAGAGCAGCATGCATGTATATTCTCGTTTGACAACTTTTAAGAGACTGGATTACAAACTATTTTAATGACGTAAAATTGTGTTTTTGTTACTTCAACGTGCTTAGTTGATAGAATAGTAAATCATCTTGCATAGAACTTGTAGAAAATATAAACGTGTAGCAAATAAAATGCTTTTTTTTTTGTTATAAAAAAAAAACAAAATTAATGAATTAATAAAAATATTAGTTGGCTTTTTATGGTTTTGCAGTTGCAAGTTTAGACCGGTTTTAATAGCTACTTACATGTTTAACAACATACTTGTTTGTGTCTATTGTCGCCGCAGCACAATGGGCTGGCATCTGCATTTTAAATTATTCGTTGAATATTAAAATTATTTGTATATCGTTACCTTAAAGTAGAATGGAAAGACTAGAAAGCAAACAGTTTCAGAAAAATTTTTGATATTCTCATTACGATTATTAATTGTTTATTATTAAATACTTTAAGCAATGTTCAGTTGTAGCATATCATAGTTTTACTTTAAAGTTTATTATTTCTTTAGGAAATGTGCAAAAAAAACTCGAGTTTACGAAAAATATGACTTTGGAATTTCTTTAAATACATACGAGGTATATTCGAAAAGTGAGATGACTTTATAGTTTTAAGAAAAAATAATTATATATGAAGTTATGTGATGAAAATCGTTTTCGGCGTTAAAACGTTTGGAAATCGACAAAGAGTGTGATGAATTTGCATGTGACGATTTGTTGTGACGATTTCATATTTCGTTTCTTGTTTCATTGAAAACAAAAGACGTTTTTAATATGTGACGCATTTCGATAATGCCAGTTTAAATTCGTTTTCAAATCGTTTAATTTAACTTGAACAAAATGTTAGGAAATATACAAAAAAAAAGTAAAAAAATAAATAAAAAATGATTATAAATCCGTCCGTATTTAAAAGAAAATATTCAACAAATCTATTTAAATAAATACTAGTTAATATAGAAGTGAAAGAAGTGGCAAATTTAAGGGATCCGATTTATCTCTTAAACGTTTGCTTAGAATATTTTCGCTATTCATCCTAAAAATTTTCTTCCAAGAGAATTAGCGAAACCGCAACAGAAACGGCATTTTATAAATAAAAATATGTTGATACAAATTTTATTTTGTTATTTTGTTTAAATATTTTACAAACGTCACTCACATCCACATATGTTTACATATTTTACAGTTGTATTATTAGATTTTATACAGTTGTATTTAGAGAAGATATGTGGAAACGAAACAAATATGGAATATGAAATCGATCGAAATTCATCACACTACTGTCCATTTCAAAAGACGATTTACTTTTCAAATCTATCGATTTCCATCACATACCTGATTGCAATTATTATTGCAAAGGTTTTCCTATCGTCAAAGCTCTTCTCATAAGCACTTTTCGGTATAGCCTTGAGCCCATCCAGCGATGCAGTTTTTATGTCATCACTCGTTGCAAATTTCCGTCTTTTTTTTTTTTTTGATAACAGAAATAATCGCCGGGGGCTAAATCTGGTAAATATGGTGGCTGAGGTACCATACTGTCGTTTTGCTTTTGGCAAATCCTACAACCAATGATGTGGAGAGAAACATCGAGTCATAAAACTGATTGCCATTTTTGTTTCAGCAGTAAAATAGGTTTCGGAAAACACATGTAATGGTCCTAGCCCGAAACAAAATTAATTAATTATATTGATTTTTGAGCAATGGTCTTTTTTATAAAAAAAAAAAAAATTTAATAAAGGTTAAAATTAAAAACAGAAGTGAGTCTAATAAAATTAATTAATATAATAGACTAATAAAAAAAAAATGTCTATGAAATGCGAAAAAACTTAACTGTTCTTTAAATTTATTATAGTGCTAGTTAAAAAATCCCTTTTTCTGTCAAAAGTTGGCACTTTCACTTAATCGGCAATAAAACACGCATTTATTTATGGATTTGCTTGAAATAAAGTTTATTTTATTTCTATTACATTCGCCTTTCAGATTAAGTGGTAAAACTGGTAACTATTTTGTTATTTCTATATTTTATGAATTTTTTAAATTCAAAAATTTGGTAATTTATCCAACAAAAAAAATATTTTTTTTTTTAACTTTTTCATCAATAACACCAAATGTAATGGTTAAATAAAAAAATTATATATAACAAAACTTAAAGCTGGCGTAATTTAAATTTTTTTTTGACGTATCGCTTAACAAGATTGTATAAGTTTTTCCAAAGTTACGACCAGTTGTTGGGAACAGCCTCTTCAGAAAACCCCAATTTTAGCTAAGAATTTTTTTTTCCAAAAACCTTACCATATAATTTGAAATAAAGATGATGATTTTTGTAGTTAGGCGACCACGGCGGATTAAAAAAAATTTGTGGTTATCAGTGCAATTTTTTCGAATTACTAAAAAATTCTCACACTTCTATATCTTTTCATAGAACAACGTTTTTATAATTTAAAAATAACTAAAAAAGGAATACTAAAACCATCTTAGTTCTTTGCGCAATTGTATAGCGTTAAATTTTTATATATTCTTCCCAGTTTTATTCATGAAATTGAAAAAAATAATAATAATATGAAAGATTCACAAGCACAGAAGGTATCATTTGTTTACATCGCATAGTTTGTATAAATATTATATATATTATTTACAAATCAAATTTTATAAATACTGCAAATATTATGAATTTTTTCTGGCCAAAAGTAGAAATTTGTTATATTAACTGAATTTATTTTGGGAATATCTCTATATATATGATTCGAATTTTAAAATTGTGCTTTTTCCCTTAAAAAAAATATATGTCAAATTTATTATTATATACATATTTCCTCCTCAGTTATTGTGTTTACTTTTGTAAAAAAAAAATACTTTATGAGAATAACATAAAGTATGTAATAACAAATTTGACATACTTATATTTTTTTAAAGGGAAAAAGCACAATTTTAAAATTAGAATCAAGTAAAAATTTTTTTTTAAGTAACCTTTGCATTTCAGACATTTTCATTTATAATTTTGCCACAGGCGCTGGAATTTTCATAATTCCTGTTTTGTTTTTAATTAGTTCGTGTAAGGAAAAATAAAAAAAAAATAAAAATAAAAATAAATTTTACATAAACTGGTTTTTGTTGTATTTATATTTTTTACTGAAATAGATTTAATTACTTGTTGTTCTTCAATAGATATTTAAAGGAAATAAGCAATCATCAATACTTTTTGCTGTTTTAATGGGTCTGTTCGTGTACTAAAATTGTATTTTTATATTTTCTGGAGATTGGCCCTCAGGCACTCGAGTAGACTCGCGATATTTCGTTTCGTAGATAAATGCGATATTATTCTCGTATGAATTTTGGTATCTTGTAAAAAATAAAATGTAAATTAATTATAAAGATCGATTTATGCGTTTTCTTGCTTTAGCTCTCACCCTTTTACAGCCTCAAATTTAAATATTTTTAATATGTTATCAGTATGACATAGTATGAAATATTATGAAATATTAATAAATACATTCAAAGTTGTTTGAATTCTTCTGGCAAACTGGTTTGCACCAGTATGTTGTTGGAAGAACGTCGTTTAATACCACTAGTGAGACCCACTACCCTAATGATTTATTTTTTTAGTGCATTTATCGCTTACTTTTTCGGTATCTTGAATTTTAAAGACTGCCTTTCTTAAATAATTTTTCTTTCAAAATTTTTTTATACAGTGTATTCAGCATATCACGTTGCCTTGCGAACCAAGCTATTGACATGGTGAAAGCTGTACGAGAAACTGCTGCTGCATTTTAAAATTATTAATGCGCATGCATACACATAAAATATGTTCAGTTGTAGTTTTTCCAACAAAATCTTGTTTGATATTTCTTCATGTTTTACAATTCATAACTTTCACTACCAAATTTCACCAGAAATGTAAAATATATTTTACAGAAATCTTCATTTAAAATGTTAGTTAATTTCGAACCAATAAATATTTTGTATTTTAAACATTTCATTAAATAAATTTAACAAAGCAATTTGTCATAGTTAACCATTTATGAAATATTTTCAGTAATTCAGCATACTGTGAGCTCATTTATGAAAATATTTCTTCGAAAAAAAGTGGCAAAAATACCATGTGTTTCAAGATTAAATAATTTTTCTAATTTTTTTCTTTTTTCTCTCCACTTTACTGCAAATAAAGTTTTTGTAGTTGAAAACTATTAAATTTTTCATATTTACTGGTTTGGAGAAAAAAAAACAAAAAAAAAATTCTATGAAAAATTTGTAAAACTGTACGAATGAAAAAAATCGTCTATGGCCGTATGTATATTTTTTACCACCCCTCAACATATGGTTTGAAATGTATTTTGCTTTTGAAGTAACAAACTAATAATATGTGCACATAATAAATGTATTTGGGCTGTACACCGATAACTAGAATATCAGGTGTTCTGAGCAGCTGTTGGGAAATTGAACTTGCATTAAAAATATAGGCGCTTTACTACGGGTGGCGCCAAATTAATCACCCTATTGTAGGATGTAACAGCTGTTGCAAATGGCGTTTTACATCAATCGTGTGTGATATTTGTGAACTAGATAGCTGCAGACTATAAACCGATAAAAAAAAATGGAGCTCTATACTCCGCAAGACCGTGAAATAATTCTGACGTTTTTTTTTCCACCAATAATCAGTCGGTGAATTTTGTCGTAGATTTCCTAATTGTGTCGCGCCTACTAGACAAACATTACGCCGCTTAGCTGCTACTCAAATCAAACATACTGGAACCACAGCAGATCTTTCAGGGCGTGGCCGCCACCGGACTGGTCGTTCTGCCGAGAATATCGGTTCTCGTGTGTAGTACAAGTCAAGACATTTTTTAGTCATAAAAAAATATATTCTGCAGAAGAGAAATAAAATCCAGGAAATTCAAAAGACTGCTTATAATTGTGGGTTATCTGCTTTCTTTATTCCTTTAATTTTTCACTGTTCTAAATTGTCCAACTAAAGGGTGGTTAAATTTTAAGAGCCGATGTTGAATGTGAACCACAACTAAACGTCATTTGACATTTCTCAATTTCAGACTAACTCAATTTGAACCATGGAACGATACACAATCGAGCAACGCATTAAAGTTATTCAGGCTTATTATGAAAATGCATATCGTGCATTTTGTGATTTTTTCGTTCAATTTAATCGTCCAAATGTGCGTGCAATCGGAAAAATTGTGCAAAAATTGTAGCAAGCCGGGTCTGTAGGAGTTGTGTAAACACCGGTGCATGCTCGTACAGCTCGTACTGCAGAAAATATTGCTGCTGTTCGCGATAGTGTGGCTGAAGAGCCGTCCATCTCAACTCGTCGTCGTGCCCAACAATTGCACCTCTCACGCTCGTCGTTGGTGAACATTATGCATAAAGACTTGCATTTACACGCTTACAAGGTGCAATTGACTTAAGAACTAAACCCTCTTGACCATTCCAAACGTCGTCAATGGTCAGAATGGTGGCAAGAAATGGCAACAGTGGATGTATCAATTTTCGAAGAAAATCATCTTCAGTGATGAGGCACATTTTCAGTGCCTCAGTGGATTCGTGAATAAGCAGAATTGCCGCATTTGGGCGAATGATAATCCAAGAGTGATTGTCGAAAAACTAATGCACCCACAAAGAGTGACTGTTTGGTGCGGTTTATGGGCTGGCGGCATCATCGGGCCGTATTTTTTCCAAAATGAGGCCGGTCAGGCAGTTACTGTGAATGGTGTTCGCTATCGTGAGATGATAACGAACTTTTTATGGCCCGAATTGGAAGATATGGATGTGGACGATATGTGGTTTCAGCAGGACGGTGCCACTTGCCACACAGCTAACGAAACAATGGCTCTTTTGCGCGATAAAAACAATGCACGTGTTATCTCACGTGGCCGCCAAGATCATGTGATTTGACATCGTTGGACTTCTTTCTTTGGAGTTATTTGAAAGAGAAAAGGTGTACGTCTCGATAAGCCAGCAACAATTCAAGAGCTAACGGATGAGGGAGTAAAATTTCACATGAACTTCATACTTCACGGAAACAAAAAAATGTCACTTCTTATTCGCGTTAGCGCGATGGAGATTGTCCACTTGCCCGTCAATCGTGCATTAAGTGTACAGTAAGCTGTTCATGCACAAAATTTTGTTCAAAATATTTCACTTTACTTTGTTTTGTATTCCCTTCACTTCTCTTCTGAACATTTCTATTGCCATTATGAATAATCATAAGTTTAAAATTTGTATACAAATATTTTCTAAATTGTTTTTAGAAAGAAATTTACAATTTCTTTTTTTTCCTCTTCCTTTTTCTCTTGCTATTTCGTAAAATACGTTATTTGAAATACACATATTTTTGAAAGGAATGCTGGCATATGAATTTGTGAATCTTTAAATTTGGATTTCTTTTGCTACTACTGAAATTAGACGCACATGTGTTGAGTAAAGCTACTCGCAGATATTTTTACATAAATAAAAAAATTTTATTTGAAGTCAGGAATTTTATCTGTAATAAACATATTGGAATATATTTTATGTATGTACAAACAAGCATACAGTTGGATTTTTTTTAGCAACAAATTATTCATTTGCTGTGATTTAATAATTTCTGTTTTATTTTTTGAAAATTTTAAAAGTCCTTGTATGTATAACTTCTGTTTAGAAATAATATTCATTTTGCCTTTAAAGGTTTGGGGAAGTAGAATAGTTGACACACAACGAAACAATTATTCTGCATAATATTTCTATAATTTTTTTTTCTTTAATATAAACGTAGTTGTTTACAAAACATATTAGTTGTGAAGAAAAGAAGAATTTTTTATTGAGAAAAAAGTAACAATTTTTCAACAGAACACGCAACATCTTTCGTGAACATCGAAACCCCGACACTTTGGCTAGCAGTCCAGCAAAAGATCTACAAATGATGGATGTTACAAACGGAATTCTATTATAAGAACAGCTCAGATCTCTGTAAACGCTCTCAGCAAAATTTAGTGCTTGGCTAGAAGATATTTTGCAAGGTACACAACAGTTGATATCACTTGCTTTGTGATGAAAAGTATTTTTTGAAATTAAACTCAATAATTGAGGTGGAAAGCATATCCATGTAGTGCTATTTCGCTAGTCCTTAGTTAACTTATCTGTGGATGTTTCCTAATTTTTGACTACTCACAGACCTCATTACAAATGTGGGCCTTAAGAAAACATTAATAAAATGCGAAAAGAACAATATCAAATTAATAAATGTTTGTACCTTTCACTTTCTAATTCATTATACGATATAATTGCTCCACCATATAATAAAAAAAACGGAATTGTTTTGATTTTCAGTTAGATAAATGCCTCAAAATGAAGGGTTTTCTCTGGAATTCGAGCAGTATAGTGTTTTTTTTTATCTTGGACCAGTGCTCAGGGGCTATCCCCTACATATGCAATGCATTGCAGTGGAACTAGAGATAGGGATAGGATATAGAATAGACAGGTGTTGAAAGCGGTAGAGGAAGATAGAGCTGAATTCTTGCACAACTCTGCAGTTGCGTGTTAATTATAAAGCAAAGTTGCGGCGTCTCTGATGTTTTTTTTAGGAAATTTTTTTTGTTTTTTGTGCCTGAAGATGTTAACCGAAGGTTAACGAAATATCGAGAATATATATAGAAATAATAAATGTAAAGAGAAAAAACCTTAAAGCTTAATAAAAATAGATTGTTCAAATATATATATTTGAAATTATGTAGATCTTTCTCATATTTATTGGGATTTATCCCAAATACACCGATTTTGCAAAAAAAAAATATGGACGTTTGAGGCACTCCTCAGTCTTTACCTTGGACTGTTAACGTGTTAAAGAAAGTGTCTGTGCTTGAGCGGCATTTGCCCGGGTGCAGCAATTTTCTTCTCTATGATATAACAAACAGCGGCTTCCCTAATTAAATTTTCTTTGCTTGGCCGGCCATCGATGTGCCCAACTTTGGGGCGTTATTTCATTTAAGCCTTTGGGGCAATATTTCATTGTTTTGGGGCGATATTTCATAAAAGATATTGGGGTAATTTTTCATAATGAAAAATGGCCCCATGTTTGAATTTTTATATCATTTCACGCTTTGGGGCCTTATTTGCTGCGTTCTTGTTCCGCAGCGCCTTTCTCTGCCTGTGATACTATGTAATTTTGGGTTAAGAAAAAGACTTATTGAAGAAATTAAAAATTCTCCAAAGCACTTAAATCTTACTTCTTCAAATGTCAACCGCACATATGTCCACTCCAATCAGTTTACGTACTGTTCAGAGCTCATTTCTGCTTCTATAAATCAAATACTAATTAATAGATATATTTTTTTTGTTATTACTTCATTCATCTTAACTCTTAACTGCACTTAAATGTAATTTTGTCATTTATCAAATTCATAATATTTGTTCACTTTCTCCTGCATATACGAAAATTTTGCTGCCTTACGCTACACATGCCGACAAACGCAGGCATACACACATTGAAGGTACTAAACAAACACTACAGACGACAACATTAAGTTAGCAAGCAGTTATTTTGTTTGAAGAAAATAGCAGGAACTAAAGGACGTATGGCAGCAAGAAGTAGAGGGTAAACAACACCCACCGTCAAAGGAAATGAAGAGAAATAATGACAACAGCAATAACAAAGTCATAATTAAGAAATGAAATTAAGTGTGTACTTTATGTACATTTTTATACATTTAATATTCCTTGATTTTTTTTTTCTCTTCCACCATACCTGTGTAGTAGTTGTGTTGCTGTTAAACAAACTCATTAACTTGACTAATAAACTTGTACAGAACATATTTGTTTGTTGGCCTTTAAAGGTTTTTCGTTTTATTTTTTTCTTCTTTTATTTTCTTTTTTTCAACAGAAATAAAAATGAGCAATAAACTAAAAACGGAAACAAGTCAACACTAAAACAAAATCATATCGCAGTCAAAAAAAAATTTATGATTTTAACGCGCCTTTAATTGTTCATTTCCTCATTACAAATAGACTGAGTTAATTTAAGGGGGAAAATATTATAGATTATTCAATAAAAAAAAAAAAAGGTAAAATGTTAATAGTTTTCATGACATTTTCAAAGTAAATGAGTTGAACTGTTAGTGGGGGGGTTAAAGAGCAGGAGGAGCACTCGAGCAAAGCAATCAATAATCAAATATAAAATGAACCCAAAACTACGAGCATTTTATAGTTCACTTAGTTTGGAGATTAAACAAGGAAAGAAGTGAAAAAAATTTATATATATATGGTCACTAAAAATGCAAAAGGCTTTATGTAATATTTTAAAAATTTTACAGGGGAAGCAAAAAACTTGTTTGAATAAAAAAGATATTGGCAATTGCCACAAAACTTTACCATAAAATTATATATTATTAGTTTTATTAGTAGCAATACATTTTTTTCGAAAAAATTTTAAATATTGCGCCGTGACAGAACTAATAAATAAGTAATTTCTGAATTTATATAGTAGGACTTCTTGCATTTTCTATACAGATATGCAAAATAAAGGGTGCTTTACATTTTCCCACAAGTCGTACGACATGCCAAATTTTTGTGTAGAAGAGCACAAGTCGGATCGTCCAAACGTAATATGTAATGAAACTATACGATTTTGAGAGAAAATACGGATGAAAATTTGACAGTCGTATGGCTTTTTAAAATTTTTCAAAAACCAACGCACACCATTAGATCAGGGATGCATTTTTATGTCAACAAATGTGAGAAAGGCAGGGAGGGAGAACTACTTTAATAAATTTATACCAATTATAAAACCATGTACATTTGAGACCACGACCGCACAATTTTATAAAAATTTTGACCACAAAAATAACATATTCAAAAGTTATAAAAATATTTTCCAAGGTTATTAAAAAAAAAATTCAATTGCACAAGAACTTCATCCCTGGGGAAAACAAGCAAACAGCTGTAGTTAAAGTAAAAGAAAATGTTTTCATCTTACTTGATTTTATCCATACCAATGGTGTAAACGCCAGAAAACAACCATCCGATTTTTACTCTCTTTTTTTGAAATACGGATGGAATTTAATTTGATTTGCTCTCGCATTTTACGTACGACAAATTTTCTCGTTTAAAGCGGCCTTAAGAAACACTAGAGGGTGGCAATAGCTGAAGTAGTCTGCGCGTTGACTACAAAACTAGAAAAATTGGCTGGGTTCGACCCCAGTTGCAGACTAAATCAAAAAACATCTCGTATATTTTCTGCTGTGCACTAGTGGGTCTTTGTGTTAGTTGTTGTCGGAAGGTTTCAGTGGCGAAAGAATTGTCACTGCTCAGTATAGAGTAATAGCTTCAGCGGCAACCAATCCACAGGCACATCAGAATGCCCCCCTTCCTCGGTATTGTGTTACACCGGCGAAGTAAAATAATTACTAAAAATGGCTACTAAAACGTAGCTTAAATATTTAATACGCCTCCTTGACATCAGAGGCGCTTCAGCAGAAAACCAAAAAAAAAAACCTTCAAAAGCAGAATTGTAAGATAGTGCAGGTGCACTTCCTGGCATTTCTTCTCTAACTATCCCTTTCCTATAGTTCCAGCACAATGTATCGCATGTTTAGGGGTCATTTCCTGAGTGCTGGTCCAAGATAAAAACAAAGAAAGCCTATGGAAGACGTATGTAAGAGCTACAACAATTAACTTTTTTAAAATTATCAGGACTATATCCTGAATAGTGAGGGGCTCTGAAGGCTCTGTGTTTTTTTTCTCGAATTTTCTTTATGGGCTCGTTAGTTAGTGTTTTGACTCAGCGCAGCTGTTAATGATGGGATTTAAGGTCTCTATTTACTACATCCCGGTGACTCTAATACTTCACTTAAGGTCGCAGAACCTTTTAATAGCCCGAGTTGGCCGACGTTCAGTTAAGTATTTGACAAGGCGATTTTATCGGCGGAAAGATTTTGGTAAAAATAACCGTTATTGCAACAGGCTAAAGGGTTTTAGACACGGCGATCTTAGTTTCGGGTCTAATTAGAGGGCACTACAGCCTCGAACTATATTAAACAAGCAAGTAAGAAATTTTTCTGTGGGACATTTTTTTCTGGAAGAAATTTTTCTGCAGGAAGTACCGACATTAGGGTGGGTCAATTTGTTCGGCTGAGAAAAAACGTGACAGGCGTATAGCAAAATCAAATTCTACACAAAATTCTAAGAAAATTATCAGAAGAGAGTATGGGTCTAAAATCGAAAACTAGCTCCCGCCAAGAGACATCAAAGTTAACATTTGGGTAATTCCAAACCAAATTAATCATATATTTTCTAGTTTGGCTCCGATGTCAAAAAAATTTGTTATATACTTGTCATTCTTAATAAGAAAGCAAAAAGTGTAATTTTTCTATTTTGCATTGCATATTGCAGCTACAGAGGCCAATTTAGTTTGGTTTTTTTAAATTTCTTAATGTGCACTACAAGGCTATTGTTATCAAAAAAATTTTTTGAAAAATTATAAATCTTGGAATTAGCCAAATTTGAATTTTGAAGTCTCTCGGCGGGACCTAGGTCTTGCTTTTAGACCCATACTTTTTAATAATTCTTAGAATTTTGAGCAGATTTCGATTTTGCTATACGCCTGTTGACCAAAAAAATAGACCCACCCTAACGTACACATATACAGGGTGGCTGATGAAAGCCAATACCGAAAGAAAACTTGATAACTTTTTTTCTCTCAAAGTAATCTGGAATTTTTTTTTTTTGGTTTTTGTAGATTGATTCTTAGATTTAACGAAAATGAAAAGTGGGACAGTGGAAAAAGAATGCCACTATCACGCATTGGCGTCCGTAGTTTTGGTTCAACTAACTAAGAGGCTCATTTCAAGAAACTCAACCTTCCGTGGTCCGCCCAGATCGCCTGACGTAACTCCACCGGACTTTTTCTTGTATGGTTATTGTAAACAGGAAGTGTACAAATGGCAACAGACAAATGTGCAAGAACTAAAACAAGCAATTCCAGCGACAATAGCTGCAGTTCCAGTGTTAACTTTGCGAGCAGTAATGAACAATTTTTTGCTAAGATACTGCCCATGCATCGATGAGCAGGGCGGGCATTTAAATTCGATTATCTTTAAAACTAATTCAATGTGCTTTCCAAATGAAAAGAGATTGCAAATATTCCATGCATTGCAAAAGAAGTTATTCCAGGTTCTTAATGTAGCAAAATTCATCAGCCACCCTGTATATCTTGTAGTCTTTTAGAAATATAAATAAAGTAAAGTTTGACACGAAATAAAATGCAAGAGCGTGTGTCACTTAATAATTATAATGTACTCATATGACAAAAGCTTGAAAGTTTTAGCCCACAAAATTTATACTTCTATAAGTCAACTTACTAAATGCCGTTACAAGTACACAGTTTTTGACCCTGTTATTTGAATTTGGTAATAAAATATAATTAGTAAGTAAGTTATAATTGGTAAGTGATACTTAACGGTAGGAGTAATAAATTATTAAAGCATATGAATGTACATAAAGTTTATTCCGTTGTTTTCCAGTTTTTCTTTTCACAAAAAACCAAAAAAAAAAAAATTATAAAAATTGTTGCAGGCATTACAACAGTTCTAAACCGCTAACCCAGCAACAATTCTCTCATTCAGTATTCAATTAAATTCAAAAGAGAAAAGTTTAAATAAATAAATTTAAAGAGAATAATTACTAAATATTGATATTTAACTCTGCTGTGCGATTAAGCTCATTTGGTTAAAAAATTTTTTTTCTGCAATTTCGAAAGGTTTCGGTGGCGAAGGCATAGTCACTGGTCACTGAACAATACCGGCTTCAGCTGATAGCAATCGACAATTACATCAGCATGCCCTCCTTTGTCGTTATTGTGTAGCACCGGCGAAGTAAAATAATAATAAAAATGGTTACTAAAGCGAAGCTTCAGCCCTGCTACGAGTATAAAAACAAAGAACGTGCGAAAGCAGAGCTGTAAAACAATTAATTAAGCTTCACCTCCTGTCATTTCTGCTACTATCCCTTTCCTATAGTTCCAGCACAATGCCTTGTATGTGTAGGAGTCATCTCCTGATAAAAAAGGATAAACTGACTGTCCGAGAGCATTTTTATCCTCACCCTTCGGTAGTCCTTCTCCTACAGAATATGTCTGCTCTCAGTATTGCAAAAAGCTGCGCTTTTCTCGGTCCCACAATTCCTGCATCCACATTACCAATCGTTTTCATTTCATTGGTACGCCATTTTTGTGAAACATCATTTCCTCAATTGGAGTTCGCTTTTCACTCATGCCTTTGAGGGGAAATAAACTCATATCGCCTTGAGAAGCAGAATGTTGGTTAAATATGATCAGAAGTCCAAGCCATGTTCATGACACCTCCCAATCCATTCGAAATACTTAGGTAGCCTATGACGTAGCCTACTTTAAAGTTCTTCTTTACGTGTAGCGCGAAATATTGTATGGTCGGCTTCTCATGAATCGCTATATGAAGAGATCGAAGATTGAAAAGTGCTGTCATGCCGCCCGCTGTTATGATTGGTAATACAAAAGCACGCAAGCCTTTGCAATTTTGCCAATCTGCTAAATTGTAGTCCTTTACTTGGATTTGGGCTACCATATCCCTATAAAATATGATAGACCTGACCATTCGGTTATATTTTGAGAAAGCTATGTTCGGGCTGAGACCGCAGTATTTGCAGCTTCCACAAAAATGTTGTGGCCTTCGCCATTATATTCTTGTTGTGGAATTCCCAGGTGAGCCCCCTAATTCAGGGTCACCCCCGAGAAACTTAATCTCTTCCTTCAGTTCGATCACCGTTCCACTCATCCTCAGTGTACACCTCCTTCTTTGTCGTGAAGAGTATAATTGTGCTTTTGTGAACAACTCTAGTGCACAACATGGAAAAGACGTTAATAATTTCTTTATATAACTTCCACAATTTGGACAGCTGTTGGCAACAGTTTTTTACTTCACCCACTAACAAGTACTGTTGACTTCTTCTTCGGCCTCTGCAATTAAATATTAAAGACGAAAGAATCAGCCAGTTTCTTTACTAAAGATAAGCAGCATATATTTAATGGTTTTATATTCTTTAATTTCATAACAATATTATTTATTTTTGCAAATATTTAATATTAATCATACATACAGTTAACGCCTCAACAATATTTTAACTTTAAATATTTTTAAAGTCAAACTTTAAAACTGTTTTTTATTTTCTATTCGTTTCTTTTTCTATATTCCTTTATATTATATGATAAAGGTATGTCTAAGCAACATTTAGCTAACGACTTCCTTCGAGGTTATTCTATGGTATATTTTGTTCGTTTGGTTTTTCATTCATTTGAAATATTTGCAGTTTTTTTCTTCCAGTTAAATTGTATTTTACAATTGTTATTGTAGTTTTAAATGTGTTTTTCTAGCTTCATGTTCTCGGTTTTTTATGTTTTTATTTCTCCGTTTTTTTTTGTTTTTCGTTTTTTGTTTCGTGACCAAACGGAAATTACAACGACAGTGGCAATTACATTGTTGCATGACACAAATAGTGTTGCAAATACTATAAAATACAGTTACAACCTGTAAAAAGTGCACACATTTAGAAGCACACACACACACACGTACCTACATTAAGATGTACTAGAACCGAGTTATAAATTATATCGTTTGTCAAACGTTCAAATACGTACATTTAGAGACAAAAACACAACCATACCAACATTCATGTACATTCATTCAGACTATAGAGAAAATTTCCATTGCTTTCTTATTCCTCTGGCTTGTTTTAATAACACAATTAGATTGCTTTTTTTGAAAAAATGTTTCTTCAGTTTCTTGTGGCAGCATATTGCAACTTGTAACACCAATATCAAGCAGAAGAAGAGGGCAAGCACATTTGAATGTGCGTGTGAGAGTGTTTGCACCCTGTAAGAAGCCTGGGAGACCAAGTGTCTCCAAATCAACACGTTTGTCGATTGGTTTTTTGGTGACTTTTTTTTAATGACATTGTCAATCGAACGTCTACATTTTGCATTTGGTCTTTGTGATGAAAAGAGGAGAGAACGTATCATTCTCTTAAACAGCTGCAAAAAGATTTTTTTATTTTGAAAAATAGATGCGCTTGCTCTCAGTTTCCCACAAGTTTTCCACCTACTACCCTATTGACTAGATAGAACCGACGTCAACATTAGATTTTCAATGACATGCTCATGTTAGCCGCCGCATTCATAATTTTTTTTTTTATTTATAAAAGGTTTAATAGACTAATTTCCATACAAAATTCAATAAAAAATATACCTTCTGTAAATCCAAATAAATTTTATGTATACGGGCAGTAAATGTCTTAAAAAAAAATTAAATAATAAGAAATAATATAATAAAATAATAAAATGGAATTCCGAATTAATGATTTCAGAACGTGATTCGGATTACTGGATGTGCTGTTATTATGTAATATAATTCACTATATTCGCAAATAATACACAAGCCAGAATGTCAAATAAATTTATTTTATTTTTATTAAACAAGAATGAAAAAATTAAAGCTTTTTTAAATATTCAGCCCTATCACGAATAAAAGTGAAATTTTTATTCACGTAAAATTTTCATTCCCCTCGAGGTGAAAATTGGTATCATGAAATTCAGGTGGAATTTTTTCCACGTTCTCATTCTCTGTGAATGCAGAAAAGTGAAGAAGATTTCAAAAACATACAAATTAATTAAAAAGACAACCAATTTAAATTTAATGCGGAAATAAAAATTCGTGCGTTTAAGTCTTAAGTTGTGTTTTTAAGTTAAATAGTCACCCGCATTATTGGTATTGCATTTGAACAATAAAAGTAACTGAATTCAAGAGTTAAACGAAAGCGTGAAAATTATGGAGTTTAAAAATAAAATAAATACAAATAGCGTACTCCAACAAATTAAATAAAATGTTTAGGCTTGGAACTATGATGCAGTTTACGTTAATCCGTAAAATAACTCGAAAATTGGAACGCAATATCTTTGTATACTCTTAACAAAACACATTCAATTGGTCTGTTGGTTCTGAAAAGGGAACTAATTACGAGGGAAATATTATTCATGATAAGGGTGATTATGTTTTTTTTAACATAATTTCTGATGTAGGTTTGCTGCTCTTTCAGTGCACATACTTCCAAAGCTTTGTTTCGCAATTCCTTCAGCATCAATATGTAATCTGTTCCTTTGCCTAACGTATTGAAATATTTATTTAAGGCTTATTCAACAGCTTCACGATTTTTAACGTGTTTCATAATTATAGGCTCAGATTCTACATTTTCTGTGTCTGATTCTGATTCTGAACTACGACACGAAGTATTGTCAGAGTTAATAATCCAGCTAAGAATTTCATCTTAAAGAAATTCGCACGTCATTATTGCGGTGAAATCAATTGGTTATTGTGCGAAATTCTGCTGTTTCTTCAACACAATCATTCTCAGGCAATTTTTGTTGTAACAATGATAGTGGGATGTTAACCTCTGAAGCCTAACTCTGAGAATGAATATGCGACTAATATCATTCAATAACTAAACTATTTGCAACAAGACATAGAACACACATACAGACATATGTACTTATAAATATTATATATGCATATGTACATAATCAATCATAGAGGGCTCTGGATCTCAATGATGTCCCGTTAGTTAAAAAAAAAACATACACAATACAGTCGAACTTCTCTATAACGTAGCAGTTGGGGGCCGTCAAATTTCTACGTTATAGAGAAAATTCGTGATATAGAGAAACTGCAGAAAATTTTGACTAAATTTTTTTTATGTAAAAAATATATTTATTAAGACAAAAAAAATTGTTTTCACATGAACACATTAATTTTTTTTTATTAATACAAACATATGTGACTAAATTGATGCAAAAAATCGATTGCTAAAAACTTCGCAATAGAGAGATTGTTTAGTGTGAAAAATTCTATTTAGGTCTTAAAAAATTGTACATTACAGAGAGAACTTCGCTATAGGGAAGTTCGTTATAGCGAGATCAAAATGTATGAAAATACTCACAAAAATGTTGTGTTCACAAATTTTATTTGTTATAGAGAAGATTTCGTTATAGAGAAGTTCGCTATAGAGAAGTTCGACTGTAATAAAAAAGCAGAGAATAAAAAAAAATAAAATAAAAATTCGGTTTAGCGAGCTTGCAACCAATGCGGACTATAGAGTACGTAATACGTTATAAATTCAATTCGGATTACTGGTCTACGGATTAGCGAGCTGGCACTGTATTAAATCATTGCAAAGTATATTTTCTATTGAAGGGTTACCTGAAACAATAATGACAGATAACGGAACTCAGTTTAGTTCGAAAGAGTTTAATAAATTTTGTGAGATTAATGGTAGTCAGCACCTCACTACTTTCCAACCAGCATCAAATGGATTAGCAGAACGATTTGTACGTTCATTTAAAAATTGTTTGAAAAAACATTTAGCCAGCGGAAAAGATTTGTATTCTGCTCTTATGATATGCTAACTACTTCATATAGATCTTCACCAAATAGGGATGGAAAATTTCCTGCTGAAATCATTCATGGTCGTCAACCTCGTGCATTACTCGCTTTATTGCAGCCATCACTTAACAATGTAGCCAATAATGTTAACGGAACTATTCCATGTTTAAAGGGTGTTTAATGTTAATGATGCTGTGTTGTGCAAAAACTTTGGTTTGGGAGAAAAATGGCAACGTGGAATTATTTTAAAACGTATTGGAAGAGATAACTTGGCTTCTTAAATAAAAACTTGAATTTCTTTTGTAATGAATTCTTTTCATTTATATGAAATATAATTATTACATATGAAATATAAATAATATACAAAAAAAAAAAAAAATTGAAAATAAAATAGTAAATTACATTGCCTGGGGTATAACAAGTCACTAGTACTGCTGACTAAAGTCAATAGCAAATTAATACAGTTTTATTATTATCATTTCCTGCAGGGTATATTCAAAAAGCATTAGTTACTGTATGAGTGTAATTGTAGATATTATTGTGTGTGTGTGTGTGTGTGTTGATTGTTTGCTTAGAGATAAATAAAACACTTTTAATTGATGTTACTGTCATAAAAATGTATAAGAACAGCAAAAACACAAGAACAGAACAGAGCAATGCAACAATATTTAATTGTTATCAACTATGTTGTTAAACATTATCAGCACACAACGACACACACATACACACACACACACACACCCATACACACTTCAGTCGCAATATGTAACACTGTGGCAAGTGTTGTTGACCATTTTTAAGTTTTTATTCGTACATTCGTTGTGTTTAAATGGAGGACTTGTTTGTTTGTTGTTATTTTTATAGCCGAAAGAAGTCATGTCCTTTCCTGATAAAATGGAAAATACTATAATTATTTTTTATTTATATATTTTATTTTATTTCTTTGTTTTTTTGTTGTTGTTATATTCTTTTTGTTTCTTTCGAACATTAAAAGGGATCTTTAAAAATTTTATTGTCTTTTTGCTTGCAACAGTTAAATACTTCTTTCTCTTCTGTTGTTCCAAGTGTAATGTGTTGGAAACACATTTTTTCAAAAGTATTTCATAATAATTGCTGATGCGGAGCAAGAAAATGCAAACATGTTTATATAAGTATGTCGGAAAACCCTTTAATAGTTTAATGAAATTTTTGTTCAAAAATTAAATTTTCATTTTGAATAGAAATGCATATGTTGAAAGAAATTGCATGCAAAGTATTACAACTGAAAGAAATTGTTAATTGATGAGAATTGCTTTGACAGTTTTCAAAATGTCACAAATTAATATAATATTTCACGTCTAGATGCTATTTTATTTATCGTGTAGCTATTACTTTCAACTATTCAAAACTTATCGGCGCAAATTTGTATTAGCGGACGGTCAGTACAACGTATAATTGAGTATGACTAAGAGCCTATTTCACCAATTCTATTTAAATATCAATTCATATTTAAATGTCGATTTTCATTTTCATCTATAATATTTAAATACTGTTTAAGTAGCCAGCTGGTGAAAATAAAATTTTTTTAAACATACTTTGAATAAAGATCATTAATTAAATTAAATTGTGTTTAAATATGTTTGGTGAAAGAGACCCTTAAACTTGTTTCCCTACAAAGTCCAAATTACAATTTATAAGTTGAACACTCTGGATTTGCTTATTCGCCGGGAGTTTTGCCTAAAAGTGATTGCAATAACCGAAGAGTAAAAACTCCAGCAATTGCTGTAATTGACGATGCTACAGCCGGGACGAATATGGGGATTTCGATGGCACGGTCTTCGGATAATGCTTGCAGATTCCGCAAACTAGCCTCATTACGGTCCATCTGCTCTGGAGAGTGCAGCCAAAGTCCCGCCTAAATTCCTTTTATACGGAAATGATGGACTGAAAAAAAATGGTACCGCTGCACCATTCAAATACTCTTTTTCGATATCCCACGAATTCATTGCAATAAATCTAAAGATTAGCCTACTAATAAAAAAAAAAATATAATACGATTACACACAAAGAAAAAAAAATAGTACGTTTTGTTTTTGTAGCACGATTGGTCTGCCACCTTGCACACCACCCTGTACATGCGATTATTAGAAATTTAGCAAAAAATGGATTCCCGATGAAAAAACACCGCACTTTGTTTCTTTCGTTGTCTGCAAAACAACTTTTTTTCTTTGTTTTCACACTAAAAAAATTTTATTAAACAAAAATTTTACTTAAAAAGTTTTTAAAATTTTCCATTTTATTTTTCATTTTAATTTTACCACTTTCACCACTTGTAGCACTATACCCAGTGCAATGCATTGCATATGTGGGTGACATCCCCTGGCTGGCTCAAGGAAAAAAACTTACCTTCGTTACGTCACAATGCTGCAGCTTTAATTTTAAATTCAAAATTTGAGGGTGGCGATGGCACGATGGATGGTAGTCTGCACATTGACTACGAATCCAAAAACAGACCTGGGTTCAAAGTTAAAGACTAAAATTTTGAAATAAAAATAAACATCTCGCATTTTTCTGATGTGCATTAGTGTGTCTTTGTGTGTCAGTTGTTGTCGGAAGGTTTCAGTGGCGAAGGCATAGTCACTGGTCACTGAACAATACCGGCTTCAGCTGATAGCAATCCACAATCGCATCAGAACGCCCTCTTTCGTCGGTATTGTGTAGCACAGAAAAAAAAATTTACAGAAATTCAACGCTGCTAGTGAATGTCTGCTAAGTGCAGGTTATTGCATATCAATTTCAGACAGATCTCCAAGTTTTTGTTTGAAATTGGCAACATTTGTTTATACAAGAAACATAATCAGGGAGAAGAGACAGGAGGCGAAAAGATAGGAAACCAAGGATTGTGAAGGTAAAGGGACCCATTTTGTTTTTCATTTCACTCTGAAGAAAGTTTTATTTTTATTTTCATGGATCGAAGGAGCGAGCAATGATATATATCTATTGAGCGAAATCAGCCAATTTGAGATTGCCTTACTCGGGAGCAGGGCATATGGCCTGACGCTGCCTACACAATCAAGCCAGTAATCAGCGAATTCTCTTTCCTTCCAGTTTCTAAGAATTTCATTTCTGAGGCTTTTCGTACATCCAAAGAAAGGTTTGGCGCAATTATGGGCAGCGTTTTGCTGATAGTACGCCATTTCATTGCTCTCATAGCCCTTATGTCCAGGGACCAATACCAATGAAACGGCGTTAAAGTTCCGCCAAACTCAAAATATTTAAAATAGGCTTGAGTTCAACTCCTTTCCAACTCCATCGCATTTAAGATTTTTGGTCTTTTCTTTCGTAAAACCTCAAAAAAAATTCACTATACATTTTCGTATTTCTGCTGACCATATTTTCCGCTTCCTACAGCAACTTACAGCAATTTACAGAAATTCAACGCTGCTAGTGAATGTCTGCTAAGTGCAGATTATTGCATATCAATTTCAGACAGATCTCCAAGTTTTTGTTTGAAATTGGCAACATTTGTTTATACAAGAAACATAATCAGGGAGAAGAGACAGGAGGCGAAAAGATAGGAAACCAAGGATTGTGAAGGTAAAGGGACCCATTTTGTTTTTCATTTCACTCTGAAGAAAGTTTTATTTTTATTTTCATGGATCGAAGGAGCGAGCAATGTTATATATCTATTGAGCGAAATCAGCCAATTTGAGATTGCCTTACTCGGGAGCAGGGCATATGGCCTGACGCTGCCTACACAATCAAGCCAGTAATCAGCGAATTCTCTTTCCTTCCAGTTTCTAAGAATTTCATTTCCGAGGCTTTTCGTACATCCAAAGAAAGGTTTGGCGCAATTATGGGCAGCGTTTTGCTGATAGTACGCCATTTCATTGCTCTCATAGCCCTTATGTCCAGGGACCAATACCAATGAAACGGCGTTAAAGTTCCGCCAAACTCAAAATATTTAAAATAGGCTTGAGTTCAACTCCTTTCCAACTCCATCGCATTTAAGATTTTTGGTCTTTTCTTTCGTAAAACCTCAAAAAAAATTCACTATACATTTTCGTATTTCTGCTGACCATATTTTCCGCTTCCTACAGCAACATGTAATACATTAGTTATTTCTTTTACTTTTTTTCTTTCTTTCTTTTAAAGTAGAACGAATGAAAATCTTACTACACTGAACATAGACATATCAATCTTAATTAAGATTTCACATTTCAGAGGTTAAATATAAAACAAAAATAATGACATACGAGAATGTTACGAACTGAAAGTCAAAATCAAGAAAAAGTAGAGCAAAAGCAAAAGCAAAATAAAACAAAAAACAAAAAAAAAAACGAAAATAATTCAACCACTTCAAGGAGATAGAGGCCAAAAAACAAAAAAAAAAAAATAAGTATTATGGAAAGGGTGCCAAGGGGAATATAGAGAGTGTTTCTGTACAACAAAAAGTTAACTTGAGAGAAATTAAATTTTCGTTGAATTTATTAAAATTTCATGTGAAGTTGGATTTCTAATGCAACCATGTGAATTTTTGTTGTATGTGCGAATGCAGGAAATAAGAATGAGAAAATTGTTGTATAAAACAGGGGTGGAGGGGTGCTTGTTTACTTCTATATAAATTGTTAATTTATTGATTGCACACTAATTGTAAGTGGCATTTGGCTGTAGATAAATTTAACTAAATTTGAAGCTCTTTTTTTTTGTATTAAATAAAGTAGTGGATTGAAGGAACAGACAGTTTAATACGTTTTATTGTTTTTTCTTTTTTCTTTAACTTTGATATACGAAAAAGTACAAGGACTTGAGTTTATGAGAATAGAAAAGAATTTGATAGAGTTATTTTGGGGTCAAACGTAATATTGGTAGTGGCCCAATTACTTTTCTCAATTCTTCTTTAGTTTTTGTCAAATTACAAATATGGAAAAATATATAACGTGCCGTTAAAAATGCCCTTAATAATTCTATTTATTTAAAATGTGGTGCAGCTTTTCTTTTTATTATTTTTATTTTTTTATTATTTTTTTTTATTATTTTTATTATTTCGTCGGATTATATTTAGTTACCATAGTTACGCCCGTTTTCACAATGTCTGATTATTTTAACAGGCTTAACAGGCTCGGTTAATTATTTTAGTTTTACCATCCTCCAGTTACTTAACAAAACAATTGGCCCAAAAATATGACAAATTTGTTTGTGTTTGTTTATGAAAAGTAAAATAATGACTTATGGTCTCTTTCACCAAACATATTTAAACACAATTTAATTTAATTAATGATCTTTATTTAAAGTATGTTTAAAAAAATTTTATTTTCACCAACTGAAATAACGAAACACAAGAAAGTATGGTAACGCTCTGATATTTAATATGAAAGCGTCAACTTACAGCTTTTTAAAAAGCTGTTTTAAAGCTGTTTCATGCTGTTGCAAAATCAATATTTTAATGCAGAGTGCTGGCTACTTAAACAGTATTTAAATATTCTAGATGAAAATGAAAATCGACATTTAAATTTGATATTTGATATTTAAACAGAATTGGTGAAATAGGCTCTTAATGACTTGAAAAAAATTTATTTTATTATATATAATTCTAATTTCATAATTGTGTTTTTTACGGAAAAACCTAATATTTATACCGCTTACATCCGATCGAAAATGGAATACAACTCTCATGTATGGGCCGCTGCTTCAAAGACTATTTTGAAGTTACTCGACGGAGTACAGGAAAGGGCGAAGAAACTCTTAGGAGACAATAGAGTAGCCAACTTTATTCACTCTATTGAGCATCGTCGCAACGTATGGTGCGTTTCGTTGTTCTATCGTTTGTGTTCTGATGAACTTAGGGAACTCGTTCCCGAAACCCACTCATTCATGCGCACGACGCCTTCATCATTAAGAGCGCATCCAATTTTGGTCGACTTGGCAGGGAATCTCTCTATGCATTACAGAGAAAATTAGTTTTTTGTCCGAACAGCACGTATGTGGAATGGACTATCCGTGGAGGTCTTTCCTCTCACTTTTGACATGGGTAGATTTAAATCGAATGTCTATAAACACTACTCCCTCTATCCTTTCTCCCAAAACTTTATTTCCCAGTTCCGGTACAATGCACCGCATGTATAGGGCTCATCTCCTGAGTGCCCGTCAAAGAAAAAAATTTCATGATATTCTCATGAGAAATTTTGTTTTTAAATTGAACTCAATAATTGAGGAGCAGGGAATATCCATTAGGGGTATAACTTATTCCCAATTTTCTCAAAAATCAAAATGGCCCTAGAATAGTCGAATAGTCCAATGAAAACTATTAAAAAAAAATGATTTTAATTTTTTGTGGTTTTCGAAAAAGGTCACCCACGAAACGCGGTAAAGTTGGAAAACTATTTGGAAAGTATCTATTCAAAAAAAATATTATTATCTTAAGGTTTTTTATTGAATATTGTATAATAACGTGTTATTAATATTCCCTGTTTGTGTTTAATACTTTTTTTTTCATTTTTTAATAAAATATTTAAAATTTTTTTATTAAATTTTTTTCTTTATGGATTTTAGAAAATCGTTTTTTTTTCCAGCTGGGGTATGCTCTCTCCGTCCAGGTCTGGCAAAGGTATGATTCCTTTAGCAGTACTGCAGCTGCTTTTCTCTAACGGCCTTTTCATAGTCACGCAAATACGATTGTTTCTTCTCTTGCACAGTTTTGCGGGTATAATAGTTTGTTAACGGTAGGGTTCATGGTTTTGTGTCTATGTTTTAGTTGTGTCATTCTCCAAATTTTGTGGACCTCAAGAGAAAGGAGATGACATTTAAAATATTCTGTACCTCCCATTTCATATACTTTACTAATTAATGGTCATTGTTTTACGTCTGCGGCTGCTGACTCGGCGTATTCATTACCAGTGATGCCAACGTGTGAACGTACCCACATAATTTTAACTTTATCTGTGTGGATGAATATAAATTATAATTAAATTGAAGAAATAAATTTTTGTTCAAGAAATTTTCCTTCAAGATAAAAACTATAATAAAAAAATCGGCAAGAAATGCAGAAAGTAAAAAAACTTCTATATTTAAATATTTTTTTTTTTTTTTGAGAAAATAAAAAAGAAAAACAATCAACAAAATAATATTACGGCCACATTAAGCCATGCTGATTAGAAAGGGAAATATTCAAATGTACCCCTACAAATATAATTTTCATTATGTAAAAATGTTTCTGTGTATGTGTGTGTGTCAACCCATACAAATAAATGTTAGCAAATTGTATTATATTGAAGACTATCCGCTTACGTACAATTCCCAGTAATTTGCGGGGGCGACAAGAGGAAACAATTCTCAGAAAACATATCCACATTAACACTCCAGGGATAAAAATAACAAAATGCTTTTCATTCACATATGTGGGATGTGGGTGATGTGTAAAAACTAAAGACGAAAATGAAATAGATGAAAAAGAGAAAAATAAATAAAGAAATAAAATACAAAACTATGCTAAAAACGCATAAAAAAATTCACCGATAGAAAAGTACAACCCATATGTATATAAATACCAACAAATACGAATATAAGTTGTTTCCGCACCGTGGGTTCACCAATTAAAGCAGAATAGCGTAGAGAAACCATTCATAACTTGTGCAATGTTCAGCAGTACGTCAACAAACAGCATGAGTAAGTTATTGGATTGTAAAGTAAATCATTATTTAGATCAACCGGTAACTCCCCAAAAAGAAGTGTGTGCTTTAGTGAAAGTTTGAGCTGGGGTAACTGCCACAGGACGTTTATTAGTAATTTTTTTTGGGACACAATATAATGGTGAATACACAAATGTGCAGTAGAAGGGAACGTTGGAGCGTAAATGGTTCAGTAGAAATAAATGGAATTTTCAACAGACCTCCGAACCATCAGGTTTTTTTTACAGGCACATAAAGATAGTTCTTTTTCTTCACAGCCGTAACCATCATATTCATCCAACTTACACCAAATGTAACTCCACTTTTGTTATGTATAAATCTAGTGGAGCCAATAACCGTTATGGAATACAGCCTCTGCTTTTAACAGCAAAAGAATGCTCAAACAACAGAACATAATTCTTAGTTTGGCAACAGCAGAAAACATTCACAAGGAGCTGAACATGCCACCACCAGCTACACAGCTGGTCAACTAAGCAGGCAGACATTTTTATAAATGCAAGAACCATTCTACAACTCTTTCTCACAATATTTTAAACTATGCCAGTCATATACCTTGAAGGACGGCGTGATATAGTGCAGCTCTAATTCTCCAAGCAAGAGCGGCTTGATACACATAAACCGCCAATTTTATATTTTTTTGCCCTTTTCATAATGTTGTGCACTAAAACTAAAGTATTTAAGACTACAAGAACAAAATTTTTAACTCAAACTCAAAAGAAAATTCAGCAAAAATTGATGAGGTATAGTTTATGCATATTAAAGAGCTGCATGAACAAAAGAAAAAGCATGTTTGAACATGATCGGCTTGTTTTTTGTATCATACTCGACTGTGTTCATTGTATTGAAGCAACGATGAGTAAAGATGTATGAACTATAAACACTAGCGAGCAAGCATGAGCTGAACATGAACATAAACGAGCAATTGTGTTTATGATCATGATCACAGTTGCAGACAACCATAAGAACTATGAGCAAAAACAAACACGATGACATGTTCGGGTAATCAAATAAAATACGGGAAAATAAGGTTTTTTTTTGGAACTATTTTATAATCGCCGCTATCTATTTTAGATTTGATTTGAGAAGCATCAAAAATCTCAGAGGGCAAACTCTGCATACTTTCTGTAAAATCCTAAATTACAAAAAAAACATAAATAATAAAAGAATAAAAAATATTAAAATTTACTTACAGTCATTTTTTAGTTCCTATAAGTATACAAATGTACCTTATAGTTTTGTAGGCGGCATATACATACAACAATGAAATGTAAAAAACAGATTATAAATCCAAAACTTATTTCAAATGCAATAACTTTTAAAATCCTTTGATCGAACATAACCATATAATCACGAACACGGGCACATGCTCATGATCACAAGAACACATTCAATCAGTAACAAACAGAGTTCATGTGTTGATGGTATGAACAAACTTTTGCTCACTGACATCGCAGTTGAATCAAACGTATGGTCAGTAAGTTACATTGTGTTCGAATATAGGCAATTTATAATGAACTCATGAGCATGCTCATCTATAAAGCTAGATCATGCAGCTCTTTAATGCATATAAACCAACTGTAATTGGATAGACAAGTGAAATCTTTCAAGTTCGTAGTTGATAATAAAGACTCACAGTTTAACCAAAAAAAAAAAAAAAGAGTTTCTTCAGTAATATTTAGTGCGATTGGCTAAAAAATCAACCACAAAGTTATACCAAGGAACACAACTAGCGGGAATAAATTTCTGGTTTCCCGGATAGAGAGCATTCTGTATATCTGAGCAGCGAACATGCCCAACTTACCGGCAATGCTCCATGGAATCGACACAGTTAGTCAAAACACCTCAGCAAAAAATGGTCTTAAAATGCATGGGTTCTATTGCAAATGAACTGGTTCAACTTCGCTGAAGAATACATGATTTTAACATACGGGTGTCATTGTTGAGCATGTGTTCATATCTAAAAAATCAACTCTTCATTTATAAGAGTGCTTAGAACTCTGATTAGAACTATGATTTCGTTATATTTTAGCGAGGGTTAAAGAGTTCCCGAAAAACATTTAAAAATTTATTTCATATGAATTAATCGGCAGAGTTGTATATGTTTTTTATGAGATCAAAAATGTTCATCTTCCTGGCATTTGAGAGGGTGACGATGGCTGAATTAGTCTGCATGTTGACTGCCAAATCAAAAACAGACCTGGGTTCAACCCCAGTTTCAGACTGAAATCATTAAAAAAAATCGCATTTCTTTTGATGTCTAGTAGTGTGTCTTTGTGTGTCAGTTGTTGTCGCAATGTTTCAGTGGTGAAGGCACAGTCACTGGTCACTGAACAATACCGGCTTCAGCTGATAGCAATCCACAATAACATCATAAATGACCTCCTTGGTCGGTATTTGTAGCACCGGCGAAGTAAAATAATAATAAAAATGGCTACTAAAATTAAGCTTCAGCACTGCTATAAACAAAGAACGTGCAAAAGCAGAGCTGTAAAATAATTAATTACGCTTCACCTTCTGTTATTTCTCTAACTATCCCTTTCCAATAGTTCCAGCACAACGTATCGCATGTGTAGGAGTCATCTCCTGAGAGCTGGTCCCAGATAAAAAAAATTTGTTTAAATTATTGTGATATTTAGCAACCAAAATATTCTTGAATTTTCTAATCAACATTTACGTACATGCAGGAATGACGAAGAAAAACCTCATTATCGCATAATATTTGATTGAGCATTATAGGAAAAAATACCGTTTTAAGTTCAAAAAATTTATAAAAAAATTTTTTTTAATTTGCAAGCAAAAATACGGCATTAAAAATTACTCAGATAAAGAAGTGTTTTAAAAGTCATGAAGATACCAATTCATATTGATCGTGTTCACTTTTTTTTTGCTGGCTATGTATAGTTTTTCAAGACATAGCAATAGCAAACAAACGAACAGACTTACAAACTCTGTTAAAAGAAAGAAATTGCTGCCTCAGAATACCTTCTGAGAATTCTATAAGCAATTATAAATACATTATGTGATATATTTTCCCTAATAGAAGCCCACTGTGCATTACACATCGTCTATAGAAATACTTATTAATATGGTAACATATACTCGCCCATGAGTAAGCAATACAAATACAACAAAACAAATAATTTTTGCTGTGAAGTGCGCTTTATAAAGATTTAGTTTCATTTTTATAGTTGGAACTTATCAAATGAAATCATCGTATACACGCCACAGATTCGCAGAAACTCATAAGAGTATTAACAATATGTCGTAGGGGAAAACTTTAATATACAGGGTGGTACAAAAGTAATGTCATAATATGAATTGAATAAAATTTTTCAGTTGCTGTCCACTGTGCTTTGGCATTTATGATGAGAATATATTAAGAATTACATGTCAGCGAGCCATGAAGCAATACGAAGCTCAAACAATTGGAAAATTATATTTGATAATGAATTGAAAAAGTTGCAGTGTGTTGTTTTAATGGAGCGTGAATTTTGTTGCGGCCTTCCTCGTCGTCGTGTTCCATCACAATTAAACATTTGGCAGAGTGCCTCGAGTAAACTGGGTCTACGAGAGATGTTGCTGGAAGTGTGCGGTCTCTTAATCATATTAGTCGATTAAGAATATCGCTTCCTCAGATTTAATCAACATAAACATCCGTCAGACTACGATGCACGCCATGAGACATCAGCAGACGTTCGTTGTAATGAATTTTCATGAACGATTTTAAGACGGTTCTTAACAAAAATTACTGCCTGCTAACCACCGGACAAAGTTAACTTACTGTCCTGCTCTTTTAAACCGTGTGTGTAGTTGATTTCGTATTGAAAATCATAATGCGCCGCGAAGTTCATTTCATTAATTGCAAGAAAAATAGTTTTATATTGCAATTTAGGGGATTATTCCCACACATGTCAATCATTGTTCTGGAACTAGGAAATTAATATATGCCACATATGCGGTTTTCGGCTGAAAAATAAAATATTTCATTAGTGCATCAAATAAATAGAAATTAAAGTACAATGCTATGCGAAAAGTTATCATACTTTAGCGCTTAAATATTTTCATGATTTTTAACAAAAATTTCTTCTCAACTGTCGCATTTCGAGATCTCTTGTGGCGAGGCACAAGAGGATTAGTTGTCACATGTTAAGCTTGTGCATGTTTAATAAAATATAACAAAAAAATCAACAGCAACCATTGTTTGCAAGAATTATTTATGTAGGAAATTTATTATAGACGAAAAACTTGTAATAGTTTTTCCCTTTTTGTGTGAAATTATTATTATTTTTATTTTCTTTCCCTCCCCCTTTTGCGGGGCTTAATTCTTGTTGAACAATTAAAGTTGTGACACCTTGAGAAGGACGGGAAATTCTCACTTAAATATTTGACTTAACCTTTGGCTCGACTCAAGTAGTAAAAATATATTTATTTACGAGTTACACAGTGGTAGTCAGTGTTGCTACTCATTCATGTGCAATATGCCATGAACTCATTTGCATATCTTCATTTGCAAGCTAAATGGTGGTTAAATGTAAATGATAAGAAAATATAGAGAAAATTAGAAATATTTGCTGTAGTTTTTATAGTTTTTCTGCTCTTCAATATTTTGAGTACCGTAATTAATTAAATCGGGAGTTAAATTAACTTTTTTTTTTTTTTTTTTTTTTTTTTGTTGCTTCAAGATGTGGTGCAGACGTATGGTTCTTGCAAATAATTGTTTATTACTCATACGTCATAGTGTGCGATTTACAGTTGCTTAATAAAACTTGCCATAAAGTGCTCAGTAGAGACTAGTTGGAAAGGAATATTGTAGAAACAGCTGGTGAGCTGATAAGAAAGATATATGTATGTATGTTTAAGGCTTAGACAACTGTACAATTACGTCCTTTCGAAAACTTGTAAAGCAGAGCTGCCGTATCTCAAGTATTATGTTGACACATTAACTTCTTAGCCAAACAGAAAAACAAAAATCAAAATCTTAAATAAAAATTTGTAATATCAATTAAAAAATTAATTACATTTTCAGCTGTAAATCAAATTAGTTTTTTTTTTTAAAACATATTTTATATTATATATTATATAAATTTGACCTTTATTAAATTTTTTAATTATATTTCTTTTTTTCTTTCTTTTGCGCGTTGGTCTTTTTTATGAAAACTCTTTTTAATTAGTTATTTTCAATATGTCGGTAGCGTAAAAATTTGTATTAATAAAATTTTTGTTTTTAAATATTTTCTTTTTGTTCTTTAAAATAAAAAAAAAAATTTGTTAATACAAATTATTATTTCCTGACGATGCTACCTATATGGTAGCGAAATTTAAATATTGAAAATAACTAATTAAAAAAACTTCTCATAAAAACGACCATCGCTCAAAAGAAAAAAAAAACGAAATATAATTAAAAAATTTAATAAAGGTCAAATAAAAATAGAAGTGAGACTAAACAAATTAGTTTTGCTAATTTAATTCAAATTCTCAAATAAATTATTAATAATTATAATTAGAGACAAAAAAAAAATTTAATTTAATTCGAATGCTTAGCGGGTATTAATTTTTGTTAGTATCAAAAGTTGGTTGACTACAAAACAAAAACACCAGTTTCAGACTAAAATTATAAAAAGAAAACATCTCGCATTTCTTCTGATGTGCATTAGTGTGTCTTTGTGTGTCAGTTGTTGTCGGAAGGTTTCAGTGGCGAAGGCACAGTCACTGGTCACTGAACAATGCCGGCTTCAGCTGATAGCAATCCACAATAACATCATAAATGACATCCTTGGTCGGTATTTGTAGCATCGGCCAAGTAAAATAATAATAAACTGAAGCCGCAACACTGCTATAAACGTGAAAAGGCAGAGCTGTAAAATAATTAATTAAGCTTCACCTCCTGTCATTTCTCTAACTATACCTTTCCTATAGTGTAGGAGTCATCTCCTGAGTGCTGGTCCCAGATAGGAAGAAAAATACAGTAGAATCCCGTTAATTCATAATCGAAGGGATCAGCTATTTTTTACACGAATTACAAGAGTTTTCGAAATAAAGCGATTTCGATCACGTATCTTAAGTACCCTCTTCAGTGTTTAAGCTGTGGAACCACTTTATTATTATATTTATATTTATTATTAAAATTATAAAAAGAAAAAATGTAGAAGACTTATAGCCAGCACGATCATGCCACAGCCTCAAATTCAAACTCTTCTCCAGTTATCAAAATTGTTTTTAAGGCCGCCCATTATTGTCCTCGATAATATAAAGGGTGTCCCAACAAGAACGCAAGATTTAAATTTGGCTCCGTTCGAAGTGTCATTGTTTGACATGTGAACTATTGCTAGTGTTTGCTAGTAGAAGGTATGAGGTTAGTAAAAATGGAGCGCTATACGAATGAACAACGCATTCTCATTGTGAAATTGTTTTACCTTTACCAAAATGGTAACAGTTCGCAAATTGCGATCAATTTGGGGTCACACTGTAAACAGATTAATGGATAAATTTGCCGAAACTGGGTCTGTTAGTGATGTAAAGACAACAACGCGCCTACGACCAGGTCGATCGACCGACAATGTCGCAGCTGTACGTAATGATGTCGCTCAAACTCCATCCACCTCAATTCGACACCGAGCTCAGCAAATTGGAGACACCACCAAATCCACTATGCAGCGAATTTTGACGAAAGATGTGCATCTTCATGCATACAAAGTTCAATTGACTCAGAAACTGAAACCAGCTGACCATGGACAGCGAAGGGAGTTCGTTAATTGGGTATTGAAGAGACAACATGAAAATTCTGATTTTGCCGATAAAATCATTTTCAGTGACGAGCCCCATTTCCATCTTGATGGCTTCGTCAATAGGCAGAATTGTCGCATTTGGGGTGAGGAAAATCCTCGAGTGATTCACGAGAAGCAAATGCATCCTCAACGTGTCACTGTGTGGTGTGGATTTTGGGCTGGAGAAATCATTGGACCTTTTTTTTTTATGAAAATGAGGCAGGTCAAGCGCAAATAGTCAATGGTGTTCGGTATCGTGAAATGATAACCAGTTTTTTCATGCCTAGAATTGAAGAAATGAATGTGGAGGACATGTGGTTTCAACAAGACGGCGCCACATGTCATACAGCCAGAGAAACAATTCAATTGCTGCATCAGTCATTTAAATCTTGCGTTCTTGTTGGGACACCCGTTGCATTACAGCGCCCGTCTTTATGGCTATTTGGAGCAATAAAAATACGCGGCCAAAATACTAAATTATGTGATGGAAAGTTGTGCAAGATTTACTTAAATTTTGTTATAAAACTCAAAATGAAAAATAATACCGTGGCAATGAGGCTGAGGTAGTTAGCACGTTGACTACAATGCAAAAGGTCTTGCATTTGAGTCCATTATTCGACTAAAACTTAAAACACTACGCATTCTTGTAATGGGAATTGCGGTTCCTTTGTGTCAGTTGTTGTGAGAATGTTTCAGTGAGGAAGGCATAGTCACTGGACACTGAACAGTACCAGCTTCAAATGATACAAATCCATAAGTAACATCGGACTGCCCGCCTTCAACGGTATTGTGTAGCATCATCGTCGAAGGAGAATAGTTAATAAAATAAAATAGAAGAGAAGCTAACACATCGTATTAGGCAATCATTGCCTGAAGGAAAAACAAAAAAAATTATAGCAAATTTTACTTATTAATTTTATTTATTAATTTTTTAATAAAAATAATCCATTTTTCATCCCAGAATCTCCATAATCAATTTATTTTTCAAAGAAACAATAAATCTTGGGAAATAATGTCAAATGTTTTGCCCAAAAGTTGTGAAAAAGTAAACCGTTTGTAAGAAATTTAAGCAAAAACTTTCAGTCATTTTTAACAATAAAATACCTTTTTTTTAAATTTATGTCCAGTTAAATATTCCCCCAGAAATTTCTTTTTATATAAAAATTAAATGATAACAAACCGCATTACTTTACTTTTTTTTTTTTTTTATTTATTTATTTATATTTTTTGTTTGTTTTGTTTTATAAAAAATTCACCAACCGACCAAACTGACCAGACAATGGATTCATGTAAAGGAGACAACGACAAGGAACTAAAGGAGAAATTATGTGTCTTAAGGGATCTCATAAAAACAAGATACCTGGTTACTAATTTTCCACCATAAACATTAATGACAACAACCTTTTGACAAGATTTCTTTCGTTTATTTCTTATTATTTTTCATTTATTTACTTCCTTTGTGCCGACGTAAATTTTAGAAGAAAGTGCTGCAACAGTACGGGTGGAGTAGATGTGTGTGAGAGATAGAGCCAGAGTCAATGTTTCCTTAAACCTTTAAAGTGGTTTCTTGTTCCGTATTTTTTTTTCACTATGTTATTCATTTAATACTTATAAATGCAAAATGCTGTGGAATTTTTTTTATCGCAGTACTGCACAGTGGAACAATGCATGCAATAAAACTGTTGGTGGTCAATGTAAAGCGATGTTCAAGGATTTAATTCTATAGCCAATTCTAATTATTCAAATGTGTGCGTAAGGAGCGTAGAATATTCCATTGAAAAGAGCAAAATTATATTCGTTGCGTAACCAAGAGGATTGTAGATGGTCTGGCAAGGAGTGTGATGATGCTTTCGAAACCAGACTTCTATCATGCCACTGTGGAATGCCATTCTCATCATAATGGAAGCGCTTCTACTACTTAGTTTTGCAGATGGTAGAGAATAGAAGACATGGCGAGCATACTCCTAAAATGAGGAGCAGGTAAGAATACGAAAACTTTCTAAGCCACAGATCAACCATAATGTGGCGAAGATTACGTGCATTTCTCGTTTAGAACCCTTGGCAAAGAATAGGTCTGCATTGCAAAGATTTTCTAATAGTCGTCAGCATGAGGAGATGCAAGATACACAGAAATATCTCCTGTGTCTCCACCGTGCACTGGACAATATTCGCACTCGTTGGGCTACACGTTGACAGTTTCTTTTGTCAGAGCTCTGAGCAACTTATAAAGCGGAAAAATATATTTACGAAAAGTCCATTAGCCAAATCCATTAGCCTATAATATTTTACATTATAGTTCCTAAGCTTACTCGTGGCCGCCGCTGTTTTGAACCTTGTGAAGGTTCTGTTTGCTTGGCGGTGCTCCGTTGTCTGGCATAAATTAAGTCAGTAAAGAAATATGAAATTTTTATTTGAAAATATATTTCATGTAACAAGACAACTACTGTTTCTGTGGGTAAATTTTTTTCTTTATGTATCTGTTTGTAGCTCCTGTGTACATATATTCTGATAAGTTTTCGTGCAATAACCGTATGTTTGGGCAAAGAGAGCAGTGTAAAATGGAAAACGAAAAAACTTTTTCATACAAAGTTTCATTTTTAACATGTTTAATTTCAAACAGTTTCTGGCCATTATTTTTTGCCTGCCTTAAAAAGAAGATATTTTAATTTTGTAGCTTCTTGAAAATCAAAAAGAAAGAGCAAAACTTATTTATCCCTAAACAACATTTTTGTTACAATGAAACAAACTTTTCAAATATGTTGCTGTTACTTTTCTTCTGCCTTATTGCGGTTCGTAATTATTTTTTAACGCAACAACTTTAATTCTTTATTTTCTTTTTGCTTTAAAAACATCATAATTTGCAATTGTATGTGCGTTATATAAAAGGAATATTAATTATGGCGTTGAGGCGCAGTAATGAAAAAATATTTTATTAAAAACTCCTTAGAACTTCAACGGAAAAATACTAAAAAGACCATAAGAAAGTTTTAAAATAGGCTGTATATACTGTTTACTGTGTGTAGTCTTTACTTGACTATAAAAGTCTGAAATGTTGCCTTTAAAAGGTAATAAAGAAGACTTGTTAGCAAAGTGGCACACCATTCTCATTATCTGCGTATCGAAGCTTTAACAGAAGCGTAGTTACTTCTAAGAGCTGAATACTTTCCATCTAAATGGAAGATATCACTAATAACTATGATACCTAAGTCAGGTAAAGACCACACCAGAGTTGAGTCCTACATGCCAATTAGCCTTTTGCCAAATTTATCTAAGCTTTTTGAAAAATTATTAGCTATCAAGTTAAATAAAATCATTAGCGAAAAGCGCTGCATTCCAGACCATCAGTTTGGCTTTCGAAGTAAACACAGCACAACTGAGCAAACACATAGACTTGTGAATGTTATAAAGCATACCCTAGAAGAAAAAAAGTACTGCTCAGCCCTCTTTATCGATGTTTCTCAAGCTTTGGATAAAGTGTGGCATAAGGGATTAATATATAAACTGACCCAGTACCTTCCTGAAAATATTTGTAAGCTACTGGAAAGTTACCTGCTTTGTCGCAAATTTATTTTAAAACCAGGTGATTGGCTGTCATCACCGCAGCCGATTGAAGCTGGAGTTCCCCAAGGCAGCATATTAGGTCCATTGCTGTACTTGATATACACCGCAGATTTGCCAACAGTCGCGAACATCCATACCTCAACTTTTGCCGATGATACAGCTTTCTTAAGCATTCACGAAAGTGCTGACGAAGCATCTCGTCGCCTACAGCACCAAACTTCGCAGCTGGAAAGCTGGCTAAAAAAATGGCGAATCAAAGTTAATGAGAATAAGTGTGTACATATAACCTTCACCCTGCGCAGAAGACACATGTCCTCCTATTCTGATCAACAACCAGTTAATACCTCAACGTTTGGAGGTCAAGTATCTAGGGATGCACATTGATAGACGGCTAACATGGAAACAGCACATCGATGCAAAATTAACTCAAATGAAATTAAAAGCAACTCAACTAATTTGGCTTATTGGTCGAAATTCTGTGCTAAAACTGGACTGTAAGCTTTTGCTTTACAAAGCAATTTTAAAACCAATATGGAGCTATGGTATCCAGCTATGGGGCACTGCCTCAGCTTCCAATATAGAAAAAAATTCAAAGGTGTCAAAACAAAATACTGAGAATGATAACAGATGCGCCGTGGTATATAAAAAATTCTAACATACACAAGGATTTATATATTCCGACAGTCAAAGAAGAGATAACAACATACGCAACGTCATACCTAACCAAACTCCAAGACCATCCAAATATACTAGCCCGAAATATTTTAAGCGAAAGAGGGTTCATTCGACTGAAAAGAAGGGATACTCTTTCCCTAGCCCGAACGGAGCAGACGCGGAAATAAAACTATACGAGCAATAAATAATTTGGTACAGGTAGGCTGTACTTAATAATAATTAGCAATTAGTTCTTAAGATTTGAATACTTATTGTTAGTTCAATTGATTTTGAAGATTCAATAAATAATTTATATTGTGTAAAAAAAAAAAAAAAAAAAAAAACTTCTAAGAGCTATTGGCTACAAGCTGAAGCTGAACTCTAAACTAAAACAGCGCCTTATTCGTGAATATCAGTAACGGATTTTATTAACTTTTTGTATTGTTAAGATTTTATAAAAACGTAAAATTAAGAGACAATAGCCACATAGACTGATTGCATTGATTGACATACAGGAGTCATATATCGGGTGATCAATTATTCGACATTCTCAAGAAACAGTTCAAATATTTTAACATTTAAAAAATCTCTTACGTTAGTTGGTGAAGCTTCACTATCTTACTACTCTGCTTTTGCGCGTCCAAGAAGAAAAAAAATTATAAATTTCGTAACTCCAAAAAGTCGGATAGAAATCAGTATGTCTGGTTAGGTCAATCTAAAATTATGTCCCTCGGTGCATGTTTCTTCAGCAATGAAATATATTTTATTTAAAACTGTAGTCATCCCAAGTGCTCTCTAAAATATGTCATCAATAACCGTCTCTAGACCAGATGCGCTTAAGTGATAAGTAAAAAGACCAGTTTGTAATTTAAAGATCATTGTTAGCCACAGTAATCACTTTTCTTATTGTATGCTATGAGAATGAAGAATATAACTTCAGAAGCCTGTATACTGGAAAGATTACAACTTGAAGAATCGGGGGTGCGAAAGATTACCTATAAAAAGCTCGTTAGCTTGGTCGAAGAAATTAACAAGCCACTAGGATCGATTAGTTATGGTACTTTAGGCATATTGAGCATATTCGCTTTATATAATACGAAAACAATAAACAATAAACGAAATAAATACAATCTTTATGGCAGAAATTTACAGTGCAAGCTTAATTTCATCGCTAAAAAAATTTACAATATTTTCTATTATTCTCCAGTGTATATTATTTAGCAATGCGCAATGTAAAGTATACTGGTGGAAAATTTCATAGAGCGATTGCACTTACGAGACATTGCAAAAACATGTGCCCCTTTAAATTTTAACAATCTAGTTCCAGCACAATCCATGACATGTGTAGGTGTCATCCCCTGAGTGCCGCTCCAAGAAAAAAAAATAAATCTAGATTTAGCTTTAGCTATGAAAATTATAGAATTAGTGGGCAGTGCTACTTTAAAATTTCATAATATCTAGAGACCATTTTGAAACTGACGATACGAAAATCAATTTTTATTTCTATTTTTATGGTTTATTTTTAAAAATTGCATCTTCAAACACTTAGCCAATCAATTAAAATTCAAAGACTTTCTTCACCTCAATAAATATTTGGGTTGGTGGCATATTTACCAGCTTCATTTTAACCTCTAGTGAACTTTGCTCAAGCACTTTAATGTTAAATGAGGACATCATTTTACAATATCCCAAACATTTTTTTTTTAAGCATTCTTTAGCTGAACGCGAAATTTTGCTTAAAAAAAAAAAAAAAGCAAACCTTTTTCTAATTTAAATATATTTAAGCCTTTTTCGAAGCTCCCATTAAAATCTAAAATGTTTGCCATTTACTTTCTACCGAACAGACCTTAAAATAAATCTAAAAATAATGTTGAAGCAAAATTCGAATGTAAAAAACAAATAGAAAAACAAAAAAATAGAAATTTATTATTTCAACACGTTATAAATCCGTATTTTATTAAGTGGAAACGAAATACTTTTCTTTTCTTATACAAAACGGCACCAAAAGAAATTTGTGTGTTTTTATTTGCTTTCCAGTCGCGTCGTTGGCTCATAAAAAATACACTAAAAAATGGCAGAGAGAAAAAAAAAAACTAAACAAAACAGTTCTTTCGATTTCTTGTTCGGAGAAATAAAAAACTACACACATACAAATACGAAATGTAAAAAATGCACATAAAAAATCGAAAGGCGTTAAGCTCTTGTGATTGAAAAACAGACAAACTTAAATCGAAAATAAAAAAAAAAAAAAAAATAGAAAAAAAATAGAAAAAAATATTAAGAACTAAATAAAATAAAGCGATAAAGCTGCAAAATTGAATTTTTGTAAGTTGAAGTTGATTGTGCTTATGTGGCATGTAGCATAAAGGGTGGACTTTTTAGTGGTTTTTATTTTATGCATACTCTGCAAATTCAAGACAACGTATGTTTTTGTTTGCTACGCTATTTAGTTCTGCTTAACGTTCGTAAAGAAAGGTAAATTACATGAGGTGATTATTAGTGGACTTAATAAATTTAAAAAAAAAAAAAAATGGTGAAATTATAATGACAAACACTAGGAGAGAATGGATTTACATGCTGTTTCGAAGACTCCGGCAGCATACTTGTGTTTGGCCCACGAGAGAAATAATAAAGTGGTATTGTTTAAACCGATGTATTTGCGGTATTCCACTGAACAAAATTCGTCGATGTAACACAACGCCAATGTTAAAATTGTTTTCGAAATTTATCAAAAAATATTTCTAGTTATTTAGTACAAATTATACAGTCTTAACTGCCACGCCCACGATATCGAAAGAATTTTTTTCATACGTTCAACTGCATTCAAAACGAAAACAATATATTAGAATTTGCTTTAAATGTATTCGTACGAATGAAAAATTTGATTCGATTTCGTAGGCCAATAATGCAAACAAATGAGTTTTGCGGTAAATATTCGCTGAGAAAAAACATTGTTTCAAATTTCAAAAGACACTGGGACATTAACATGCTTTTCAACATGAACTTGTTATTTATTTTTTGCTCTTTTGTGACAGCATATAGATATATACATGTAAGCAGCCGTTTGATGTTTAGAGCTCAGATGCTCATTTGGCCGACGCTGATATATGTATATCTTTATCTTAGTACTAGATTAATCCGGTGAGGTTCGCTACCCCACCTCAACTTATCTAATATCGCCCACTTTTCTGTAGATATTGTTCGCTAAGCCATATGCATCATATTTTGATACTTTTATTGTTATATCAACTGGCCCCTTTTCAAAACGTACCCTTTTCAAAACGCAGTTTTGCCGAACAGTACCCATTTACTTACTTTATTTTTGATTTTCTTCTCAAAAACCTTTTTTCATTTGATTCCCATATCAAAGGGGTGTTTAAAAATAGTACAAAATGTAAATCATAAGCACTATTTAAATAGAATAAAAGTAAAACGGTGCAATTGTACTTCATATAGTTTCGAATTTCAAAAGAGTGTGAAAACACACACTCGTGTGTGTGTAAAAGTATATACATACATATACGTATATGGAAAGAGTACCAAACACATGCCGTCTATTTTTTAAAAGCATTTATAAGCTTTTGTAATTTTTATTCTATCTGTCTAAGTTTCTCAGATATTTTTTTTTTTTTAATATTTCATTAACAAGTATTCATTTACTATTGTTTTGCTTTAGCGTCTTATGACGACAGTCTTGAGGCGAGTTGGCATTATAATATACTAAATTATTAAAACTTGTGTTACAATAATATTAAAAATAAATACATTTAATAATAATAGTAATAATAATATAAATATAAATATAAATATAAATACATTTTAATAGTGTAGTATGTTCATATACATATGTATATATGTTCGTATAAAAATATTATCTCAGATACATCTCCAAATTGTTTAACAAGATGTGTTTTAAATTATAAATTGAAGGCTGATATAGTATTTATATATATTTCAAGTTTTGCGGTAAATTATTATAATCCAAACTTGCAATATATTCCATTCTCTGTTTTGTGGTTTCAAGTCTGCATCTCGTAGTTCCTAAATTAGAACTATTTCTAGTGCTAAAAGCTGTTTGATTTCTTGAGAAAGTTATCGTGTGGTGCCCAATGTTATGCAAAGATTTAAATATTAAATATTAGTGTTTACCTTTTTTACGGCTTAACATTAGAATATCCAAAAATCCCGTCTTTGTTGATCTAAAAATATAAAGAGGTGTCTACGTACCGAATTTCAACCGATGATGATGGGTGGCCGGGAACTTTGCATCCCCCTCACCGTATTTAAAAAAATATTTAGCAGAATGTTTCCTTATGAAGAAACGGTTTTTGAATTTGGTCTACAAACGACAAAGTTATTTGACTATCACTTTTTAAAGTCTCCAATTTTGAAAAAATAAAAATCTTGTAATTGACGTTTTCCATACGCAAAATGATTTTTGGAAATTGGTCCAAAAATGGGAAAAATATTTGAGAATAAATTTTTGGCGCAGATATTTCACTCCCCCCCCCCCCACTTTGGTGGACCTTTTCAAAAATAATTTTGAAAATTGTTGCAGAAATGCCGAGGTTATGCTCGTATATAAAATCTGTTAAAAAAACTTTATGACAGCAGTAATACAAATTAAAATAGTGGATGTAAAAGTGCGAAAGAAAAAGCTTCATATAATTCACTCAAAAGATCCCAATAAAATGCTGTGAAAGTTTTAGGCAGAACGACCCGGAAGTCCGGTCTCTGGCACAAGCAAACATACAACACACATTCCGTTTTATATACATATATATAGAATATGATTATTTGCTTATGATGAATATAGATTATTTCAATATAAATAGAATACGGGAATAAATGTGATTCATGATATTGCAGTTTGTTGCAAAAAATAAAACGTTTTCAATTTGGAAGAGAATATGAATTTGAGCTGGTTATGCAGAAAAGATCTTTTGGGGAAATATATATCTAAAGCAAAAAAAAGATTATGGTTCTATCTCTGTTCTGTACAGATTCTACAGCTACAAATGTCTTTATTGCCTTCAGCTATTTCCAACAATATTTATTTGCAATAATGAAATATTTCCTTTATGACAAGAAATGTACAAACGGAAAACATTACAAAACATGCCTCTTTATTCAAAAACTTGTAAGAAAATAACTTTAGTAAACGAAAATACTATCAAAAAGATGGCTCAAAACTTCGAATGCATTTTTCTCAGTTCACGATTTTTTGAATTACTACGGTATTGCACCAAAGGCTCGATATGTATATATAGATTATTTCAAAAATTTTTTTTTTTGTCTTGGACCGGCACTCAGGGGATGGCCCCTACACATAAATAGAATACGGGAATTATTGTGACCCATTGTATTGCAGTTTATAAAAATAAAACGTTTTCATTTTGGAATTCTATTCTATTTATTTTAATTAATAAGAAAGAAAACTTGATTGCATCCTTCCAATATTTCCTTCACAGTCAAACCTTAAACAGTGCGTCAAGTGTATTTTTGTTCTCAAGCAAAAACAATTGGCATGGGCTTGCGAATTTAACAAAAACATTTTGCATGCGTATGAGAATTATTTTTAAATTAATAGGAGCTGTTTTATTTATTAGTTTACTTCGCCGGCGTTTTATTAATGAAATAACGGAGAAAAAGAGTGCTGTAGCACAGAAAAATCAGAAAAAAAGTTGTTCGATCTGATCGACGAGGAATAGAGCCTTGGTCCTTTTGACATCAGCACCACCATATTCATAAAAATATTTCGCATTGGCAAAAAGTTCAAATATTTTATTTCGTATCAAAATTTGTTTATTAAAATATTTTCACATCAAAAATATATTTCTATGAAAACGACAGCAAGATTTGACTTTGTAAAATCGAATAAATCGAAAATAAGACTCTTCAACGGCCACATATGTACACTGCAGCCGATTATGTTGTATCCTTTCAATGTACCACATATTTCCTCAAAAATGTACACCCACACTCTAAGTCTTGTCGGCGTATATAAATTGTTTCTCATCATACCATGTGTGTCGGTCTGTTCACGATATTGATAGATGACTTTATATGCATTCATATGAATATTTCAATGAAATTGAAATGTGTAACAAAATTTATGTTTTTTTCTTGTACAACAAAAAGGAAAAGGAGAAGAGTTTGCAAGAAGCCAGAGCCGGTGTGAGTGTGCACGTGTGTTGCAAAGATTTTTGCAGATGAAGTGGCCATAGAACTTTATTTGCTGGTATATGAGTTCATTTTGCATTTTAAGCCTTTTATTATCTCTTTCTCTCTCTCTCTCTCTCTCAAATGCTGGCAAAAAGCCAAAGTATTGATAAAATTTTATACTCAACAGAGAATATTTTAGCAGGACAAAAGCAACATGTCGGTGTCGGTGTGTAGACACAAACAATATTCGCCATGGAAATCCTGTGCAACAAAAAACAAATTGGGGAAACAAACAGGGCATTAAGAGCTTAAAACTTTAATGTTGTACCAAAAAGAAGTGCGGTGGCAAAGTTTCAGCGTTTGTTTAATTGCTATTGTGCACAGTCGGCAGTGCTTTTAAAATCCAATATTTATTACAAATTATGGAAATCCTTCGAGTTACACTACTTGATATAAAGTTTAACCGTTTTGATGAAATTCAATGAAATACTTTAAATCATGATTCGGTCATCAATACCATTTGAAATTACTCCTACAAAAGTTTTTTTCTGTTAAATCTCAAAATACTTTGCCAGTGGAGGACTATTTTTGGAATTTCTGATTCTCTCCGGGATTTTTCTATGTAAAGCGTTTTCCAGCAAATTTTCTAATTTAAATTTCATTTAAATAATTTTTTGCTGGAATTATTATTGAATGAATAAATGTTCTGCCAATTGTTGTCTCAAGAAGAACATCGTGCTGCACTTGACAAAATTTCTATACATATGAAATGTTATTTGCTGTATGAGGAAGATTTCTTAATTATTCGTACGTAGTGTGGCAGCATTTATTACAACACAATTTATATGAATATGAATTACTACAGTAGGGTATCATGATGGCTTAACATTTGTCCATTATCTTTTCGCAATGTGCCAATAATGAATTTTCTATTAAATTTGAATTGTTTGGATGGTTGAATGGCGTAATGGATTTATAAGATTTTTCTGCTTGGGAAAATAAAAATTGTATTTCTCAATTGTTTCAATTAAACTTAATGAAGTGTATGGAAGATTGTACGTATTGTAAACGACTTTAATATTAAATGTTACACTGAAATCCCTTTTGCAAGGAAATATTTGTTTTTCAAAAATGTTTTGCGATATTTGGCTTATGGCAAAATGTTACAGTTACTATGCAAAAAGGAAAACACTTTAGAAATTGTAATTAAGAAGAATTTGCATGGTCTTTTTGAAATACCGGGAGGGAAAGTTAACCATTCCGTGTAGGCTTCACAAAGTTGTTCGTATGTGTTCGTATTTTATTCGTAGTTGCAAAGTTTAAAGAATGCCCGTGCGTCGACAATATTTGTAACTGTCTTCCCAGCTCCTTGAATAGCATTTAAATTGCGTTCTTTTTGTCTGCGGCCTATAATATGATTTTTGTCCACCCCTTGATTTGAATTAAAAAAACAAACGAATCATTTTCTTTAGTTGTTGTGCCACCCTGTAGCACAAAAGGAGCTATATGGTTTAAATGGTTTGTAACTTTTTTATTTATGCGATAATTATAATTTTTTTTTTGAAATACAGTATATAATTGGGGAATTTTTTGCAATTTGCTGTGATGTCCATTTTCTGCTTCGCACATACGTGCTCTTTTTAACATATTTTCTATAACTTTTCGCAAAATTTCGAGTGTAATAGCCATGATATCAATCCAAATGCTTCATAATTAATTCCCCAAGTCTTCTTCAAAAAATGCTAAAAAAAAAATACAAAGAAAAAATATTAATTAAAAAAGTTATAAAGAATTCAAACCATATAGCTCCTTTTGTGTCACCCTGTATAATTTGCAGTTTGATTACTGTACACTTCATAACTGATAATAATTTTTTTTTTTAATTTCACCAGTGCTCAAGGGAAATCTCCTGCATTATATTGGTACCAGATAGAGGGAGAGAGAGAGAGAGAGAGAGAGTGCAGAGAATAAGCAGCCGCTGAAAGTGGTAGGAAGATAGAGCTTAATTCTTGTTCAACTCTGCCGTTGCGTGTTAATTAAAAAGCAACGTTGCAACGTCTCTCGAATTATTTTTGACACTTTATTTTTCAGCTAAGGGGAACCATTTTATTTATTATTCAACTTCGCCGCTGTTTTTTTGTTCAAATAGCTACGAAGGAGGATACAGAAAACTCAGAAAAAAATTTTTTTCTCATGACTGAGTTGGGAATCGTACCCGTGTCCCTCTCATTGTAGAGTCAATACCCCAACCACTCACCATTAGTGGAATCGGTAGTCTAGCGTGAATTTAATTCTTGCTGTTTAAATTATTGGGAGGACAATAATTTATTAATGAGAAAATGCAATTAATTTTGAAATGCTTCTACCCTGTGTAATGTGCGTGGCAATCGATTTGGAGTTTGCACATTGACTGCAAAATCCGTGGTCCTATGTACGACCCCAGCATTCAATTCTCATAAAAACATTTTCGCATTTTTGTAATGTTCATTATTATGCTTTTGTCATAGTTAGTGTCCGAAGGTTTCATTGACGAAGTCTTATTCACCGTTTACTGAACAGAATCGGCTTCAGTTAAATAATAAAATGGATACCAAATACAGCTTGAAAATATCAATGAACATACATGAAATTTCTTCCAACTGTCACCTTTATCACTATCCCATTCCTTAGTTCCGGTGCCTTATTGCATACGTAAAAGATATCTCCTTAACACTGGTCACAGAAGAAAATGTGCATCTGCTAGTTGGCTCAAAAGTCATCATTCTATCTTCCGATGGAGTGCAAAAGCACCCTCCTTCATTCAAAAACAGAGTTGTAAGATAGTGAAGCTTCACAACTGGCATCTCTCTCACTATCTCCTTCCTCCAGTTCCAGCACAATGCATCGTATATTTAGGGCTCATTCTCTGAGTGCTGGTCAAAGATTAAGAAAAATATCACTTCTGCTTTGATATTTGTGAAGTCAACATATACTGAATACACGCCAAATAAACATAAATTGATATTCTCCTGAAGAATGGAAAATAATTGTTTCAATATGCTGCCTAATAATTTATCGGCGGTGCAGAGTGAATGTAGACGTAGATTTGACGGTCGTCTGATATTAACTGGGCGTTTAGCCGCTCTCTTAGAGGAGTGTGGCACAACAAATGATGCTATCAGGTCAGAGTGCTAGGAATATCAAGGCTGTGGTTGAAGATGTCACAGCGGACCATATCGAGAAAACTGAGTTATACTCAGTGACTTCCTTCCTCCTCAACTGTTCAAATTGGTACTTGAGAGCGTGAAGCAACTACGTATTTCGCACGATATGCAACCGAAATTTTGAGGGCTGTTTTTCCGGGTATGCCAATTTTTTTTAGATTTTTATGATTTGCACTGGCCAGCAAGTTCTCCCCACAGTTCTAGGCTTTTACTTGCGAGATTTCTTGAAATCACGAATCTATTGCCAGAAATTCCGGCGAGAATGATGGAAATACAATAAATCGTATGCCTCTTATGGTCATCATTGATAGCGGCAGCTACTGGGGCGATATAATTTTCAATACTTAATAAAAAAAAAGTATGTTGTGCATCAAATAAACACGATTCCGAACCAAACCAAAAGTAGTTCATTCAAGAATACAGTCGAAGAATATCCAAAAAGAATTTCGGCGTCACCTTAAAAGGAAAAATAACTAATTTTTTTTTAATAAAATTTTCTAAACCCAAATTCTCAAATAAAAACTTCCCAAATTTTCATTGCCATAAACTTTCTTCGAAGAAAAAAAACTTGTCGACAGGCGGTGAAAAAAACACTTCACTCATCACACTTGTGTTAAAATTAGTTGTGAAATTAAATTACAATTATCTTCCTTTAACGGAAACGGAAACCTTATGTAAGGAAATAATTTTTCCATTTACCATCAATTATTCTTACACATCTATTGTTGTAATTTTATGTTCCTTCCCTCGAAATTTTATAAACAAAAGTCTGCAAGTTTATTTTTTTTTTAATTTTATTATTTTATATTTAAACTTGAAATGAATTTTGTGATAAAGCAGAGAAGTAATCCTTTATTTTCTGTAACAGCATATTTCCTTCCGTTTAGAAGTCATTTTGCCATTTTTGTAATTAAACTTATTTGACTTTGTTTTCCTGTACTCCCCTTCCTTTAAAAACCTCTTGTTATTTTTTTCTTTTTACATTTACAGCCTCACAGAAATCATAGTAATTTCCTTCTATTCAAGTTAATTTTCGTGTAGGCTTTCACAACTCTTAATATTACTGTATTTGATTATCCTTTCTGATGAAAATCCTTAAAAGAGTTTAAAAACTTTTTATTGTGTTGGCTTAATTTTGCATTTTATAATCAGTATAATTTTCATTAATATCGATAAAGATGAAAATAACCAAGTGCTTTGTACTGACGATGTTTGTTGTTATTAGTCCTCTTAAATCCTGTGGGGATAGTGGGAGGTAAAAGAAATTATTTGTTAATAGACTTCATACTGGGGAATAGTAGGAAAAATAATTAAAATTATATACTCCAAAGCAGAGCAAACTAAATACGTACAAAGATTTTTATTAGTTTACGAAAATAATATTTGTGAGGATATTTAAAGTCTAGAAAGTTTGCACATTAAAAATGTATTTGCCAAAGGCAAATTAAAATCAATTTGTAATTTGTGTTTCCTTAAGTGTAAAATTGAATTTTATTACCATGATTTGAAAGTGTTTATTAAAAAGTTTACTGTACAGATTTAAGCAAAATACGAAAAATATTTTCATTTCACTAAAAATTTGCTGAAATTGAAGATCGAACAAAAGAAATATTTAAAAAAAAAATTTATTATATTTAACTGCATGGAACTTTTAAGTTCAGGATTAAAAAGGCTTTTACTGGATAAATGTATGGCGTAGAGTTTTTCTCAAATATCTGAAATTTGTGCACCACAAATTTTCTGCGTGCGTATCAGTGATATGATACAGTTATATGGGTACCAAGATAATGCTTTGGCTGCAATACCATAGGTCCTGGGTTCGAACGCTGTATCTCAATATGCGATAAAGGCACCTGGCATATTTCATATGTTCGTTACTGTGTCTTTATTTTTTTTGACTTTAAACTGAAAATGCTGGCGTTAATTTTTCGTGCAGTATTTGAAATATTTATACTCGAGACGTATGAGTAATAAAAATTTTCTCATTACGGCCAGTATTACTCATACGCCTTACATTTTAAAATGAAATACTCGTACTCGTCACGCCTTCGTGTAAAAATTGGATGAATTTTTTTGTTTATAATAAAAATTTTTTTTTTTTTTTTTTAATATAATATTATTTATTATTTCGTTATATTTATTTTTGAGCGATGGTCATTTGTATGAAAAGTTTTTAACAATTCTTTATTTTTCAATATTTCGCTACCAAATAGGTAGCATCGTCAGGAAATAATAATTTGTATTAACAAAAATATTTTTTTTTTTTTTTTTTAAGAAAAAGAAATTATTTTTGATAGGAAAGGAAAAAAAAAACAATAGAAATTAATAACATTTTTTTAAAGGGCCAACATAAATTGATTTCAAAACATATTTGACCGTATATTTATTTAATTCGAACATTGTTGCCCTTTTTAAAATCTCAATTAATTCTTACTCTTTTCGCTTGTACTTTGATTTCACAATATTTAATCAAGGCAAATATTTAAAGAGCATACAAGCATTTTCTGTGAATTTAAAAGAAAGTTGAAAAAATAAAACACCTCCGAATATCACCATCGTCTCTATAATACGCTGGTTTTTTTTGTGAATTTTTCATATGTACAATATTTGCTATGGAAAATGATGTCATATTCATTATATGCATCCTCATCGTCATCGTCATCGTCGTCTATCTGATGAATTTAAACAGCCAAGGCAAACAGATTTCTTTTTTGTCGTTAATACCAACGTTTGATATACAGAAAATGTCAAAAATGCATACAAGATATGTCACGTATGTATGAATGTACTATTTCCCAGCAAGCATTTTGATGATTGTTATACATACTGAGTCTTTTAAGACTACCGAAGATGTCTAAAAACTAATTAATCAATAGTAAGTTTTTAAAAATTAATTTAAAATTAACTGTTTAAAAACTTATTTCATTAATCCTGAATGGATACTGTTCATCGAATAGACAGAATTCATTTACTCTCTCTCTCTCTCTCTCTCTCATATAACTTTTTTATGTGTTTTCATATTACGGTGTTTTGTCAACAACGTTAGTTGATGATGAAAGCTTTAAATTTTTGTTGTTTTCAAAATTTAAAAAAAAAATTTCAAATTCATATCAAAAAATTATAGATGTACACAAGTATGAAGTGCAACAGTTCCTACAATCACAACAAGTTGATGTACTTCTCGTATCCGAAACACATTTTACTCAAAAGAACTGTTTCAAAATAAAAAATTATTATAATTATGACACAAAGCATCCAAGTGGCAGAGCTTGTGGAGGGACAGCAATACTGGTTCACAGAGATGTTGCCCATTTTCCCCTACCAGAATTTTCGACGGATCACATACAAGCCACCACCATAAGGTTACCACGTTGTGGTACATCGATTTCTGCCGTTTATTGTCCACCCAGACACTCCATTACTACGGATCAATTTTGGAACTTTTTTCAAACGTTAGGAACAAAGTTTATTGCAGCGGGTGATTTTAATGCAAAACACACCTTTTGGGGTTCTAGACTTATTTCACCAAGAGGAAGGCAACTTTTCGATGCGATATCCCTTCACAATTTGGACGCAATATCTGCAGGTCAACCCACATACTGGCCTACAGACATTAATAAAATTCCAGATGTGATCGACTTTGCGGTCACTCGCAGCATAAGAAGAGAACTATTTCATTTGGTTCCGTCTTTGGATCTTTCGTCGGATCATTCACCTACTTTTTTGAATTTTTTTCGCGCTTCTGAAAATGCAGAGCAGAATAAGTGTTATCATAAAAAACATATAAATTGGCTAAAGTACAAAATGTACATTAGTACCCACTTGCCACAACACTTGTCTTTGAAATCGGAGTCTGAAGTAGAGGATGCTGTAATCCTCACAACAAACATCCTGAAAGAAGCGACAGCAGTTTCCGCATCAAACGTTTTGATAAGAAGCAGGCGTCATTACAACAGTAATGCTACCGTTGAGTCCCTGATAAGGCATAAAAGACAGTTGAGGCGTCAGTGGCAGGAGCTCCGTTCACCTGGCTTAAAGGCACAACTAAATAAATGCCAACGGAAACTGCGTGTTTTGCTGAAAGAGGACAAAGAATTTCAACTGAATGAATATCTGCAAAGGTTGGACACAACAGAGCAAACAGATTATAGTTTGTGGAGAGCTACAAAAAAAATGAAACAACCTACTTCCTACGAGGCCCCAATAAGGTTACATAATGGTGAATTTGCACAGAGTACAGAGGAGAAAATTGAGGAATTCGCCAACCACCTGGAAAACGTATTTACACCAAATGTAACCGCTTCCCGTATTGCGCCGATTGTCATAAACGAAAGAGTACAACGTCCACTGAAATTCCGATTTGCTGAAGTCGAATCTGCTATAAAAACGTTAAAAGCCAGAAAAGCTCCAGGCAGTGACAAAATCACAGGAGCAATGATAACTAATCTGCCACAATCAGCATTGAGGCTGATTCTCTTTATTTTCAATTCTATGTTGAGGTTGGGTACGTTTCCGAAAGCATGGAAACACTCAGAAATCGTAATGATTCCTAAGCCAGGTAAAGATGTTACGCAAGTATCTTCTTATCGTCCAATAAGCTTATTGCCGATACTGTCCAAACTTTTTGAAAAATTGATTCTCGAGAAACTACGGCACCACGTTGACACTAATTCTGTTATCCCACATCACCAATTTGGATTCCGGAAAATGCACAGCACTGTGGCACAAGTACACAGAATAACAAACCTTGTCCGATCGGCTTTCGAGAATAAAGAATACTGTTCGGCACTTTTTATTGATATATCTCAAGCGTTCGACAAAGTCTGGCACGACGGTCTGATGCACAAAATTGTAAACTTGCTACCGGAAAACGTTCACAAATTGTTCAAAAATTACATAACTAATAGATCTTTTCATATAAGGTCGAAATCGGTGATATCTTCCATTAAAAATATCCATGCTGGTGTACCACAGGGAAGTATCCTTGGTCCTTTTCTGTACATTTTATTTACTGCGGATATGCCTACAAGTCAATTGACGCATACATCAACTTTCGCGGATGATACTGCTTTTCTAAGCATACACAAGAATGCAGCAGTAGCAAGCCAACATCTTCAAGCGCATTTGAACCGACTGGAAAAATGGTTATCAAAGTGGAAGATAAAAGTAAATGCTTCAAAGTGCGTCCACATTACGTTTACTCTGAGAAGGGACAATTGTCCTCCCATCACGATAAACGGTGTTACAATACCTGAGGGCAACCACGTAAAATATCTTGGTATTCATCTCGATAGACGTCTTACGTGGACTAGTCACATAGCGGCCAAAATCACTCAACTGAAGTTGAAAACTGCGCAGCTTTACTGGCTTATAGGACGACACTCTGCACTAGGCCTAGATATGAAGGTGCTGTTGTATAAGGCGATTTTAAAGCCCATATGGCTATATGGCGTTCAGCTGTGGGGAACTGCTTCCGCATCAAATGTTGCAAAATTACAAAGAAGACAGTCAAAAATTTTACGAATAATCACAGGTGCTCCATGGTACATGAAAAATGTAAATATCCACAGGGATCTAAAAATTCCATCAATTAATGATGAAATTAAAAAAGTCTGTACGAAGTATAGGACGAAGATCACGGTGCATCCCAATCCACTTGCTAGAGAATTGCTGGTCTTTGAGGGTCACAGAAGACTCAAAAGGACCCAAACGTTTGATCTGATTGGATGAAAATTCTGTGTAACCATTGGGTTGAAATTGCAGTGGCAATGGAAACTATTTTTTTTTTATAGTATATTTTTAGATTAAGATTTGAACACATTTTGTTAATTCATATTGAAAGATCCAAAATTCAAAAATAACATGGGAAAAAAAAAAAAAAAAAAAAAAAAAAATATCAAAAAATAATTTTTATTTTTATATTTTATTTTTTAATAAATTACAAATAAAAAAAATTTTACTTTTTTTTAATTAACACCTTTAACTAGAATAACAAATTTTGTCAATTAAAAGTTTAATTAAATTCAAGTAAATTTTTAATTAATTTTTAATATAATATTTAAGGAATAAATAATTAATTTTTTTGCTATGAAATACACAAAAAAGCGGTTTAATTCTATTTAAATTGTTATCCTGATTTTTTATATTTCATATCGTCATATAAAACGTAAAACCATGTAACAAAATTTTTTTTAGATTTTGCAGGAGAAGCGAAACTTCTGCACAAAATTAACGGAATCACTAATTTATAGTAAAATATAAAAAATTTTTACGCACGTGCATTATCACAGGGTACGCAATTTTCAATAGAAAACTCGATTTTTAAATTTTTGTCACTTACAAAACTATGTACGTTTCATATGACAATCCTACAAATGGAAATTAATTCTCAGTAAGCATTCGAATTGAATGCAAATATTTTTTTGCTAATTAAAAATTTGTTGGAAAATTTCAAAATATTTAAAAAAAAATATTTAATTATCATTATTAGAAATTCAATTGATAATTCTTTAATTTACTTTTATTAATTTCATTTTAATAAATTAATTTAATAATTTGATTAATGAAATTGAATTGAGGGTAGCGATGGCTGCAGTAGTCTGCACGTTGACTAAAAAACCAAAAAATTGGTGGGTTCGACCACAGTTTCAGTCTTAATCATAAAAACATTTCGCATTTTTTATTATGTGCATTAGTGTGTTTTTGTGTCAGTTGTTGTCGGAAGGTTTCAGTGGCGAAGGCGAAGTCACTGGTCACTGTAGTGTACCGACTTCAGCTGATACTAATCCACAGGCATATCAGAGCCCCTTCTTCGACGGTATTTTGTAGCACTAGCGAAGTAAAATAATTACTTTACTTGGCTACTAAAACAGAGCTTCAAAATTGTATACCGTTGCTTGACACCAGCTTGTAAGATAGAGAAGCTTTATCTTCTGTCATTCCCCTAAATATCTCCTTTGTTTAGTTCCACCACAATGTATCGCATCGAATAAAAAGAATATTTTTATACAATTCTGACTGGGTTTAACGTGTTGGCTTGCATCTGTTTCATTTAAGGTAAATATTGAAGGCAAGATAAAAATAAAAAACATTTTTGTATTAAATTTATATTTTTTTTTTCAATTTCCATATAGTTTGTACTTTCAAAGTTTGGTGGTCGTCGCATTTCAAATAAATAATTTTAATTAAATGAAAATGTTACTGCGCTCAAAAAATATATATTTCAATTTAAAAATTAAATATTGCTTTGCCATTCAGTGTCCCCAACTAGTTCTGCGTAAAAAAAATCATTAAAATTTTAAAAAATTGCGCATCCTGTGAGGAATAACAGTGCAATAAAGAATATTAGAGAAGCTTTCTGCGGGACTTGCTGAATAACTTATTTCAAAAAACCGCCAACACTAAACAACATTATCAAAAATTCATTACATAACAGTTACACGAAGGTAACCGTTATGCTTGGGAAATTTGTAAACTTTTTGTTTGCCTTTAACGTCTATTAACGCCCCTTCAATTTGCTATACTTCTACTTCCATTTAACATATTTCTTCAACTCAACTCAGATAACACGTTACGTTATTGTACGTGCATAAATTGCAGTTCAAATATTTTTCCCATTCTCTTTGTTAAAAATTTTTTTTTTGTTGTGTTGTTGCTTTTTTTTTTTGCTTGGAAACATTTTTTTCGAATATGCATGATTATATCTGGCGCTTGCTGCTTTTTTACACGCCTTAAATGTGCCATTGCTAAGTAATTATTTATGATTGTCAAGTTGTTGCCAGTGACAGCGGTAGCAGGACAAAATGACACGTAGCATAATTGAATGTTTGAATAAATTTCTTTTACAGGTATTTTCGCAATAAACAAGAATTTTAAAGTTGTAAAAAAAAAAACAAGTGGGAAATTGAAATAAAAGTTTAGAAATGAAATATTCTGAAAGTACTGGAGCATAAATATTAGCGAATTAATGTTCACTAGAAAACAATATTTAATAATGGAAAAAGGAAATGTTCTGCTTTTTCTGATCAATTTGGAGATTAATTTAAATTCTTGGAAATTCAAAATACGTTTGCAGTGAAATTTTATAAAAATTTTACTATTTTTATGAAAAGTAGGCTAATTAGTAGCAACGGAAGTCAAGGTTACCTTCATTGTGTCTAATTAGAGATGTAGCTTCACTTAATTGATTTCCGAGAATGTCGTTGCAGTACTTGATACGAGAAACTAATTGCCGGATTCATAAAATTTAAATAAATAAATAAATAAAAAGGTTTAATAAACATACTCGTACATACAACAAAATTCAAATATTATAACTTCCATAAATCCAAGAGATTTTTATGAAAGCGACAATAATTGTTTTAACTGAACGTAAGCCAACTCAACTTTGCAAGGCTCGAAAGAATAGGATTACTTTTTAATTTGATGTAGTGGCTTGTCTATTTAACATCTAAAATTTTATGCATTTAGACGGGAATTTATGGGGAGCCTTTAAAGTTAAAATCTAACTTTCGTATTTATAAAAATCCTTTGGAAAATCTCAGGACTACCCCTTAAAATTAAAGGGTTCAAGTCCTTGTCAAAAAAACAAGTAGCCTCATACTGTCAACTATACCCTCCGGCTCGAAAAATATATTGTCGGCGAGTATGATGATAACGTTTGCATCCTGAAGCACCATTCCTCTCCTTACCAGATCGTCATGTTACTGTAATCAGCTCCTTGTCTCCGCGTCCATTCCAGGTTGACATGAGTGTGATGCACCAACTATTTTGAGAAAATCAAAGCACTTGCGGACGAGAATCCATATATAATGTGGTATACGCCCCCAGGTGTCTTACTGCCAGGCCAACGATATTGAAAGAATTTTTTCATTCAAACCACAAAAATAATATTTTAGAATTTGATCTTGTTTTAAATGTATTTGTACGAATGAAAAAAATTCTTTCGACATCGTGCCCCTTGCAAGCGTTGCCTTGCCTTCTAAAGTCAAATATAAAAAACATCACATCAATATAATTTACCTGCTGTTATTTCTCAAATGTAAAGCACATTCTGAGATAATATGAACTATCGGTCAATTCTGTTTTTTTTAGTTATGAATAGTGTAAGTTGTATCTTTAACTTTTCTGTTTGTAGTATCGTCAAAGTCAAACCATTAAACTATATGACCGCTTTATATATTCCAAATTCAATTAATATGTAAAAAAAACTATTTAGAAAATTGCCTTAAATGATTATTAGAGACTTTTGCTGAACAAAGGGCAAAGTTGTATAATATACAACTAACAACTAGTATAACCGTTTGCGGTCTAAGGGGAATAATTTTGTTAAAATAATAAAAAAAAAAACAAAAAAAGTTTTCAACTGAAACGGAAGAGCAAGACAAACTTGATTATTTATGCACGCCTCTCTATCTCTCTTTCTCTATGCCAATATATTTAATATTTGTGTTGAAAACAACACAACTAACAAATATTCACCACTAGAATGTAAAAAGCAAAATTATTGGGTGGTGGATTTAGTAATGTCGTTCTGCCATCTACTAAAATAAAAATCAACGATTTTTTTCTTTTTTTTTTAAACAACCAAAAATATACGAAAGACCAGCCAAAATACTTGACGAAACCAACCAAAAAAGTTTGCTTCAAGTATAACAAAAAAAAAATTACCTGTGTGCACAGTTAGTAATTTAAACAAAAATTAAGTAATGAAAAAGAGTATTGGAAGTAAGAGATTGGTAAATTTAAAGCTTCATTTAGCAGGGAACAAAAATCAAGCGGAATTATTTTTCGTATTCTGTTTATGGAAACTAATAAATATATAAAGCTAATAATTTCCATCTACTGACAACCTAACACAGTGGACAAAACACGAAGAACGCTGATGATGAAAGTGTAGCAACTTTCGAAAACGGCATGTTGTTCTCTTCTGCTAGTGGTTGTCAGTGTAATTTATAAATATTGTTCTTTTGATTTAGGTTCTTTCTTAGTATATAACTATCGCTCGTTGTAATCGTAATGCTCATTGCCTTTAAAGTTATCAATTATCTGAACAATCTATTTTATTAAGCTTTAAGGTTTTTTTTTTTTTTTTATTTATTATTTCTATATAATCTCGATATTTCGTTAACCTTCGGTTAACATCTTCAGGAAATTTTTATTTTTAAATTTTTAAAAATTTTTTAAAAATAAAAATTTTAAAATAAAAATAATAATTAAAAAAAAACCTTAAAGCTTAATAAAATAGATTGTTCAAATAATAAAAAAGGTTAAAAAAAACAAGTATTTAGAAATGGTATCAATTATCAGTTTCGGCATATTTAAATTAAAAAAGAGAAATAACGATATTTGATTTCAACGAAACGGCGCAACTTACCTTATAGCGCGCAATCTATTTTTTGTAAAATCTATTTGATGGCAACTTTATGTCCAGAAGTGAGCTTGTGCCTTCCCTCGCCCCTCCCTCCATCGTGCGATTTACCGCCTCTGGATTACTTTTTGTGGGAGTGTAATAATTCTTTGATTTATGTCGACAAATCAACAACTCTGGAAGTATTGAAACCCAATATTCAAGACAGTATTGACGACGTATGTCACATTTATTGGAAAAAGTAGTAAAAAATTGGATTGAATTGGAAATTGGAAAATAAATGAAATTATCAACAAAATTATGATAAATAAAAATGTCAATCCAATAATATCTAGAATCTACATAATCTGGAAAATCTAGAAAAACACCCGATATATCTATGAATATATGTAGTTGTTAGTTAGTTAGCGGGATGAGGTTTCTATGTGAAATTGTAGACACCCAAAGAGACGTAATTGTGAGAACAGTAGTCGAAGGGAGCATTTTCAGCTGTATTTAGAATATTATTTTACCGAGCAGGAAGTGAAGTATTTATTTCGTCGTATACAAGCTTGTTCTACTTAGAGTGATACCAGCCTCAGTGCAGCGATAGAAGTAACGAAAACGGTATGTAAATTTCAAAACTAGCACATCTTTGACGACCCTGGATAGAATGGGCATAACTCGTTTTGGAAATAAAAATTGCACAACGTATTGATTTGTTTAATTAATTTGTAATTTCTTTATACAATACTTTTGCCCTTAACTAACAAATGTAGCCTAAACTTACGTATAAGTTTTAACAACAACAGAGATACATCGCAAAATATTGGACAGAGCTTAATGTGATATGCTGGACCATGTGACTTAAATACAACAGCCTTTTGTTAATAATTTGAGGTTGAATGTGTGTGTGGAGGTGTATGTGTAACTGGAAACCCCCATTTTCCTTTTTTTCTGCTATTTTACTGCTAAATGGCATTCAAAGACAATTATATAAAAAAAAAAAGCATAAACTTCTATAAAATTATACGTGATGGGAGGCTCTTGTTTTTATTTATTTACTTGCTTATTTCCTTTTCATTTTCAATATTTTCCAGAGTATTATAAGACAGTTAAGAGCCACAGAGGAGAAAAATAATTTAAATAAAACATTTGAATGCTTTTTGGCAATTCTCATACGAAAACAAGTCCTCCCATCATTAAAAAAAAAAAGCGGAAAGGAAACGATAAAAGAAAAGTAAAATGAATAATTTCAATGTAACACTGAACTCATAACATATCAGTACAATGTGCAGGTGACAGCACAAGTGAAAGTCTGCTAACATTTCCCCATATGAAGTGAAGAGTAGTATTGTAAGAATTTGTCTAAATTTTCGCATTACTTATGCATGAGTTGTAACCTTCAATATAAAGACTGCATGAATTTTAAATGCATATAATTGTGTTAATAAAAAAATTGTAAGTAGAATCCATTTTCTGTATTCCTTTTAAGAAAAGTTACGCACTTCGGGCAGAGGTTATGCTCTGTATGACTACAACACGTGAAAGTATGACAATGGGATCGTAATAAATTGGACCCAAGTGCGCTGGGATCTTTCTTTATCTTCATATCCAGCAACCTGCCGACCTAACCGAACGCACAAGTGCCCAGCAAAAAAAAAAGATCTTCCAAAGAAGTGAAGAAGATTGCGAACTAAAAGTAGTGCACTCTTCTTTCTTTTGGCGTGTGAGGTAGGGTTGAAAATGCCTTCGCACTTACAGAGACCGTCGTCATCTGCGTCGAGTGGTGTTACCACTAAAAAATTCCCTGCTCACCCTCTGGGTAGATTCCTTCCCGGTAACGCTTTCCGCATTACTTCGGGAAGGCCCAGAGCGACGTCCTAATCAGGACCGCCCTTACTCACCCACGTCTGGGTCAGCCAAGCTTGCAGCCGGCACCATGGCCCCGGCCCGTTTTCCCTGGTCCCCGTCAGAGGGGGCCACGCTATGCTGCAACGCATCGAGGTCCCTCTTCTTTCTCCGTAGAACATACCCTACGTATGGCGCCACAGCGCCCCAATTTTCCTCGCAATCCAGCATCCTCCCTGTCACGCTGGCAGGAGTGAACTCGCCAACCCGCTACGCATTGCCTTTCTTTCAATACGCCATCTGATGCAGTCGAAGAAAGTGTGTTCTGCATCATCATCCGTCAAACCACACTAAATGCAGTCGGGACCATCTGCCCTGCCTATCCGGTACAGGTACTTTCAAAATTATCCGTGGCCCGAGAGGAATGGTCGACATATTAGATGTACTTTCTCGACTGAAAATTCTTCTAAGTTTGCAAACGGTCTCAGTATAACTTTTAAAATTTTTATAATAAGTTTTCACAATTGTAAAGCGTTGATCTTTTGTGAAGCGCCCCATTCGTAATAATTGGAATATATGACAGCTGCCAAATTTCAGAGTTGCCAAAAAACATAAAAAATCTTACACTTACACTAAACTAAATTTTTACTTAAAGTTCTTTGAAAGAAGTCTTAAAGAATCTGCATTAAAATTGAGTCATCTTTTATTTTATTAAATAACTTTATTACACACAATTTGGTTACAACAGAGAAGAGAAATAATAATAACCATCAACTTCATAATGCAATACAAAAATAAAAAAAAAAATACTCCAAAGGAATTTAAGTGATTTATGTCTTGCACTTTTTTTTTATATTTTTAACCAAATTTCTTGAAAATCGTATACATTCATGGCACACGTAAGCAAGTACGTAACAGACAATGATGCTGCACTTGAACGCAAAACAGATTTTAAGATGGGTACACACACTACTGGCATACTGTCGCAAACGTGCACGCATACAAATACACAACAGCAAAGAGAATTCAGATGTGACACGACAAGGAATTTACGTTGGTACGCTTTAAAAATTATGGAAAAAGACACAGATTGAAGGCATACAGTGTTGTGGGAACAAAAAAAAAAAACTCTTTCAACGTCCACTTTCAAAATTTATAGTTGTTGCTAAAATTATATTAGACAGAGTATTGTGACGGCTAAAACTAGCGTTTTAATGGAACTTTGTAGAGTGAGTAAGTGAATTTTATATGCCACATGATGGGAAATATTTTTGAGAAATTCATTCAGGTATGGAAAATATTTTTTAACATTTTAAAAATACTGATATACATTAACGGCTGGCATTAGAAAAAGTATAAAAATAATCAAAAAGAGCTCTCCTTTAGCTTAAAAATGTAGTGCATCAATATAATGGCAGTTAAATTCCCCACAAAGAGAAAAAAACGTTAAACTTCAGAGTTTTGCATGAATTATATTTTGGCATATTCAAACTTTCAAATCGTATATTTTTGTTGGTAGTTTTGTCTCTTAATCAAATAAAATTTTAGTGAAAATCGAGCGTTTGCACTATCGTTGCAAGGCAATAATTTCAGTCTTCTGGAGTCAATTAGTGTTATTTAGTAAAATTGAAATATTTAAAAGAATAGAATAGAGGAAAAAATTTAATAGATTCAGCTAGACAAAAACAATCTTCTAATAATGTTCTACTATGTTTCAAACAAAAAAATAGGCCTTGAAAATTAAAAAAAAAACTAAATTCTATTAGTTCATTCAAAATGATTTTTTTTTACAGTGTGCTAAAATTATATGCACACATACATGCATCTATAGGTGTATACGTGTTACCAAGTTGCAAAGTCTTTATTGCTTTACAACCCAAAGCCCTAGTAAAGTCATTTTGCCTTGAAGGCTAGACACTTGCGGCACACTATCATTTACAACAGCGTTGGTGTTCGGTTATGACTGCTTGGCTGGTTGTTGGTTAACATTTCTTGTGGTCTAGAATATTTTTTTTTTTGTAAATGATACTGACAAAAATATTTTTTTTTTATATCTAAAGTTTCCATTTTCTCTGTTCGTCTTTTTTTTTTTTAGCCAAATTTCATGGCTGCAACGTGCAATAGAAAGCATGTTAAGTAAACGGATTTGCTGCGACATTGTATCATATATATTTGCGTCACACTCTGTTGGTGTGAACATTTCACATGAAAAAGAATATCATTTTATATTTCATGTTGTGACGGCAAAAGTTGTAATAACTTTAATAAAGATTATTGTCGCCATATTTATTAAAAAACGGAAAAATTCAAAAATTTAAATTAAATTTTATTTAATTTATTTTCAGGCAAACAAATGCACATAAGTGACAAATCACAAATGCTAGAGGAAGGTGAGTTCATTCATAATTACGTCATTAAATTACTGTGTTCAAAAGCATTTTTTTTTTAAATTAGTAAATTGTATATTAACTGAATTTATTTTGGGAATATCTCTTCATATATGATGCTAATTTTAATTTTTTTTTTTTTTATTTAATTTTTTATTTTTTTTTAATTTATTTTATAATTAATATTATTTTATTTATTTTAATTCTAATTTTTAAATGAAAAAGCACAATTTTAAAATTAGAATCATATAAAAATTAGATAAAGTTAATCATCTCAGTTTGAGTTTAAAAATATGAAGGGCATTTAAGGAGTTTTATATGCTTGAATCCTCAATAAAATAAAAATATACATTGTGGCTCTAAATGATCGAAGGGGCTTGACTTCATTATAACATCTTATTTAAGACATTATTATTAATTTTTTTTTTGTATTTTAAATACTGCATATTAATGAAGAACATTTTTAATTTAATTATGAAAAATTATATATCGCAAGTGGTGGCTATTTTTTGCTTCGCATATTCGTGCTCTTTCCAAAACATTTTCCAGAACCTTTCGAAAAACTTCAAATATTTTTTAATTGCTGTATGATTCTAGGACTACTAATATAGACTTTTGCTTTGAAATAACCTCAAAGGAAACAGTCTGGAGCGGTTTAAACCGATGAAAACGGTGAAGCGCAGGCCAATTAAAATCCCTTGTACCGCAAATAATTTGTTCACCAAAGATGTCGCGTAAAAGAGCCATTGTGTCCCTCGCAGTGTGAATTTTGTATGGAAACATTCTTATTGTATGCAAAATTATCTGCAGCGAACCTCGTGAGACTCCAAGTTGTATCGAACGTTTCTTGGTTGATGTTTCCCTATCTTCCCGAATACTCTCCTTAACCCGTTCAATATTGTCATCCGTTGTCACCGTTCGTCGTTTGCGGTCACCAGGAAGGTTTCTTACTACACTTTGTTGGCAAAAATTTTCAACCATACGGTTTATTTTTGACTTTTAGGGTCCAACACGCACATTAAAATAATGACGATAAGCACGCTGAATCGAAAGTGTTGAAACAGTTTTTTTGATTGAAATTTTTGTTGATTTTTGATTTTTGATTTATTTTTTTTTTTTTTTATTTAATTTAATTTTATAATAATTAATTTTTTTTATTTTTTTTTTTAATATTTTTATTTTATTTTTAAATTTTTTTTTTATTTTTTTTTTTATTTTTATTTTTATTTTATTTTTAAATATTTATTTTTTTATTTAATAATTAATTTTTGATTGATTTTTGTTGAAACAGTTGATTTGAGAAATAAATTTCAACGACTTTGGCACGTTGTTCAATTGTGTGCTGTTTCATTTTAAATACCCCAAGTCTTATTTACAAAATACTGAAAACAAAAAAAAAAACAAAATTATAAGGAATTCAAACTTCATGCTGTATCAAAAACATATAAATTTGTTTTGGAAAATCAAATGACTTAAAATGTATCATAAGCTGAAAGTGGAAAAACAACAGTCATTCCGTTGTGTCTTTAGGACGCTTAAAATATTTCATTCATCTGTTTGTGCAAAATTACCTCAAAAACGCAAGATTTAAATTTTTGATGCAGCAATTGAATTGTTTCTCTAGCTGTATGACATGTGGCACCGTCTTGTTAAAACCACATGCCCTCCACATTCATTTCTTCAATTCTAGGCACGAAAAAACTGGTTATCATTTCACGATACCGAACACCATTGACTATTTGCGCTTGACCTGCCTCATTTTCAAGATCCACACCACATTGCATTTGCTTCTCGTGAATCACTCGAGGATTTTCCTCACGCCAAATGCGACAATTCTGCCTATTGACGAAGCCATCACGATGGAAATGGGCCTTGTCACTGAAGATGATTTTATCGGCAAAATCAGCATTTTCATGTTGTCTCTCCAATACCCAATTAACAAACTCCCTTCGCTCCATTTTTACTAACCTCGTATCTTCTACTAGCAAACAATAAAAATTGTTCACATGTCAAACAATGACACTTCGAATGGCGCCAAATTTAAATCTTGCGTTCTTGTTGGGAGACCCTTTAGAACACTTCGAAAATTTTTTGCTCTTCCGTGAGGTTTTGCCAAAAACCCACAAGGTGGCTGGAATAATTTCACCCACCCTATGGTAAGGTTAGGTTTGGTGGCGTACTCTCTCCGAAGGAGAATGTCCCACTAAAGGTAAAGGTTAAGCCCATTGTGATACCACAATTAGAAACACACAGGGTCTAAGCGGGAAGCGAACCAGCACCCGCAGATTGTTAACAGTAATGCTGATGCACTCGGCTATGAATTTTTAGAAGTTGTCATATTTCCAGCAATCTTTTATAATTTAGATCATGGGTGGCCATAACGCGACTCGAGAGCCACTTGTAGCTGTTATGCACAATATTTAATGCACATTTTTTAATAAATTTATTAATACATAAAAAAAAATTGCGGCATTTAGAGTGGGAAAATAAGATTTCATTTTGTTTAAATGTTTTTAATTAAGCTGAGTGCTTTGAGTGCAGAAATTAAAAAAATGGTTTTTTTTCAGTGCAATTGAAAACCAATTCAGTCTCTTTTTTTTTCATTGACCAATATATTCTCATTTCTGTTCGTGGGCAACATTTTTTTAAACTGATTCACATCAAAATTTGATTAACAAATAAATTGAATAAAAAATATTCTACGCGTACTAATTTACGAAAACAAAAAACTTGTTCACTTTAAATTTATAAATTAAACTGATTCATTTGAAAATGTGATTAATGTTCTAAAGGGTGTGTGGTGGCAAATTTATATTTTTAAATACGATTATTTCAAGAAGTAATAAACGGTGCGGAGGGAGGGTGGCGCCGTTGTAATTATCGATTGTGAGGATTTGTCAGTCACGATGTGGCAGTGACGTGAGTGAGCATCACGCGTTCGCTGTGGGGACATATTTTAAGAGTACTGATTCTTGATTGCTCGTCGACAATTTTGTTCAAAGTTCGGTATTCGGCAAATAGCTGAAAATTTATTCGTTCGTGGTTGTAGAGATTCATGCTTCGACCATGAATGCCCCACGGCCAGGGCCCAATCGATCTTCAAGGACTCCTGAAAACATTGAATTGGTTCAAAAACAGTTTACGTGAAAATCCGCGACTTTCAATACGGAAAAGAGCAGCCTCACTGGGACTTCCAAGAACGATTATTCATGAAATTTTAAAAAAGGATCTGGAGGATATGGATGAGATATTCTTTGAAAAATAAAATCCACATTTCCATTCTATCCTTCAATGCTCTTAATAAAACGTTGTGTCAATTATTACGTTTTTTATTTAAGTTTGAAAATATAAATTTGCTACCAGACACCCTCTATATAACAGACAGAAAAATACATACGGAACAATGTTGGCAAAGCATTTTGTGTGATGGCTGAAGTATTGGCAAGACGGTACTTAAACGATAATGTCGCTGAACAGTCGCCCAATTATTTTTTCTAACCTTGGCGAAGAATATAAAAACTTATAAATTAAATTCTTTATAATTTGTTTAATAAAACATTCTCCCAATATATTAAACCGAACAACTGCAGTCTTGTCCATTAAAAAATACTAGAAGATGCGCAGTGGCAATGAAATTAATTTAGTAACGATATTTCAGACTGATTTGGTTACAGAAATATCGGTATTAAAAGTATTTCTGCATTTAGAAACAATAGAGGTTTTTCGTATAATAATAAATGCATCCAGATAAAGTGATATTCAAGTCACTACATAACTGTGGAATAAGGAATGCACAAGGTATGTTAAAAAAGATTTAGAGGTTGCAATTTATTTGACCAATAAATAATATGCAATAAATAACTAAAACTAAAAAATATATATACTTAAGTAAATATGTACATATATATATTAAAAGAAGATTTGAATTTTTAATTATATTATTAATTGACTTTTTTTATTATATTTTTTGATAGGTATTTATTAAGCCTGAGGTCTTTTTTTATCTTATTTTGTTTTTTATTATTCGATATTTTGTTAACAGCTTGTTAACATCATCAGGAATTATTAAAAAAATAATAAAAATAAAAATAATAAAATAAAATAATAAAATAAAAATAGTAAAATAAAAATAAAAATAATAAAATAAAAATATAAAAATATATAATAAAATAAAAAAATATAAAAAAAAATAATATAAAATGAAAAAAAAAATAATAAAATAAAAATAAAAATAAAAAAATAATAAAATAAAATAAAATAATAAAAAAAAAAAAATAATAAAATGAAAATAATAAAATAAAAAAAAATAAAATAAAAAAAAATTATAATAATAATAAAAAAAAATTAAAAAAATAAAAAAAAATAAGTATGATGATGTTAACAAGCTGTTAACGAAATGTCGAATAACAAAAAACAAAATAAGATAAAAAAAGACCTCAGGCTTAATAAATATATATAAAAAAAAAAGAAGATTTTAAAATAAAAATAATTCATTGTACATAAATTGAACATTTCCTTGAAACGATCAATGCAGTCTTTGATTGCTTTAAAACTGTTCACATTTATATTTTTTTAAAATGTTCTGTATTTCCTAGCAATAATGAACAGCTACGAGGAATATTTGGCTGTCTTCTCTAACTCTGGCTATTCATATTCTTTGTGTCGTTTTACTTTATTACCTGAAGACGTTTCCAACATGAATTCTCCTTTTTGCAAAATTCTTCAAAACGTTGTAGAATTCATAAAAAAAATTGCAGCTGAAAAACTTAGGGTTATAGTTTAAAAAAAATTGCTTTTGTAATTTCTTTGTGCAAAATATTTTGATTTTATTACGAATTATAAGTGGTTTTTAACAATTAAGTACGATTTATAGAGGTTTCCATTTTTATTATTGTTTTTCTTTGCCGGTGCTACACAATACCGACGAAGGAGGGCGTTCTGATGCGTTTGTGGATTGCTATCAGCTGAAGCCGGTATTGTTCAGTGACCATTGACTATGCCTTCGCCACTGAAACCTTCCGGCAACAACTGACACAGAAAGATACATTAATGAAAATCAGAAAAATGCGAGTTGTTTATTTTTTTTATTTTAAAAAGTTAGTCTGAAACTGGGGTTGAAACCAGGTCTGTTTTCGTAGTCAACGTGCAGACTACTTCAGCCTTCGTGCCATCGCCACCCTCATATATACCATAATGTGCCTAAGTATTCCTATACTTGCTATTATTCAAGAAGTTATTGAAACGTTTATTTATACAATCCCAATTACGAGACAAAAACGAAGGCACAAAGCAAATAAGAAACTTTTAGTACTGCTTTTGGAAAGGTTTATTGTATGAAGACTTTATAAATAACGTGACTATGCATTGATGATATTTTTTTTTTGCTATGATCAAGCATATTTAGCGTTCATGAATAAATGCGAATTTTTCATTTTTCATTTACTTTTCATTATTTTCAGCTGGTGATGTGCCCCGCTTTGCCGAGCCTGTTGCCAACGTTACTGTATCCGTTGGTCGTGATGCTCTGCTGGCATGTGTTGTTGAAAATCTTAAAGGCTTTAAGGTAATTTGTTTCCATTTATTTCAATTATATTTCAGTACTAAAACCACAAAATTATCCAAATATTTTGTTGCAATAATTGTATTTATAAAAAAACACGCATGACAATCTAATTATTTAGTCATGTTCGAATGATATCGACATGATAGAGATAATGGGCAAAAACCGCAATTAACTGGAAAAAAAGTCAAATTAGTAAAAGCAAAATAGAATTATTATTTTAATTTGAACAACCTTCAAATTTAAATATTTGTGCAAAAAACAAAAATAGTAGCGCCGCAGAAAGGGCGAGCATACCAAATAATACAAATGCTTAATATAATGGCATTCATTCAGAAGATAAAAATTTCTGGAATACAATCCTTTAAAATAAGTTTAATTAATGTCTTTGCTCAGTAAATTTATATTTCTTAAATAATAATTTAATTCCATCCACGGTTATTACTAAATTGAATGGTTCTTCAAAACAGTGCAATCAAAATGACAAAATGGTGAAATAAAAAAAAATCGTGAAATTCTTTCTATTAAAACCGTTAGTTAATTGAATCTGCAATTTTCGTGATAAGTTGAAATTTAATTATTATTATAATTGAATCTAGGTTTTTTTTTTTTAATTAAAACATATTAATAAATTCTGAGGCTGATTGGAGCAAGGATTAACAATATGTGTTTTATAAAGAAGAGTTAAAGCTAAAGCTTAATTAAACCCAATTAAACCCAGTCTTTCACTGGCCCCTTCTATTTCTTTATTTCTTTATTAAATTTTTAGCCTATGAACTAATTTCTTACAGGCTTATGCTATAAACACAACTGGGACGAACGACGAATTTTTCGTAACGAATATTCGTCGTAGTAAATAAAACATATTTGTGTAAATGAAAATACACACAATATGTACGTTGGACGAAATACGTCGTGCACAACGAACTTTGCGATAGGTTTATTTCTATTTCTTACGCCGCCGAATGACGAATAAATTGGTGTAGAGTGGCCGTTTTCCTCTTACATTTTTTAGTGTATAGTAAATAAATTAACTTTTTGCTTTAAGAATTGTTTTCTTTCTTATTTACAGGACATAAATTCAATAACCACTTTTTTAATTATATACAGTATTGTTTTAATTCGTTTTTGTCATTATTTTATCTTCTCATATCAATGTTTTTTTTTTTTTTGTTGAAATATGGTCACACTGTCACCTGCTAAATGTAAACAACAATGTATTAGAAAATTCATTAATTAATGAAAATTGGTGGAATTTGATTGAAATAAAAGTTTCTACGATCATGAACATGATGTTTATAATTTTAATAAGGCGCTCAAAACGTAAAATGTTTTTGTTCATGTTTTAACAATTTTTATTTATTTATGTATCTAAATAACATATAATTTTAAATGACATTAACACCTGTTATTTTCGCTCTAATTGTGTCTTATTCGACGAATTTACGCAACGAATTCTTGATGATAAGTTCGTCGTGCTGTGCGAAGTTCGTCATTCGTCACAATTGTGTTTATACCATTAAGCATAAATTAAATTCCAAAATATTAAATATAAATATAACAAGAATAATAATATTAAATTATAAATATAAATATTTAAAATATAACATTAAAATAAAAGATACGTATGCAATTATTAATAAAATGCATTTAAGTGCCTTAAGATATTGTTTTTTAGAGTATTAGAATCAATCGAAAAATCAAGTGGAAGAATATAAATCATTAAATTCAGCGCACATTCTACGGAATGCATCAAAATTGGCACAGTTGGAGCGGAAATATTGAACTTTTATAGGAACATAATCGGGTATGTTCTGCAAATCACTTTGAAGTAAAAGTAATTTCAAATCACTTCAATTTGAATGTTTAGTGTTCTACATTCTACTTTTGACATTTCATTTACTTTTTGTTTTCGAACATTAATTCGTAGTGAATTGCCATGTTCTATAAACTACTTTAATTTGAAAAGAAGTAGTTTAAAAATATTTTTTTGAGACGGTTCCTTTTTTAATATCAGCACTGAATTTTCATTGATCTTGCTATATTTTTAGTTTAAATTTTTATTTTTTTTTTATAAAAAACATACTTTAAGATTTATTAAATAATAAAATTCATATAAAAAAATCAAAGATGTATATCTTATTAACTAAAGTCGGTTGGCGATATCATCTCTTATTGAAGTGGCTACGGAATTAGTTATTAATTCATTCCAATCATTGTCATGAATTTCATTTCTTAATATATATACCAAACTTTTGCATAAAATGACGCTTGGACAAGTTAAGCTCATCGTCGCTCATGATCAATGTGATCCATCTAGCACAAAATGTGCCTTTCTAGAATGATAAGCACGCGATTTAAAATTTTGCACGTGGTACTTCGGGCTAAAGCCACATCGCTGTCTTTTCCAACACCTCGTTGAAATCCGCCTTTTGCTAAAAATCTTAATGTAGCAGCAAGCTGTATTTGTGCCGGTATGGAAGAAACAGGCAGCCTACATTTTATAGAATTTAAAAGAAGAAAATACCTAAATACATATATAATTATAATTTAAAATTTTCATTGAAAATATACACATCATGTATGCATGTGTACTTACATGGCGTCATTTATATCTAAAGGATTTGAGTGGTCTCGCAGAATCCTCCTCTGCACTTTCGCTGCCGCGAATTCATTGTTTTGAAGCACCATGGACACTAATATCACATTCATTGTTTAATTATTAATTATTCCTGAATATTTTTTTACGAATTCTTTAACTTTTATGCGAAAAAACATTCAATAATTTAATTATGTCTAAAGTAAAATTTTATTTTTAAAATCAGCTGTTACTATTTCTGTTTTCGAACTTCATTTCAAATGAGAAAATGTAACACCAAACCACTTCTTTTGCAGAACACCAAAAATGAAAAGTTTACTTTTCAAAACGTATTTTACTTTCATTCCACTACTTTTGTGGAACATGCCTGAATATCTTGTTGGACGATTTCGTATTGTAAGTAAATTCAATGTGACGGAGTAAGAACGCTGAGTCAATAACGCCATTTATTAGATTCATTACGAATGATACATTCCTGTATATTCTTCTACTTTGCAAAGTAGGAAGTTTAATAAGTGCAAGGCGACGTTCATATGATGAGAGATTAAGATCACGATTCGAAGGAAGTCCACGCAGACAAAATAAAAGAAATTCGTTTTTGAACTGTGGATATCAAACTGCGGATCCCAAATAATAGAGGCGTATTCAAGAATGGGTCTCACCAGCGACGTAAACAAAAGCTTTATAACGCAGGGATCATGAAATTACTTACCCCAACGTTTTATGAATCCCAAAACTCCTTTGGCTTTATTCACTGATTGCGAAATGTGTAAATTAAAACATAATTTTCTGTCGAGTAGGACACCAAGATCAAGGAATTTTTCGACTTCCTCAAGTATATAATCATTAATATAATAATTATAGTATAGATGGCTTCCTCTATACTTCACATTCGTCTGAATTTTCACCTAGTTAGTTAGTAGTGCCGAATTTTTACTTTATATTTGAATATGGTCCTTCGGAGCAGCTCTTTTCGACCACTATATAATTCAAATAGCCACCTCAACGCGTAAACCAAATTTCACCCAAATTGGTTAAACCATTTAAGAGGGCCGGATTTTGACTATTTTTCGAGTTTGGTAACATAATCCAACTTTTTCTTTCTGTCACATAACTGTCAAAGCGCCTATCTGAATAGTCATACTAAATTTCATAAAAATCGGCATCACACACATTTATCTGCATCCTTTGTCTGAATATTCATACCGAATTTTTAGCGAAATTGCTTCATCCGTTTAGGCGCACCATTTTTTTTTTTTTTTCATCGATCTTGCCGTTTCGTTTTTGTACTAAAGTTTCAAGTAAAAAAACGAGGTCGTCGTGCTTCTTCTGCTCGGAAATTTTTGAATTTAAATATCAAACGATAGCAGCTGTCCAAACGAATTCTGTACGATGTTCAGTTTGAGCTGAAAATTGATTTCAAGAGGCATGGCTCTATAAACTTCTCTATTCATCACATTTCTGAAAATTTATTTCTCAAAAATTAATATTATAGAAATTACAGCCGGAATGACAAAAAAAAACCGCTACAATTACAGTGAAGGGTATAAAAAAACTCTAGATACTGGAAAATAAGAAATATTAAATAAAATATTTCTGAGTTAAAAAAAAAAAAAAACCCGCTACAATTACAGTGAAGGGTATAAAAAACAACTCTAGATACTGGAAAATAAAAAATATTAAATAAAATATTTCTGAGTTAAAAAAAAAAAAAAAAAAACCCGCTACAATTACAGTGAAGGGTATAAAAAAAAACTCTAGATACTGGAAAATAAGAAATGTTAAATAAAATATTTCTGAGTTATGGGCCTCTGAACAAAACACCAAACTAACTGACTGGCCCACGATGTCACACGATATCGTTCGGTCGCTTAATAACATTCAAAATGATAACAACATTTTCAATTCACCTTGAGTTTCGAATGTAAATAAATAGAAATAAATAAAATTCATAAAGTACCTCCATGGTACAAGCAACAAAAATCACTAAAAGAAGCTTCATCGGAATCATAGTTTCTGGCATATTGAACATCGCTTCCGATTCACTGAATTAGCGACAAACTAAAAACCATATCTCAAACCAAGCCTATATACAGTTCATTGGAAATAAATCACATTTTCTATACTGCCGCAGCAAAATATTAGGAACTCCTGGATTGCTTTGGCAGTTCTTTTTTTTGTTGGCTGTATCTATTAAATACCGAGAGTCACAGGAAAATTTTTACTTATAAAATAGTTTTTTTTAAATAATCAATATATGGAATATTTGAAACAGACCTCAGTTTTGTTTAGAAGTAAATAATGATTATTTTTTTTTTTTGTTTAGGTGGCCTGGGTAAGAGTGGACACGCAAACGATATTGTCCATACACCATAATGTCATCTCCCAAAATAATCGCATTAGCTTGACATACAATGATCACCGCTCCTGGTATTTGCATATCAAAGATGTTGAGGAAAGCGATCGGGGTTGGTATATGTGCCAAGTCAATACGGATCCTATGCGCTCAAGGAAAGGTTATCTACAAGTTGTGGGCAAGTATTTATATTTAAATTCGGACGTATTACCGTGGGCGTTGCAATTTTAAAACGAAATAAAAATTAAGATTTGGCATCACCGTTGAACGTTACGGACTTTAACGAAGATGTACCGGTTTTTTTTCCATTTTGAAATGAACTCAACTCAAACATTTGTTCGTTGTCGTGTTTATTAGGAGCACCGAAGTTAAAACGACTTTTAGAAAATAAAAATTAAGATACAAGATTGTATTATATTCTCAATTGACCTTTTTTATTATATTGAAATATATTTTTTAATTATATTTATTTTTGAGCGATGGTCTTTTTTATGAAAAGTTTTTTAATTATTATTTATTTCTCAATATTTCGCTACCAAATAGGTAGCATCGTCAGGAAATAATAATTTGTATTAACAAAAATATTTTTTTTAAAATAAAAAAAAATATTTTTTTTTTTTTTTTATATTTGGTAGCGAAATATTGAGAAATAAATAATAATTAAATCAAAAATAAATATAATTAAAAAATTTTAATAAAGGTCAAATAAAAATAGAAGTGATATTGAAATATATTTATTAAGCTCGAGGTCTTTTTAGGTATTTTACTTGTTTTTATTCGATATTCCGTTAACAGCTTGTTAACATCATCTGGAAAAATAGAAAATTATAAAATTATAACTATAGTAAGTAAAATAGCAAAAAAAGACCTCGAGCTTAATAAATATATTTCAATAATTAAGATACAAAATTCTAAATTTTGAAATGGAAAAAATCACACTTATGATAAGGTCTTTAAATTTCGAAGGTTTTTGGTATGAAGTTTCAATATTGCATTTAAGTTTTGCAGGGATTTATGTTTTATTGAGTCTGAATGTGCTCACAAATCTTAAGAAAAATAGTAAAATTAATATAATAAAAGTTATTTATTTCTATAACGATTCTTATATTGTATGGCAAATATATTCACGTGTCGTCGCAACATCCTCCGTCGAAGCATTTTGCAATGAATTTGTAAAATAAAATTCAGTACTTGAAAAAATTCAATTCAATATTGTTAAAAATTACCAAGTAGAATATTGCAGTGCTACCATACTTTCATAATATTTATTTCTGTTTTCTATGACATCTGGTTTTCGGTTCAATGTATTTCATGAATACAAATTGAAGAACGAAGCGACAATAAAAATGAGAGCGATACTGAAATCACACTTATAACTACAGTGCCAACGGGAATGACGCCGATTATTAATTTAATTTGTTTATACTGGTTGAAAATAATTGCCGGCATGACAGTTAAATCGCGTTAATGGTATATTTTAATGTAAATCACATGTTTATTTTGTTGAAAATTTATCAACCCTAAAGCAGTTTAGCGCTGAAGAACAGCTGCCGCCGCATCAGTGTAACTACTTTTTAAGTGTTTTTTTTTTTTATTATTCCAGAGTTTTACGTCTTGCAAGTACAAGTTAATAGACTTTCCACAACGAGTTGTAATGTAATGGGTTATGGTTCTTTGTTGAATTTTATTTATTAACTGCAGTGCAACTTTCTATACGAAGACTTAAGTTATTGAAAATCTGTCACTAAAAAATTTCTCTTAATAACAGCTGGGGTAGGATCCAATCACCACTACCACTTCTGATCACTTACTTTACTAATTATATATCTACATTCAAATTTAGTTTTAATTTAATTTACTTTTTTATTAAAATTTTTTTTTTTTTCAATTACTCAGTTCCACCCATGATTGTTGAGGGCATGACCAGTAACGATTTGGTTGTACGTGAAGGCTTGAACGTAACTTTAATGTGTAAAGCTCGTGGTTATCCCGAGCCATATGTGATGTGGCGGCGCGAAGATGGTGAAGAAATGCTAATATCAGGAGAACATGGTATGTATTTTATTGAAATTTCAAAAGCTAATATACAAAGAAACCATTAGATCACTGTACAAAATAATGCTAGAAATATTATTTGAAATGTGAGAAATAATTAAATAACAATAATGAAAATCTGATAACAATTTCTCATAATGTAATGTAAAATGCCAATAAAATTAATTTAGCCACAGCGCACACTACGAGTGACACAATGGCTCTTTGAACTCACAACCCTTCGGTCATTTTAAGCCACCCTGTATATCAACATTTATTTTCATGAATAAGACCAAAAGTATTTAGAAACGTCACTAAAAGTATACAGTTGGTGCAAAATCAATGGAAAAAATTAAATTATTAAGATGTACAAAAATATTAGGGCCCACATTACAGAGTTCATTGTGATAAAAATATCGCATGTTCGTATTAACGCACTGTTTGGAATACACAGATGTACGCAGTGTAGAAACACAGTACATTTTACAATTTTTAAAAAATTTGCTAGCATTGCAAGCTACGATTTACGGTCTTAAACACTTCACCCAACTTTTTTTTTATATTAAAATAATTAAAGCAGCAGCATAGCAAAAAAAACCTTGATTTAAAAAGACACAGATATTCTTGATTTTATAGCCCAATGTGACTGTGTTACCAATATTTTAATACTCCTTATGCAAGCTAATCACTGCTAGCAACCCAGTTTTAATTTGGGTTGATGGTTCCATTCGATTGCAAAAACGAAATTACTCAATGAATGAAAGAAAAAGCTTTTAATGGCGGCAGTTTGGCTAATGGCTGGCAAAGCATTCTTTTGCCGGACAAAAACCAAACAAATTGAAAGCGATTAATTTTTATTGCATCCCAAATGTAACAGCATTTAAAATAAATAATAAAAAATAATAGAGATATTCGTATGTGTTCGTTTATAGTCCACATCACTTTAACTTTATTATGTCTTTTGCAGTTAATGTGGTTGATGGCGAACTCCTGCACATAACGAAAGTAAGTCGCCTGCACATGGCAGCCTATTTATGTGTAGCTTCGAATGGTGTACCACCCTCAATTAGCAAACGAGTCCATTTAAGGGTACAATGTAAGTATTTGAAAAAATTAAATTACACACACAGCCACACAGTAGTAACACATGTGTTAATGTGAGAAAGTCACATTACTGGGGATTTTACTTTTTGCTTGATTGCCTGTAGATTTTCATATTTTATTTATTTATTTTTTTTTTTTTTGTTGTCGTCAATATAAACAAGCCTTTGAATTTTAATTTAAATGTATCCTGTTACTAAAAATCCTAACCATTTGAACACATTATTTATTATTATTTACATATGCAAACTGACTCATACTCAAATGCATACGTACACATTTTCTTTTACCTGCACGTAATTCATTTATAAATAAATTTAAAAGTTAAAACAAACCATTTCATTAGCACAAGTAATTGCTGTTGATGTATTTCAATAAATCTTTCAGCAATATTTGCCTAATAAAACACACTAAAAGGCTTCAGCAATAAAACAAAAAGTATTTTACCAAAAACATTAATTGCAGGAATAGTTCGATTTGTAAGTTGTAAAATTTATAGCATGTAACCACATGCAGTAAAAGCGAATGTTTTAATTAAATGCAAATAGACACAGTGAACAGTATAACAAAAACACAAAACGATATAAGTCAATGAAAATTACAGCCGAAATACGTGGGCTCATAGTAGACGTTGTAAACTATTATTATTATTATTATTACTATTATTGTTATTATTAACAAAATAATTACAAATTATATGTTAATATTTAACGAGCAAGGACATCGTAGCCCTACAGCTCGATAATAGTGTAATGAGATAATAATAATTAGGGTGAAATATTGAAATGGCTATACTACCCTGACAGTAAAAGGTTCGTACTGCAATGCTATTTTCAATATTCTTGTAAATAAATATTTTTACATATCAAAATTTTTAAAAAATTTTTTTTTTTATATAATTAACTGCTAGACTGATGAAATGCAATATTAAAATTTTAATTCTTAATAAGTGGTTTTTTATACAGCCATGTCTTTAAATAGTCTTTTAAATGCCACTTTGTAAAATCGATCAAGCAAGGTTCATACTTTACATTAACTGCCGTTATTTTTTTATTCAACAGTTTTGTGGAAAATATTTTGCATTAAAATAGTTAGAATACTCAATTTAAAAATAAAAAAAAAAAAAATTTTTCTTATTACTTTTTTTTAACCTTTTTTATTATTTTAACAATCTATTTTTTTAAGCTTTAAGGTTTTTTCTCTTTTTATTTATTCTCTCTTTTTATTTATTATTTTTATATTTATTTTCGATATTTCGTTAACCTTCGGTTAACATCTTCAGGAAGTTTTTTATTTAAAATTTTTTTTTTTTTTTCTTTTTTTTTTAATTTTTTTTTTTTTTTAAATTCTGAAATTTATGATGCCGCGCGGTAAAGCTATTTCTAACAAAGTTCGAGAACTTATCATCCAAAAATTTAAAAATGGCAAAAGTTATTGGGAAATTTCATTAGAACTACACATTTAGCCAAGTCAACTGTACAACATATTGTACAATTTTATGAAAAAAAAAATGATTCGATTTCGCCAAATTTTGCAAAATGTGGTAGAGTATCTAAGGTTACGCCACGCAATTTGCGGTCATTGGAAAACAGACGCAACACAGTTAGGAATTTAGCAACAGAGTGCTCACAAGCTGATTGGAAGGCCTGTAGGATGTGAAACTGCAAGAAAATATTTGAAAAAGTTAAATTATAGTTTTTACCCGGTAAATAAAATAAGTAAAGGGGGTGCTGATGGCGAGCGTGTTGGCTCTGCAACCAGAAAGACCCAGGTTCGAATCCCAGCCGGGTCAAATCAGAAAAAAGTTTTTTCTGAGTTTTCTGTGCTACAGCACCCTCCTTCGATGGTATTTGAGCAATAAAACGTCGGCGAAGTAAAATAATAAATAAAATGGCTCCATTAGCTTAAAAATAATGCGTCAAAAAACATCAGAGACGCCGCAACTTTGATTATAATTTACACGCAACTGCAGAGTTGTGCAAGAATTAAGCTCTATATTTCTACCACTTTCACCACCTGTCTGTTTCTTCCCTTTCCTTCTCTCTAGTTCCAGTGCAATGCATTGCATATGTAGGGGATAGCCCCTGAGCACTGGTCCAAGATAAAAAAAAAAAAAAATGAGATCCTTCACGTATCGTTATTTAAAAAATGATTGTTTAAGGCAAAAGCCGCAGAAACGAAAACGATTATTTTTTTTTATCTGGGACCAGCACTCAGGAGATGACTCCTACACATGCGAAGCATTATGCTGGAACTATAGGAAAGGGATAGTAGGAGAAACGACAAGAGGTGAAGCTTAATTTTTTATTTTTGCAGCTCTGCTTTCGCATGTTATTTGTTTATTCTCGTAGCAGTGCTGAAGTTTCGGTTCAGTAGCCATTTTTATTATTGTTTTACTTTGCCGGTGCTACACAATACCGACGATTGTGGATTGCTATCAGCTGAAGTCAGTGACCAGGTCTGTTTTTGGATTCGTAGTCAACGTGCAAAATACCATACATCGTGCCATCGCCACGAAAGAGCGACAATTATTGGCTCAAAGGCAGTGGCATTGAATTATTTTCAGCGATGAATCAAGTTTTGAATTATATGTAGGCGACACAGGATCAAAAGCAGTCGCAGAAATTTTAAAGGGAGTACGAACCTTTTACTGTCAGGGTAGTATATCGATATAGATTTACTATACATAAAGATACCATCAAAATTTTTCCTTATAGGCCTATTTTCCTGAGATATTGTGAGATTAGCGATATATTATTTGGAGATGAATTCGACAGGTAGGATTTTTTGGCAGGCATTGTGGAAAACTTGATTGCGTATTCTATTGAATTTCGGACACTCCACAAGGAAGTGAAGTGGGTAACGGTGAGGTATATTACAGTCACAGTAAGTTGGTGTGTCAATATTAATCAGGTGTCCGTGGGAAATTCTGGTATGGCCGAGTCTAAGGCGAGTAAACTTCAGCAAGTCTAGTCTATTGTTATGTGACGGCGTTAGGTCGTCTATAGTAGTGCAATCACTATTAATTGATCTATACCATGAAGATGTCATACTAAAAGTAGAGAATAAAATGCTTTCCAATTTTTTTTTATTTAAACCAATAAATTTCGAGTACCTTTGTGAACTCAAGTGTTTTTCGTTTTTTTTTTAATCAATGCATAGAAGATGTTTTCCTCAACTATACTCACGATCTCGGCGAGTGTACAGTTTTGTAGTCAGTATGGCAAAATTTCGTAAATCGGGCTACGAACTGCTATCCCATTCAGCATATTCCCTGAATTTAGCCCCCCGGCAACTATTTTATTTTTCCAAACCTTAAGAAATAGCTGGGTGGTAGGAAATTTGCATGGAATGAAGAGCTTATAAACAAAACAAACGCGTATTTTAAGGCCCTTCAGAAATCTATTATTTGGAGAGATTAAAAAAATTGGAAAAACGTTGAACTAAATGTACTGAACTAAAATAAAACGTTTTTTGTTACTAAAAAAAAAAAAAAAATATTTAAAAATTAATGAAATTTTAACGGTCGTGTTCAAGTTCACAGTTAATTTATCACAATATTGTGAACAAATTACATTTTTGATTAGAATAAGGGGAAAAAATAACTATTAATCTCCAACACCAGTTGAGTAGAATACGTATATTTCTATGCCACCACCTATGTTAGTGGTAAAGTCATTAATATCATCTATTTAACCTGTCACAGCTTAGGAAAATGCATACGAGAATTATAGTGACTGGCCACATACTATTAACAAAGGTTGCCAGCTTTGTTGTTTTTCATGTTTTTAGTAAAGGTCATACTTCATATATTCCCAAAGGGCTAAGCAGTGCAGCTGAGAACGAATTTAGTTTTTTAGGCAACTTTTTAACTGGCTTTCCTTATTCAAATATTTTTGGTTTATTTTCCCTTCATCGGATGGATGGATCAAAAATCAAAAATTGTAATTTCTTCACTGAGAGCTTGAACAAGGCAGAAAAATTGTCATTAATTTTTAATAACTGTAGTTCGATTAAATTCTAAATATTCTGAAAAAATATTTATTTAAATAGTCGCGGAGCTATCAAGCAGCCCTAGTAGCTAACACTCAGATAATGATTATGGCCGGCAATAATGCATATCCGAGCAAAAGTGGAGTAGGGTTTGAACGCATGACTTTCATTATTTGCACGCAACAGATTCACTTATAATATGCTGTAATTTTAGCTCTGTTTATTCTAAAACAATCATTATAAGATTTTCATAATTATTACTGTGGTGTAAAAAAAAATTTCAGAAAACAAACAAGAGAAATTTGCAATAGCCGCAGTGCTGTTTAAATTAATTCTTATTATTTTTAAACAATAAAATGTGCAACATTTACTTTGTTCACCAGCAGATGCATAATCGTAACAATAAACTTTCTAAAGTTTCCCATTTGTATCACAGTGTGTACTTACACACATACACTGGCATACTTACACATATTTATTTCCATTTATTAATAAACACCCTGCAAGGATTTGTGTCTAGATTGTGAAATTTTGCAAAGAGTTATTGTTATGCATTGCTTCGTTACTAAACATTGATGAAATGGGAATAAGAAAAAATCTATAATCGGAACTGTTTTATTTAAATCATGGATACTTATAGGGTGGCCCAACCAAAACGCAATAAAACAAAAAGTTTTCTGAGAATTATCTTAATATTTTTAATTATGATGGAAGAAGGATCTATGACATTTGTGTGTGTGAAACGAAATATTGGCCAAATGCTCGCCACGGTTTCGGTGGCATACCTCTATCCACTGGTCGATAATTTCAATGACTCTCAGGTATAATTCAGGTTCAATATCGTTAATGTGCCGAATTATTTCATCCATTTAGCTCTTGAATTTTTCTCGGTTTATTCACGTACACTTTTTCATTTAAATATTCCCAAAAAAAAAAGAAGTCCCACGGTTTCAAATCACATGATCGTGACGGCCAATTAACAGCGCCACAACGTGAGATAACACGGCCCTTGGATTTTCCCACCCAAAAGAGCCATTGTTTTGTTGGCTGTGTGGCAAGTTCCACACTATACTGTTGGAACCACATATCTTTTAGGTTCTCAATTTCTAGCCACAAGTAGTCCGTTATCAGCTCAAGATAGTAAACAGCATTCACGTTAACTAATTGTACGATCTCATTTGCCAAGAAGTACGTCCAGAGAACGCAGCCAGCCCATAAACAGCACTAAACAATAACTCTTTGTGTTTTCACATTTTCTACAGATACGGTTTCGCTGAATTTTGTACACAATTCAACCGATTGTTGAGACATTTGGTCGGTTAAAGCTGACCAGAAAAATCATGAAGTGCACGAAATGCATTTTCTTAAACGCCTTCAAAAATTTTAACGCCCTGCTCAATTGTGTCCATGGTTGAAGTTGTCAGACACTGAAACAAAGAAATGTTCAATTAAGTTGGGCAAAAAACATGACGTTAAGGTGTGACTCAAAATTATCATCGTGCATTGTGGTTGGGCCACCATTTACAAGCGCATGGGTTGCAATTTAAAATAACTCGTTAACAGCTGATAGTTCAATGCGTATATTTCTCTCACTTTCTTCAAATCTCATGTGAAACAGTCTCTACCTTTCGCTCTTTCTCTCCTTCTCATTATATTATGAACTATTCTGAAAACATGTATTAAGGTCTTTTCTTTCTTTTAGAATGACAGAAAAGCATATCAAAATTGAAAATTTGTGACTCTTTTGTCACTAATTTCGAAAAAATAATTTTTCAAATGTTACCAGGGTTTTGTACATTAACAATGCCATTTACAAACTCATACTTACACATACATACAAGCACTGCATATCTTCACACGTATACAACGACTAGAAATTGTTATTGCAGTCTGTGGTTAAACACAATGTTTATTTAACACTTAAATGCTATTTTTGCTATGTTGTTTAGTAAAATTTCCAAAACTACTGGAAAATAAAACAACAAACAAAAAAAAGCAGCAAACTTGAGCATTATTTCTGCTCTGCATAGAAAAGTATAAAAAAAAACAAAACTAGCAAAAAGTAGCAGCAATAAAAATGGCATTAATGAAAACAGATTTTGTTAAATGAAATCCTTACCAATTTAGATTAAACACGTTCGTTCCTCTCGCAATACCAGCAACAAATAAAACAAGAAATAAAAGAAGGAAAAAATTGAAAAAAAAAACTACAACCAAAAGGAATGTAATTTGTGCAAATTTTCCCAACAGACGTGTGTAAAAATCGTATGGAAACAAATTTTAATGAAAATATGGGCAGCTAGACTTTTTGCTGCCGCAGGATATTTGCAATTAAAGTTATAACGTGTTTTATTGGTTTATTGAAAAACCTCAATAAAATTCAAACAATACACTACCAGCACTACAGCCGTTTGCATTATTTGCATGTTAAACATGGCGGCATTGCAGTAGAGGAGACAGCTGTGTGTGTGTGTGTAGTGTGTGGTATTTTCCAAAATATGGGAAAGTGGAAAAGTGTTTATTGAAAATGTTTATTGATATAGAGAATATTGCAATCATTTTGATAATTTGCTTCAAATGCCATTACAAACATCGAGCGGGACATAATCTAAAGAAATATTCATCTAACCATTTGCATGGCAGTTTTTAATCTACTTTATTTGCTTACTTGAGGGTAAAAACAGAATTTAAATTGTTCGAAATTTTCATGTTGTTCACTGACAGTCATAAAGTTTTTTTTTTAGTAAAATCTGCTGGTTATGTTACTGCTTTTTCACTAACTAAAACACTATTAAATGCAGTGGCGATTAATAAACAAAAGTTATGCATTGAATAGTGTTGTAAAGGCAGTCCTTCTGTGTATTTTATTAGAAATAAGTAAATAAATTAAATATAAATTAAAAATAAGTAAGAGCGCTATCTTGAGCTGTGCCGCATCTTAGATACCCTTCACTGGCTCACTTTATTTCCCAAATTCGTCTAAATTACCGGATAGTCGATAGTAGTGACGATTTTTGGATTTGAATCTTTGGACCAGCTCTTTCCGACCACTATATCTATCTTACTTGTTTTATTGTATGTTCAAAGCTGGAACAATTTGTTGCTGATTAAAATTGCGCCATTTCATTTCAGTGTTTTTCACAAACATTAAGATTTTTTTTTCTATTTTTTGTCGTTATAATATTTTTCGTAAACAAACGCAAACAATATTGCCATACTTTTTGGCGAATTCTTTTGTTAAGTAACTGAAGTATGGTGAAACTTAAATCATTAACTGTCGATTAAATAGTGCCTGTTAAGCAACCCCCAAGTAAGTTACTTAAGGGTTAAATGTAAAATAATCAGACATTGTGAAAATGGACGTAAGGCGATTTTAAATAACGATATTCTTTGAATATTTTTCAATATTACTGAAAGGTGATTATACTCGGAGCAACCAACATATCTGAAACTTTGTTTAGTGGTTTTTAGTGGACATTTCTTTACTAAGAGGTTGGAGCTGATTCGGATATTGATATTAGTTTGATTTATTCTAAATTCTGTGAGATGTTATCTTATATTACGCACAGCTTTAAAAATGGTTATTACTAAAGTCAAATCCCGATAAATCGTAATTCCCGATAATTCGTAATAAACTGTCGGTCCCTTGAAAAAATCTCGTTAATTCCTTAAAATTCCATACATTTTGGTCCCCTCGATAAATCGTAATTTTTTTTCTTTCAAATAAAATCTTTACCTCTTATAAATCGTAATTGTTTGCTAACTACCAAATATAATTCGTAATAAAAACAACAGAAACATGGAAAGAATGATTTTTTGTTTACCGCAATTTTTTTTTTGCGTGGGTTTTTTGCTTTTGCTTGTGCGTGTGTGTTTATTTTGTTACAAAATTTTTGTTTGCTATTAAAATTGCACGTATTTTACACTAAGTAAATGAATTTGCTAATTTATTTTATGTTTTTATTTTATTTATTTTGTGTTTTATTTTTAACAATTCTTTTTTTTATGTTTTTTTACCGTTTTAGTAAATAAATTTCAAAACACCCTTAATTCGTATTTATTTTATTTATCAAAAACCTCTATAATTCGTAAGAAAAGGCCGGTCCCTTGCGATTACGAATTATCGGGAGTCCACTGTAATTGCATTTTGAGCAATCCACATATTGGTAAAACAGATTTCATTATTTCCCTGTATAGCGACAATGTTGAATACAACAGTGGAAGATTAAACACCGCTTTTAATGTCTTATTTTGTGTACTTTGAAGAGATTTTATGTCCACTGACTTTTTAATGAGCATAAATCATTGGCAGACAAGACAAGTGGCTGTGTATTAAAGCGTTATATAATAGAAGTTTAGTCTTCTTATCAAATAGGTTTTTAAATTTATGGAGGATTCTAATTGCCGAAGCTATTTTGCTTTTCAAATATTCGATGTGTTTGTTCGAAGAAGAAAGCATGATTTCAATACAGGGGTGTCATTGGCTAGCACATGTTCACAGTTAACAAAACAGCTCGTCTTTTAAATGATTGCTTACATTTCATGTATATTTTATGATTTGGTTACGTTTCAGCATGGGACAATGAGTTCCATGGGTGCTGCGTTCAATCTTAGTTTCAGATTAAATGTTAAAAAAATATCTTGCATTTTTTCTGATGTGCGATTAGTATGGCTTTGGGTGTCAATTGTTGTCGGAAGGTTTCAGTGGCGAAGGCATAGTCACTGGTCGCTGAACAGTACCGGTTTCAGCTGATAGCAGTTCACAATTATATCAGAGCGCCCTCCTTCGTTGGTGTTATAAGGCACCGGTGAAGTAAAATAGTTACTAAAAATTGCTACTAAAATGAAGCTTAAAAAATTAAATACGTCTTCTTGACATCAGAGGGAGGCACTGTAATACTGCTATAAAAACAAGGCACGTAAAACAGCAGACTTATCGGACAGTAAAGCTTCACCTCCTGTCATTTCTACAACCAGCCCTTTCCTCTAGTTCCAGGGCAATGCATCGCATATATAGGGGTTTCACCTGAGTGCTTGTCCAAGATAAAAAAAACTATATTTTTACAACTTCCCTTATACTAAAACTCGCTGCTGTAAATTTGGCAGCAGGCAAAAGAAACCATGTGTGCAAGTGTATAAAACACATACACACACATATACATGCATATATATTACGTTACACTGTTAAGCGTACAAGTATGTAAAACACACACACACATATACACACAAATAGTGCGTTACAATGTTAATGTCATTTTAATGTTGTTGCTGTTTTGGAAGCCGCAACTTTATGTGATTGTTTCAACATGTAAAGAAATTGCATTCTTCGCATTAATAACATTAAGAAAGTTACACATGTTGCACAACACTAAGTAAAATATACGTGAACATAAACAAAGTAGCAAAATATTTCAAGCACTGACTAGCACAAAAAAACACACACACACACAGAAAACAAGAAAAGCATGGGAACATGACTCACATAAACATACGTAATTTCCGTTAAAGTAAAAACCAAAATCATGTTGCTGTTTTTATTATGTCTCAAATGTGTTTCTGTTTTGTAAAATTAAAAACAAAAATTTAATGTGCAAAATGTGCAGTGGTAGTTTTGCGGTTTGAAGCATTAATAACATTAGCAGTAAACAAAAAAAAACTCTAAAGTATGAAAGGTATTTGAAAAGTTACTCAGAAATAGTGTTCATATTTAAGAAAAAAAAACAGCAAATCTTTGGATTAGAGTGAGATAGAAAAACATCAAACTAAAAATTACTTTTTGCGTAATTTTCGGTTTACATTGACGTGTCTTAGTTAAATCTAACGGATCTCCATCGCTTAATTTCTGCCGGATCTTTCCAACATCACTTTCTGACAACGTCAATAGGAAATGTTTCAGTGCTTCAATGCTTTTTTGAAAATATTTAGTCGCACCGCCATGTTGATGTATTTTTGGAACTCATTTTATTTTTTTAAAAATTTTAAATGTTCTACAGGGTGTTACAAAAGGAGCTATATGGTTTAAATGGTTTATAACTTTTTTATATAAGCGATTATTATAATTTTTTTTTTGTTTTAAATTCAGTATATTATTGGGGAATTTTTTGCAATTAGCTTTGAAAAATGATATCCTGTAAGTGATGTCCATTTTTTGCTTCGCACATACGTGCTCTTTTTAGCATATTTTCCATAACTTTTCGCAAAATTTCGGGTGTAATGGCCATGATTTCATTTCGAATGTTGGTTTTTAGTTGGAGTATGGTCTCTGGTTTGTTAACGTACACTCTTTCTTTCAAAATTCCGCAAAGAAAACTGTCAGGAGCTGTTACATCTGGTGTGGGTGCAATGCGCACATTAAAATGACGACGATATGCACGCTGTGTCAACACAATAGACAGTTGGTTTGAAAACTAAAATTCCATTAATTTTGTACGTTTTATACAAAACGTCTTCTTCACAAAATGTTAAAAAAAAAAGACGAAGAAAAAATAATTATTAAAAAAGTTATAAAGATTTCAAATCCACTATACAAACACTACACAATTTTTCTAATTATATTATCTATAGGGAAAAATTGTGTTCCAATATTATTTATGCAATTCGCTGAATATTATGAGTGATTTTCGTATAAATTTTTCATATTCGAAAGCAATCTTGATAGTGCTCTAAATTATAATTCTGTCAGTTGATATTGAATGATTCGAAATGTTTTAAAGCACTGAAATTTTTAAGTAATTTTAAATACGAAAAACCTAAGAAATAACTCGAAATCTCAGATTTACACTCAATTTACACGATGAATAAAATTAATGAATTTTTTTTTGTTGGCGAGCGGGCTAGCGAAGAAAGAAGGGTAGAAAAAATGCAAGATTTCACGGTATAAATGTAAAAAATTTTTGCAACTTATTTCCAAAGCAGTATAGGGAAGCTCCATGAATAAAAATTCATCGTGTAAATTCCGCCATAGAGAATATTTTTAATTATATTTTAGTCAAAAATTATTAAAACGTTCGATTGAAAAATAATATACATTTATAAAGAATGCCAAACTCCATGTCCTATTTTTCTAAACACCTTCAAACACGAAAACGCGACACATATTTTGCCCTAAAAAAACAATGCAAAACTGGCAACACTGTAGACATTATTCTTTAATGGAATTTACTATATATTTGCAAAACTTTTCATACACACTCCACTTCACATTCACAATGTTACAAAAGTAAAAGAAATTTGCAAAAATTTAACAAAAAAAAAAGTATTATTAATTGGTATGACGTTGTCAAATGTGTATTTGTAAGTTTGCATACAATGCTATAGGTATAAGCTCACACACATATGTAAATACGTGCATGCATACATACATACATATATAATATTGATGTTGAGAAAACTTTATATTTGTTGTAAATACAGAAGAGGATGAAAGTAAAAAATAATGGAATAAAGAAATAAATAAAAACACACATGACAAAAGCAGCATTTTTCAATTAAGAATTGATTTGTTTTAGTTAACAAATTAAATTGTTTTTTTTTTTTTCATTCTTTTTATAGAGAAGCATGCAAAAGAAAATTACTGATACTGACTGAGTACACAATTATATAAAAAGTAACAAAATAAATGGTTTTTCTCTATTTATTTTATTTTATTTTATTTTTTACTTAAAGTTCCTCCCATGCTTTCCATACCCAATCAATTAGAGGGAGCCTATGTTGGGCAAGATGTTGTTTTAGAGTGTCATACGGAAGCTTATCCAGCATCTATTAACTATTGGACTACGGAGAGGGGTGATATGATAATATCCGGTAAGTTGTATTTAATTTTGATGCTTGTAACTAATTTTGATTGGTCATAAATTATTTAAGAAAAAAATAATTTTGAACATCAATAAGCTAGATTTTATATAGATCTTTAAATAAAAAATAAATAAAAATCTGACCCATTATTATTTCATGTGGTAGACATGTGGTATTCGGTTTAAAATATTACTGCCGTCTTTAATTTATTTAAAATATTAACTAACACATAAACAGAGTTTCGAAATAAGGCACGATATACACATATTCACCCTTATTCCACTTGGCGTCGGCAATATAAGACAACATCGTTTTTTATGTTTTGCCGGTAAGCGGTATTACAGTTGGCAATATTGCCATGTATTGATGACGGCCAACGCTGATTTGGTATTTTATATGTAAGTTTGATATTGATGATGTCTATAATTGCCGTTGAATCTGTCGTCTGTGTTTTTCGTGTTGTGTTACATTGCGGTAAAAAAAAAATTGAATAATTTTTATAAAACTGCAAAAATTAAGAAAAATTGCAATAAAAACTCAAAACAAATAAATAATTAAATAGTTTATAAATTATTTGAATAAAAATGGACAAAATCAAAATAACCAATCCCTGCCAGTTTGAAAATCTATTGGAAGAATTGGAAAAAAATCCTTCTCTTGCCCGAGGATTTCGCGGGGCACTGTTCCTAGTGATTTCAAGCAACTGTGGGAAAATATTGCCACTAGAACAAGTGATGGATGGCAAAAGGTAAGGTGAATTTTGAATTTGAATTTTTTTATATAAGTATCTAACAATTGAAATATTTACTTCTTCATGTTCGAACTTTCTTTGGATTTCGATTAATATAACTTATAAATTTGATTATAAACAAAATAAATAAAATCAATTTAATTCCATAGCAACACAGTAAAAAAAATTTAATGCGTTCCCTATGAGTTGCTATTTCCATGACATCTTAAGCACATCTTTATCTGTATTCATTTTTAATTAATTCTTAAACGTTGAAAAGATTTTCACTTTTGAAATCGTGCAAAACGCATTCAACTCTGCCGCTTAATTCAGTTATAATTAAAATAAAATTTTAAATCTGTTAAAAGAACTCATTAAACCATGATAAAATGTAACGAAACGAAATGTGTTCAAAGAAATTGTCTAAATGCTAAGAGTAGCGATTTATTTTTAGTTTGCAAAAGGGTAAATCCATTAAAAAAAATTCAAGATTTTATAGATAATTAATTAACCTTTATTAGGGGCATTAAGAAAATCACACAATTAAGCGCATGGGGTCTCACGTGACTCCAAAGTTTATTGCAAGTGTTGGATTACAAAAAAATAAAAATTAGTAATTGTTTTTAAATTTTCAGAGTTATTTATATTGATAATGCATAAAAAAAACAAAAACATAACATTTTTTCATTTAAAAACATAAATAAAATTCAGCACTGGTTTCTTACAACTATTTTAACAGTTATTTATAAAAAAAAATTAATCAGACTCATCAACAGGTTGTGATGTTCTGCATTCAACTCAGAACATGAAAACATGTTGCTGACAAATGAATTTAGCACATTTATTACATTTTGTTGAAACTTACTTAAGACTTAGCACTATCAAAAAAAGTTACACTGTTAGTCGCATTGGGTCAACACATATTAGTAAAGCGACACGTATGTACGCTTTAACAATCTAATCTCAACTAATTTATGTTCTCTTTTTAAATGTATGAAGGCTATAGAAAAAACAAGTTCGCTCCGAACATTTTAACGTATCAATTTTTCAATTTTAATTTTCCCGTCCCCATGCGCCTAATTAAATGTTAAACGTGTAAAATCCTATTAGTTATTTATTAATACAACTTTAGTAAATTTTGCTTATGAACGGTTTATACAACTGCGGAAAGTTTTTATGAATACGGCTGTAATTCTTAAAATAGGGTGGCGATGGATGAAATAACTACAAAACGTTTTTTTGGTCAAATATTTGTCATATGTGACCGTTCTTTAAGAAATATAAAGAAATGCATAGAGATTTAATTCAACAAGATGCTTAATTATTTAACTTAAACAATTTAGTAGTGTTCGCAATTTTCCCTTTTAAGTTCTCAATTCATTTGTTAGGGAAATTTTTGCTGTGAAAAAAAACTCTCGGTTTTGGCTTGGAAATGAAAATTTTATTTTGTTTTGCCTTTCAACACACAGTGTAATTTTAAATACACTTTTGTTGTATTTCACTAAATACTGTGGTTAATTAATGGAATCCTATAGTTTCCTCTAAAAAAAAACTTGCCAAGAGAAATAATATTGAATTATTAAAGTTTTTTTTTTTATACACCAACACATATTGTGATGATTTATGTGCTTTTTGTTTAACGTCATTAACATACGTTAGACTATCATTATTAATAAAAGTTTCAGAAAATATACCAACTTGTTAACACACACACACCCACATGTTGAAGAAATAAGTCACGAATAAAATATTCGGCTAGAAATTCAAAGCAGAAGAAAAATCTCTGCAAACATTTGTTTGTTCAATAACAAGTGTAGCGGAGTACAGCAATACGACGTGTATGAGCAAATATAAATATAAATAAATTAAAAAGCCATTTCCGACATACATATAAATAAATCTAACAAACATTAGTCGACAACGAAGTAAAAATCTGAAATACAATCGACAGCAAAATTATGTCAACTTCATTTGAAATTTGAAAAAACCAAAAAATATGTGACCTGATTTACTTTTCTTGACACCCTACATGAGACATTGATTTATTATAGATCTTTTACTGTGTAGTCTAACAGATGTTGCTGTTGTCATACAAATTTTAATCAAAATCTCAGATGACGTCAATAACAATAAAATGCAGCTTCATGGACATGTTTATTGGCGCCCAAAAAAAAGTGAAATTTTAATTTTAAAACATTTTGTATTATCAATTAACAAATTAATTAGATTTAATAGTATCAATTAAATTAGTAATGTTGATTTTATTAAATTAATTTTTTTTTGTTAATATTTTAGCTTGTCCCACTCCATTAATTTTAATCGATCGGTTGCTTATCCCAAGAGCTGCGAAGCACTTCTAAGAAACTAAAAGAGAAATTAGTTTCTCATTCATTGAGATTTGCTGCACCGAATCAGGACTACACATATCCACGCTACAAAAAATTTAATATCAGCCAGAGTTGTGTCATGTACATATTTTATTTAACACATACCATTTAACAGGTAGAGAATGCGATCGTTTTAGAGTGAATATAATTTTAAGTACAGGATGGGTCAAAAGGAACGCAGGTGTTTGAATTCCTTATAACTTTTTTATTATAATTTTTTTTTGTTTTTATTATTTTGTAAAGAAGACTTGGGGAATTTAAAAAGGAACAGTACACAATTGGACAACATATCAAAATCTTTGAGCTTCATTCATGATTTTATTCATAATTTAATTATGAGTTCGTTACTAGGCAAAAAAGGCTACGGAAAATCCAAGAGTAGAATTACACCCACCTAAGTGTACCGTATGATGCGGTGTTTCGTCGGAAAATATAATTGGCCCATATTTTTTTTTAAAATGAACACGGTGTGACCGTTTCCACTACTGGTGTTAGATTTCGCACAATGTTGCAGAATTTTTTAAGGCTAGTCTTGGAAAACCATCCACAAGTCTAGTTCCAACAGGATGAAGCCCCTGCTCACACTGCGAGTGACACAATGGCTCTTAGAACTAAAACTCCTTCGGTCATTTAGGGGCTCCCTGTATTATTCACTGATTTGATTCTTAAATCTGAGGCGAATGTATATAACAAAATCTGACAAATTTAAATAAAAAACACACAGTAAAAAATTAAATCAAATTTTAATTAAAAATTTTGTAATATCAATTTGAAAAATTTTATTAGATTTCCAACTGTAAAGAAATTAATAGAATCAATTCAATTATTATTATTGAATGAATTTTTATTTTAATTTTTAATAATAAATTAACTGAAAACAAAAACAATATTTTAGAATCTGTTGTTATTTTAAATGAATTTGTACGAATGGAAACATTTTTAGAGATCGTACAAAGCGATGTAAAAATTGGCCCCACCTCAGCCATAAACAATTAAAGACAACACATTTAAAATGTCTCATAACCACAAACATTGTTATCATTTGACTTGGGATGACGGACAATCGTCCCAAAAATCCCATATTTACAGTCTATTAAAGATTGTACGGCAACTTTCATATTCTCTGCTACCAGCGCTTTAAACTTTTTTCCTCACGTTTTATTTTACTTTTTTCTTATATTTTTTTTTCTCTTTTTCTTAACTCAAAAGAAAAACAATAAGTCATTTAAATACAAAAAAAAATCACTGGCAAAATTTCATATGAGTGAAGAAAAACGTATTTAGGTTTGCGTGTTAACATGACACTTGCCAAAAAACAAGGAAAAAAAAACTTTAATACAAAATAAAATAAACTCATATGTTCACATGCAGAGCTATGAAGCATATTCATAAAATATGCACTCTTTCATACGTTCAGTAAATAACTAAAAGATTTTTGGAAAAATAAAATATTCAAAAGTTTCGTGCAGTTACTTGCTTCTCTATTCTCCGCAGACATCTACATGACATTTAAAATATAAAAAAAAGTAACATTATTTTTGTTTGCCAATAAGTATAACCGAACAAGTCGCATGGGAATACATGCAAGCAGACTTAAAGCACGAATATTTGAAATCATGTCTTCCAGCTATTAGAAAGATTTTTGAAGTCATTTCTAAGAAAAAAGGTTTTTTCAATACGAAATTTTCCAAAAAAAAAAAATCTTTAACACGCTTACGTATTTCTATTCTTTTTTCGTTTTAAACGAGCAGACGAAGAGATTTTCTAAAGCAAATTTATATAAAGAAATTTTAAATTTCAACACTTAGAAATAAAATATAAAAATTAAAAAAAAAATAAAATAAATTCAAATAAAAAAAAATTTAAATAAATTAAAATAAAATAAATTAAAAAAAGAAATATAATAAAATAAATTCAAACAAAAAAAAATTTAAATAAATTAAAAAAAATAAAATATAATAAAATAAATTCTAATAAAAAAAATTATAATAAATTAAAATAAAATAAAATGAAATTAAAAAAAATAAAATATAATAAAATAAATTCAAATGAAAAAAATTTAAATAAATTAAAATAAAATAAAATTAAATTAAAAAAAATAAAATATAATAAAATAAATTCAAATAAAAAAAATTTATACTAACTGAATTTATTTTGGGAATATCTCTTTATATATGATTATAATTTTAAAATTAAAAAAATAAAATTTCTAAAAATAGAAATATGTGTGTGTTCTACAAAAGTAAACTCATGGAAGCTCTGTTTTTGTATATAGATTTTTGGTTTTGTGTTTGCATACCAACATCAATTCTCGATTGATTAGTTGAATTATAAACGTGCAGACTACTTCAGCCATGACCACCATAAAATTAATTTAAAATAAAATAATAAAATAACACTAAGCAATAAAATAAAACTATTAAAATTAATAAAAATAAATACAATTCGATTAAATTCTATTCTGAATATGAAAAAAAAAAATTATTTAAAAAAATATAAATTGAAATAAAATAAAACAAATTGAAATAAAATAAATACAAATAAAATAAATGCAGTAAAAATAAATTCAAATAAAAAGTAATAAAAAAAAAAGTAAAATAAAACAACAGTGGAATAACTTAAGTGGTTAAATTATTAAACTAAACAAATTTCAAAAATGTATGGATAAACAACAATTGTTCCAGTACAGTCAAAGCCCGATATAACAAAGTACAAAATTGAGTAGATTGTTATTTACTTTTGGTAAATAAAAAAAACTAGTCTTTCAGTACACTTTATATTTGATTTAAATAATATATGGATTATTTCGAAGGGTTTTTTTTTCCAAGTAGTAAAAATCTACAAATTATGGCATGAAACCTTGATAATTAAACTAATACTGTATACAGCAATAAATACAAATAAGCCTTTAGAAAACTATTTAAACAATTACACATTTGTACAGATTACACAATGGACAGATTGTAAAAATAATGCCCTGTGTAGCTTTATGGGACTTGTTTTGTATATAAAATATTCTCTGACAGCCAGTACTCTGCGAGCTCTTTACCATTGACATTGACCCAGAAGGCAGTGGGATACCTACAAGATCACATGTGTGAGTGAAAGAATTGACTGAAGTGTATGTAGTAAATGGCATAGCAAAACAAGGCGCACTGTTCGAAAACAAGTGCCTCTCAACAAGCATGTTGATCAGAGAAATTTTCTACACGTTAAAAATTTATGCATTAAATGCTATTTCAATCCACTGTGTGTAAATAATAAATGTAAAACGGCACTGAGGAATTAAGTAGTAATTATGTATTTATTTTATGTTCATACTAACATTAATTAAAAGTTAATTATTGAAAAAAAAATAAATATAAATTAAATAATTAAATTAAATTCTCTCCAGTGTAGTTTATTTATAAATTCGATTGATTCTTACGTTTTGTATTATGAACGCTGTCGTAGTGTCCATTAAGAACAGTCTAAATATGCCGTTAGTCTTCAGTTATGGTCATCTGAAGCATGTATACCTAAAAAAAATACTGCTTCGTACACCCTCGAATTACTTTTTTGCAAAAGTGTATTGGTTTTTTGCGAGCTTTAATTTTCTGATATTAGGGGAGTACATTAGGGTTGTATAAAGAGAGATCTGGTGTATAAATACTAGAAAGGGAGAGGTTAAAGCCCCATAATGCAGAATATTGGACTTCTGGGGACAAAAACATTGATATATCATTCTTTAAGATCCGACGGCAAATGCCAAAGGTTTAAAGAAAAGTTGAAAAAGGTGATCCCTACCAGTATCAAAAAAAAGTAAAATTTTTTTTTAAAGTATCTCCTGTCCAAAAATACGATACGGTGTACGAAGCACTTTTTTATTGCTTCTAATGTGGTACGGTCATTGAAAATATACGTATACGTAATATGATATACAATATCAAGCATACGTCACATTTGTTGGTATATGTGTACTGAGCACACAGCACTTTTTTCAGTACGAAAGAACTATTTCAAGCACTTTAAATAATCAGGAACACGACTTGAAATAATTTTTTTTAATTCAGCATTTATTTTTATTTGCTTGATAAAATTTAAAAAAAAGTATAAATCACATTTCAAAAATTAAAAACACTAAGTAAAATTTTAAGTTTGCCCGGCCATGTTCTGGCTCGATGATTAAAAGGAAATCCAAAATTGCAGTAATATCAAAATCTGTTTCTCAATATGGGAATATGAAAATTTAAGCAGCATAACTTAACAGCATGTTTTAATAAGAAATTTTATCTAATGGGTACTCGATTTAAAAAAAATCAAAAAATAAACCCATAAACTTAAAATAGCGACGAAAAACCAATAAATAAAACTTTGAATTATGAATAAAAAATTGTTAGCCTTTTTTTAGCTTTTTTCACTCCAGCACCTGCCTCCAACACCAGCACTGCATGCATCAACTCAGCAATTGCAAGTTTTTCACTGAATTCAAATTTAATTTAAAAAAGAAAATACTTAAAAAAAAACTATTTTCTGCACACTAAATAAATACAAATCACATTTCAATTACAATTTTCGTAGTACATCGTGTTGCAATGAAAAATTTTTGGTCTTGCTCAATTTAGAAATTGATTACAAATTTTATTTGTTAATTTTTTTTTGTTTTTTCTGTGGAATAGAATTTTTCTCCACACACACGCAATAATTGTAGCATTAAATTAAATTCATTTGTGCTGGCTAATATGCGTTAAATTCCAAATAACTTCCATTCGCAAAATAGAGCAATACACAGATGTTTATAATACCAATAAATATATTGTATATCAATGCACCATACAGAAATGTTAGAAAGTTAGTATTTTTAGTATCAAGAGAACTGTTTTGTTTTGTTCTTTAAAATATTCATAAAGTGAAATGCCGAACTATACAAATTGAGGTTTTATTTCGTCACTTATATAGTTTGATGATATTTAAGCTTTTGTTTCCAAGTTACATTTTAATTCATCTTTTCTTAAATTATAAATATGTATTTAATATTAATTAAAAGTCGAGGTAAATTGATTTATGGAGAAATGTATCTATCAATTAGGAATGGATTTATTGCAAGTTTTAAATTGATAAAAACTGAGTTATATTGATTTATGTGGAAATAAATCTGTCAGCCCAATACGCGGTTGAATTAGAATTATTATAATGATTAAACGAAGAATTTATTTTCTTATTCTTCAATATATGATAGAAAAAATTTTTGCATTGTAGCCTCCTGTTTTTTGGTATGAATCTGCTGCAAAAGTACAAACTAAAAAAACTTGTGTATGCGAATTTACAACATACGCCTAAGCGGAAATTACATTTTGTCATAATCAACACTCAAGCAAATACTCGTACAAGCCAAAACAACCCACATAACAAACAAATCTAAAAATCGTATTCAGTGCACACGAGTGTGCTCTTTCATTACATGAACACGCATTTAAAATTAAAACACATGAAAATGCATGTAATTTCGACGCAGCATATACCAGCAATATATTGTACTAGCTGCCAGTATTTATATGACACTTTTATAAATAATGAGTGGTAATTTGCCGGCTTTGCAAAAGAAAATTAATATTGCCTGTGACATTGGGTCAAAAAACCAACAGCTATTCAGAACGTTCAACGGAGCAACATCTGATTAGAGCGTGCAATTGAAACATTTTGCAATTCTGTAAATCTTCACATGCTTTAAATTTAAAATTTATTTCCTAAAACAATTGAACATTTTTTTAATAAAAAAAAATAGACTTTTTTTTAGAAACCGCGTTTGGTGCGTGCGGAACACTGTTTTACCAAAATCATCTAAAAATCGGACATTCATTACTTGTAAAATATTTGGCAAATTTTTCATAAAAATTAAACATATGACTAATACTATTAATGGTTGCTAAATGGACTTTATGCTTCTGCATGCCTAACTCTTTTTTTATTATATTATATAAAGACATGCACAATCATGATCATTAACGGTTTTCTTTGTTTTGTTAGTAATGATTATTTTGATGTACATATATAAAGAATGACAGAAATATTTTTCAGTCAATTGTAGTCAAGTATTAAGTGATGTGTGTCATAGTAATATATTTAAAACATACTGAACGAATTTGCAATTATAAAAGGACATATAAGGATCTTCTAAAGTAACATAGTTGAAAATAAATTAAAACAAAATATGAATTTCTATATCATCAATACAACATAAGTGTATTTATTGTAAAAATAAACCTAATTACGAATTAATTAAACTCACTTCTATTTTTATTTTGACCTTTATTAAAATTTTTTAATTATATTTTTTTTTGAGCGATGGTCTTTTTTATGAAAAGCTTTTAACAATTATTTATTTTTCAATATTTCGCTACCAAATAGGTAGGTAGCATCGTCAGGAAATAATAATTTGTATTAACAAAAATGTTTTTTTTTTTTTTTTTTAATAAGAAGAAGAAAATATTTTTGAAAGGAAATGAAAATTTTTTTTGTCATTAATATTAAAAATATTCTTTATGCACATGTATAAATGTGTGTACAATGTATACATAAATAAACACGTTTTCAAAATTATTTTCTTTTGTACATATGTACATACATGTATGTAAACTAACATATTTCTACAATGTAATAATAACATATATCTATAACAATAGAATATAATTATTAAAAATAATTTAATAAATGACCGACGACTATCTATTATTAACTCTATTTTTTGCATAAAAATATATATATATATATATAATACATAATCAAAATCGAAATTGTATTAACTAAATATCTATAATTTTGTGCTAAATTATCTACATCTGTTTTATAGTTTATTCTATTGTTCGCAGGTATTTTAAGTATCTGTAACATTTCTAACAAAAAACGTCGTTTATAATTAGTTGTTTTCTCTAATGTAGTTGTGTCTTCAAATTTTGGATAATGCTTTAATGTTGCACAATGTGTAGTTAATGCTGTTCTTTGTGTATTTATATGTCTGTGTTTTTGATCTGACTTATGTCCGGCTAATCTAGTTTTTAAGTTTGTTTTTTGTTGTTCCTACATACAGTTTGTAAAAAAAATGTTTTCAAATGAAAAATTTTTTAAGAATTTAAATTTAAATAAATATTTACAACAACAATATCATTATATTTGTGAATTTTTTTTTTACAACTGTTGTTTTGTATGTTGTCGACAAGCAGGCGTCGAAACTTTGACAAATTTATGAACATATTACAACAACAACGCTACAAAATAATTTTGCATACTTTAAACAGTGTAAAAAAAGTGTTTTCAAAAATGCAAAGACAAGAAGGAACCGTTAGTTTTTTGCATATGTATTGCGTATAATAGTTTTATATGGACGCTAAGAGTAGCAGTTGTCTTTTATTCATTAAATCAAGCTCATAGAATAAACAAATGATTACCCAATTATATATAAACTATGCCAGGAAAGCGACTGAACAAAGACATTGCCCAACTGGTGTATTTTAATTACTATAAAGGAAAATCTCACAGAGAAATTGGTAAAATGTTCTTTCTTAACCTAAGGACGGTATATAATGTTATTAACCGTGCTGAAAAAGAAGGAAGACTGGAACCAAAAGAAACACCAGGCAGACCAAAAAAAGTCACTCGGCGAATTGAAAAGACAATTTTGAAAATTATTGATGAGAATCCACTAGAGGAATTGCACTTAACATCAGTAATGAATGTGGTTACTCCCTCTCAGACTGTTAGAAATGTGCTACAAAACCATAAATACTCTTAAAGAGTTGCGAGGAAAAAACCTTTGCTATCCGCGGTAAACATTGAAAAAAGGTATAAGTTTGCCATTGAACACATTTCTTTTCCTCCGGAGCACTGGTATGATGTTATTTTTTGTGACGAAACGAAAGTGATGCTTTACTACCATGATGAACCTCAAAAAGTTTCGCGAAAACCCATGACGGCTTTAGAAAATAAAAATATAATACCCACTGTAAAGTTCGGTAAAGTATCCGTTTTGGTGTGGGGTTGTATTTCGAGCAAGGGTGTTGGCGAAATAAGAATATTAGTGGATATAATGACCAAGGAAGTCTATCTAAACATTTTAAAAAAGCAATTGAGTGCAAGTGCTCGGAAATTCGGGTTTGTTGACCCAGAAAAGCTCAAGTATAGATTTTAGCAGGATAAAGACCTGAAGCATAAGGCATATATTTGTAGATCCTGGTTGTTATATAATTGTAGAAAAGTGATCGATAGCCCAGCACAAAGCCCAGACTTAAACCCTATAGAAAATTCATGGGTCCACCCAAAGAAAAAAGTCGGAAAAAGGTCACCAAAAAACAAATAACATTTATTAAAGAAGAGTGGGAAAAAATACCTGAAAATTATGATATACCAAAGCTTATCCATTCAATGTCTAGACTCTTAGAAGTTGTAATTAAAGCTAAAGGGGGGCACACCAAGTATTAGCACCCTCAAATCTTTTTTTTTACCATTTAGAATAAATTTAATTAAATTTAACACAATTTTGAAAACATTTATTTTACAGCGTAGAAACTGGAAGTATTTTTTAAGTTACGATTATTATTTTGTTATTTAAATTAATTTTGTTTTTTTTTTGTGCAAAGTGTTTATAAACATATTCAATTGAATACATGAAGAAAAAAATGTAATAAAAGTTATATAATTTACTTGCAAATAAGAGTTTCTCTTAAACTTTTTAATTTTTCTAAGTTTTGAAAAGATTTTTTTTACAAACTGTATACTTTATTACAACTTTCTAAACAACTTTCCTCCACAAGGTATCCTGCATACTAAATTAGATAATTCTGTGTTTTTAACTCTATCTTTCATTTTATTAAATAATTCTCCTAAAGTATTATATGTTTTATATGTTATTTTATATTTTTCCGTATTAAATATTTTCGATCTTATAAGTTGTTCCGACATATTAGGTATATATATGTCGTAGATTTATAAATTTTAGGTTCCATAATACTATTCCCATTAATATCATCCCGATTACCGTACTTTTTTTAATAATTTATAAATAACCCGTATTGGAAAATCTTTTTCTCTCAATATATTTATAATTATATCCTCATTTTTCTTATGAAATTGACTACTACTAAGTTTCCAAACTCTGTCAATTTAATTTCCTGCCGTATTCATTATAACTCTCTTTGGATGTTTTGAAAAATAGTTTATTATTCTATCTAAGGATGTCGGTTTATGATACCAATCTATTATTAAATTCTGACTTCTTCACTCAATCAATACATCTAAATATGGAAGTTTTAAATTCACTTCCTTCTCTATTGTAAACTTAATATCTTGGTTAAAATTATTATAAATTGTCAACATATTATCTATTTGACTATCCCCAATAATACAGAATAGATCATCTATATATTTAGTTAATATTATAACAATCTATTTTTTTAAGCTTTAAGGTTTTTTCTCTTTTTATTTATTCTTTAAAAAATAAAAAAATAAAAAACTTCCTAAAGATGTTAACCGAAGGTTAACGAAATATTGAAGAGAGAATAAATAAAAAGAGAAAAAACCTTAAAGCTTAAAAAAAATAGATTGTTAAAATAATAAAAAAGGTTAAAAAAAAGTATTAAGAAAAAATGTTTAGTTAATATTCTCGGTTTTAAAATTAATGTTCCAATACAAGAATCTAATAGCTTTTCCTTCACAATATCCGCTACAATTGGTGATAATCACCAGCAATTGGTGATGATCACCCATAGGAAGTCCTTTACCCTAATTATATATTTTTTTTCCATATTGAAAATATCTGTTATCCTGTATACAAAACTTGACAATACCTAGAAAAAGATTCGTATTTATATTTGTATGTCTTTCTAACTTATCCGATTTTTCCTCTATTATATCTAAGGCGAAATTAACTGGAATACTTGGAAATAAAGATACAACATTAATTAAATAAAAATAAATTAATTAAACTCAATAAATATAAAAACTTTTCATTTAAATTTAAAAATTTTATTTTAAAATAAAAATAAAAACGAACGTATTAGACAAACTATATTTATATGAATAAATTTCTGAGCGAGTTGTCGAAAAAAATAATCAGTTATTCACAAAAATTACACTACTCAACAGTTTGATTATCTGCCAGCTTATCGCTTAAATTTAACATTTTGCTGGGACAATAACTTCTTCTCTCTCTTACTTCTTAATTTCGGCAACAACAACAACAACAACAACAAAATGCAGTATGGCAAAAAAAAATATTTTTTTCACTCTTTTTTTTGGCAGCATATTGTGCAGTGCTTAACTGTGTTTATTAGAAAATTAATGAGTACATGGCATTGAGCCATATTTTACACACTTCTACAAGCTCCAACACTTTTCTAAATTTGCACAATTTCGCTACTATAAAAGCACATATTTGAAATTACAAATACAGGGGGTTTGGCGCTGCAAGCGTTACCAATTGGTTATAGAATTTTTATCTTTTAATGGTACCGGCAGATTTGTCTGATCGAGAGCATTTGTGTGCGAAAGGAAAAATTTTATGTGTTGCCCATAAAAAATATTTTTTAGTCAATGCCGACTCGTTTTACTTTTATTTTTAGTGTGGGGCATAATGCAAGCAAACCATCGATTGCCTACATCGATTGCCTTTCGACTCGCCTAGTGTCTTAATAATTGCCGGTCCATTCCACAAGTGGCACATTCACCACTTTGGTGATCGGTTCAAACCAGAATTGTTTCGCTTTAACAGTTGCAATACCAACTTTTAATGAACACGACAATTACTTTTTCCGCAATTGCTTGTCTATTAACAGCATTTTAAATATTTTCAAGGGATATTGCTCACTTGCTTACTATCTTACTTTTACGCTGTGTTCAAGGAGGCGTGCACTGTGGCACATACCGCAGTCTATTATTATTATTATCATATTTCATATACACATCACTTACATGCGTTCGTTTCATACATCTCCCTTTTTGTTTAAGGAATTTAGCGAAAGTATGGACTGAATATAGTTGGAAAAACAAAACAAAAACGAGCAGTGACGTCCTATGTAAAGCGGCTTAGCTCTTGCACAAGTCTGCAATTTAAAAAGCAGAGTTGCTGCATGCTCGTCGGTACGTAGAAGCTTTGCTTTTTTTAGGCAAAATATAACCCTCATTATATTACTTCACCGCATTATTAGTACTCAAATACCGCATTCGTAAAACATAAAGTACATATATATGTATGTTCATCAGAGAAGACCAACTTTATAAGGTGTTTTTAAACACTGTTTTTATATCTTTGCTTTTGTTTGGCAGTTGTTATATCGTGTGCTTTTGTATTTGCTACAGTTATATCAGCAGTTTATTTATTAATTTTTTAATTCAGTGTATTTCACTGGCATTCACAAAAGCAACACACCCAGGCAATGATTTCCTACTACAAGCTGTTAACTCCCTACTTAGGATAGTGATAGAGATGTCAGGTGGTTAACGGAAAGTTTAATTATCTTTATGTCCCTGATACAGTGTAATGCAAATCTTCATTTTCTGTGCACAATTGTGCTACAAAAACAATAAAAAAAAGTCACACCGACGCTTGTTCTCTTCTATTTCAGTTTGATTTCAGTCGTTAATTGACTGTTAACGAGTGCACATGTGCGGATGGTTACTGCTTTTTTTCAGCTTTGATTTAATTTCAATATAAACCAGCAAACAAAATAGTATAATGGAAGACAGAAATTTTTGTTTTTATGTTACCAAACATTTAAAACAAAGAAAACATTTTCAATTAAAAGGCATTTTGACCTTTTCCACAAAGAAATAAATAAATTAAAAGAGGGGAAAAAAAAGAAAATGTTTTTTCTTGAAGTCCAAACTCCGGGAAAAATGGGAATAGAATTCTGGAAAAATCTAAATGATTTCGATTTTCCAGAGTTAAAAAGAAATGCTTTGAAATTGTTATACCTTTTTCCTTCTACATATTAATGCGAACAAATTTTTTGCGACTTAAAATTTATTTATTTCAAGCTGAGAAATAAATTAAGTTCATATTTTGTTAATAAGAAATTGTTACAAAATCTTAAATTTGGAAAACTTAATTTATAATGCCTAAATACACTTAGTTTTTTAAGTTTTAATTGTAAATTAAACTCTACCAATCAAATATGTGCGAAAAAAATTGCCTAATTCTGTAAAAACTGAGGCATATTTTGTATTTAATTTTATTAACTTTTTCTAAATATTTATTTCCATTTTGCTTTTAAAAGTAAAATTCATTACATTTGTAATGCTTGTGTTTTGTGTTTGCTGGGCAATATTATCTTATCCAATACAGACGCATTTCATTTATTGAGAGTTTTGCTTATCAATGCCCTGATATCTATATTACTTTGCCGAAGGAGAGCGCTCGTACACGAGTTTGAACTTTTTAAACTTGAGGAACAGTAAATTTTTTATTTAATAACCCAGTGAAATTTTTACTACATACATCTTCGATTTGAGACCAATGACAATGTAAGCAAGACCCATCCAATGTCTGTATACAATTTCTATTTACATTTACACAGCGATGGCCTAGGCTGTAAGATTTATCCAACACAATATACATTGTAAGCAAAGGTTGGATGGGTCCAACACAATATACATTGTAAGCGAAGGTTGGATGGGTCCAACACAATATACATTGTAAGCCTTCTGTTCATTTGTCCAGCAAGTTGTTATTATTAAGTGCATCACATTAATGTTTAATATGGAAATTATTTCAGTCGCTTGTCATGCCGAGAAATACAGTTTGTTTTTGTTACCATCAACATCATCATCATCGTCATCATCATTGTCATCTTCGTTGGCTTAACATGTCCGTTTTGATTAATGCAAGTGTATTTCATATTAATGGCATTATTGTTTAATATTGAAATGACTTTGGATAAAAAGGTAGCAGCACGAATCGTATTACATACGGTCTGGTTCAATTTATGCCTGCCATTGAGAACACCAATATTTATTGCCATATTATGCTAAGACCGTTTTTTTTAAATTTTATTTTAAATAAAAGTATTTATTTCAATTCAATAGCAACTGGACAAGCAATTAACACTACCAAAAATTTCCTTCTACAAAATGACTGCACAAATTGCCTGATTTCATTCGAAAAGAAATCTTAAAACATTGGCTCGTTTCTGTTACTTTTGGGAAGTTTGCACATGAAGAAAATTAAAATGATTATAATGATTATCCAAGAATTATATTTATTATTATTATTTTATTGAGTAGTATTTCAATACTTGAAAATTTTACATATTAATTAAATTGATAGAAAAATTCTTAAGCGTTCAAAAACTATATTATTTCTTACGAAATTTACAAAATTTTTTCGAAATACAATAATATTCTGTGCAATTTTAAAATCATTCGGCATCATGTTGTAAAGTCTCAGTCCTTTATGAACACAGTGAACTTTTTGCTACATACATCCAACACAATATACATTGTAAGCGAAGGTTGGATGGGTCCAACACAATATACATTGTACGCGAAGGTTGGATGGGTCCAACTATTATCGTGAATTCGGAGTGCAATAAGATGCATTTGAATGCCATTGATCTTGATATGAATTTTAACTATTGCATAATTAAATTAGGAACTTCATTTTTTTCTATATTTTAATTTTTTATTGTTATATATATATTAAATTAATTGTTATAATATGAGAAATAAAAAATAATTAATTAATTATAAAAGTTAAAGAAAATAATTGATAAAGTAATACATATGTATGTATAAGTGTGAAATTTTGACAAAACACTTTAATTAAAATTTCCAAACTTTTCAAGAGAGCAAAAATAGAACAAAATGTTGAAAATTCAAATTATACTAAACGAAGCGTCTTTAAAATTTGTATTTATGACATGTAGATTATTTAGTTTTTCTCGATTTTTCTATTGTACGAAAGTTTGCGGAAGTGCCTGGCTTTATGCACTTTGAAACAGTGTCTAATGTTTGTTTGGTAATCTTTTTCATTTGATCCTTCGCCCTTGGCAGCTTCTGAATTAAAGGATAGAGAATAAATAAATAACATTGTTTAGTATGACAATTTATTGTAAATATAATATTGTGAATTTACCGAAAATGGCCATATTTAAAAGTTTAAAATCTTTAAATGCTTTCTTATTTTGCGTCCCGTCATAATTATACGCTAATATAATAGGCATGTCAACACTTCACTTTTAAAAACACTTATGAACTTGATACAAATTTTACTTTGGAATAATAATAAAAATGAAAAAGAAAGAATAACGGCAAAATTACTTCAGAAAAACGAACAAAATTCATAATTAAAACGAAATGACGTCATTTTGTACAATATGATACATTACAAAGCAGATGGTAATGCGATGCAAAATTTTTATTTGTGTTTGTTTTGATCTTTATTTCTAATAAACATTTAACTTTACAATTGGATGGGAAAAAGACAAATCCGAATCAGATGCGAGTTGTAAGGGCTTAACTATTTTCGTTTTATTTTCCCTATTGACATAATATTATACAATCGGATGCTTTCAGTTTGTAATGAGTAACCGGACTGCTGGGAAAGAGAAGTAATAAAGAGAAGAGTACAACTAGGTGTTACTTCTGTAAGAAAGGTATTTGTCAAAGAGACAAGCAAGTGCTGAAGCGATAGACAGAGAAAAGCTTAATTTTCTGTACAACTCTGCTTTTAAACGTTTTTCTATTTATAGCAGTGTTGCAGCGCCTCTGCTGTCAAGACGATATATTCAGTTTTGAAGCTTCAGTTGGTAGCTATTTTATTAATTATTTTACTTCGACGATGATGCTACACAATTGCGACGAAGTATGGCTATCAGCTAAAGCAAGTACGGTTCAGCGACCAGTGACTATGCTTTCGCAACTGAAACTACCGACAGCAACTTGACACAAAGGCTTAGCAATGACCATCAGAAAAATTGCTAACTGTTTTTATGACTGAGCCGGGCCATGGGCTCGAAATCATGACCTTTGGTTTTTGTAGTCAACAGCCCAACTACTGCAGTCATCGCCTTTTTCTTTGTCTTTTCGAATTCGCTAATACCGAAAAAATTAATAATGCAGGTTACCGTCTTCCAGCCTTTTTCAAAGGCATGACAAACTTTGAGCGCCAACTCGTGTATGCTTATAGACATACATATGTTTGTGTGTATATAAGTATGTATATTTGCGTTATTTTGCATACACGCACATAAATATGCTGAACGTATACACACATTATTCTCCGCTATTGCTAAACAACTGCCATTCTTACATGCAAATGCATGTTAGAATTTCTTCGCTCTCATCGCTGCCTACTTTTGCAGTTGCATATACAATGGAAAAAATAATTAAACGCGACAGTTAAATTGTTAAATGGCATTGTATCGTATATCAATGATTATATTGTTAAAATGAAAATTTTGCTGCACATTTGAAGTCAGAGTTGCCGTTTCATTTTGCCAGATTTTCCAATAGAGATTGGAATAAATTTCTTATTGCTTATTTTATATTAAACAAGTTAAATTTATTTGAGAGCTTTATTGAACACCAAAGTTTCATAGTTGCCATATAGTTGTCATACACAATTTAATGTCGAACTCAATAGAGATAGAAATTAATTAGATTCTGCACTTGTGATTCGGAATCTAATAAAGTCGCTTATCGTGAATAGATGATGGATGAATGAATGAATTAGAAGTTATGGGAAACAAGGTTACGGCGATCTAAGAGATCTATTGTATATTCTCCCAGACCTGCCCTCCAGAGGAATGTCAGGATTGAATTCCGCTTCAGGTTTGGTAGTTTCCAATTCTCAACTATGTGTGCACCCCATTGTCATATCTACTGTGCCCTAAAGCTCGCTCCACAGTCCCCCCCCCCCCAAAATATGCTACGGTGTCTCCTTCTCAAACTTGCAAAATATGCACTGACTGTCACTTCCAATGCCAAGTCTTTTGAGGTGTTTTTTCTGAAACTAAAATGGCCCATGAGGATGCCGGTGCGTATACGTAAGTTATTCTTACTCAAAGACATGAAAGCTTTGAAACGGAACCCATCTGTACGTACGAATCATCAGCTTCGACCGACTCAGTGCGTTTATATCGAGTCAGAGGTCTTCCCTGATTTTCCTGTTCTCCTTCCGCAAATTTTTCGCAAGCAAAGTTACGGTTCGAAAATAGTTATGCTGGTCACTCCATCTGCCCTCTCGTTACCCTCCACGCGGGTGCAACGGTTGTCTAGTGAGTAATGTGCTGCTACTTTATCGGTTGGGGGTCCTAAGTTCGATACCTAGAGAGATGTGGTCTATATCAGTACAACATGTGGGAGTTTTTTCACAACTGGTATCATAATGGAATCACATAAATTGGAACCAAGTGCAGCTACTTGCCGACCGAACCAACCCTCCACACCAACGTATATGGAAACCCAAGAGAGTGTAACCGTATTGGTGCCGCCCAATTTATTCAGATTCATGCTGCAGTCCTAAGTTAACTTAGATGAAAAGTCACAAAAACCAAGTGTCTTAATGGCTGCCCGAGTATCCCTTAGGATGGTTATCTCTGTCGCGCGGTATGTTCTACAAAAATTAAATTAAGCGCATGACTCAATGAGATACGGTGGGGTGTTCTACATGATCCCAAAGCAGTCCAAAAGCGGATCCACTACAACGACGCCAGATGTCCTCGACCCATCTATGTACCATCGGATGCTGCCCCCTCCAGAGTCATATTGGGGTGCTGTTCCCTCCCATATGCTCCAGTTACACAGAAACATTTGCAAACTTCCTGTCATGCAGAGATGATAAAATTACAAACGAATTCCTATATTGGAGCAGTGGAACAACTTTTAAAATAATTATCTGTTTGTTGTAATAAATAACTTCCTCAAAAGTGGGAAGTGTTCAGGACATCTTGGAAGTGGTGCAAAAGTCACTTAATTTTTTAATTTAAACTGGGACATACAGAAAAAGTAAAATTAAGTTCAAATTAAAAAAAACCAAAATTTAAACAAAATAATCATCAGATTTCAGATTCAGAATCAAAATTCAGAATCAGATTTCGAATCAATAAACAATTTTAAATGGAAAAATTTCACGATTTTTTTTCGATTTTACAACTTTATGTCATTCCGATTGCACTGTTGTGATTGAAGAAAAAAGTCAATTAAAATCAAAATGGATTCAACTAAATTAATAATTAGGAAAAACAAAATACAGAGCAAAGACTTAATTGAGCAAAAACTTTTGCTGTGCAATAATAAACTTTTCCAACTACGAGCAAGAATTGCAATTTTTTGAAAAGTTTTTTGGTTGCTATACTAGCGTAGACTGGCAATATTTATCTAAATATAAATATTAAATATTATTTATGCTGGTAATACTTTAATGCATCCCCACACAAAAAAATTCTAAGTGTTTTACAATTCACAACACTAAAAACTAGACGTTAGTAAATCCCTGCTTATAAAGCAGTAAATTTAAATACTTGTAAGTTTTTGTATGTGTGCTTGCTGGCGATTTGAAAACTGCCACAATTCCGTCCATTATTATTACATAATTAAATATAATACGAGTACAATTCTCCTGCTATCGTTATTACAATCAGGACATGTGAAAACTGAAATGCATGTTGCAAACATACGAACAGCACAAACAAATTGTGCACAAAAAGACAATCAAAATGAGAAAAATGTTCTCTAATAATTTTCCATTTAACAAATAATTTTCCAATTTTATAATGTATTTTCGTGTTGTTGTACATTTTATAGTGATTTTCACTTATTTTTGGGAATTAAGCCGATACCAATACCAATCAAATCATCATCATTTTTGTTTAATTTAAATTTTTTTAGTTTTTAGTTTTTTTTTTTTTTTGATAACCAAAACATAAACGCTGCATTTTAATATGGCCGAATAATTTTCATAAATGACTTTCAATTGGTTTACAATTTCATTATTTTCCTAGGATTTTTTTTTAAGCTGTTATTTTATAATTTGCTGTACAAATGCAAAAAATACTATTATCATGAGAGAAACTTAATTGGTTTGGATTTTGTTGTATTATATTTATCAAAGTTTCGCTATTTATTTAAAAATATAAATCATCTATAATAATAGATAATTAAAATTTTTGTTGGATTAAAAGTGAACTACGAACGAAAATTAAGAGTTGTTGGACTTGTTAAGAATTTTGTGATTTTCAAAATTTTCTTTCAAGCTTGAAGATTAAGTTTTTCAATACTGGTTTCTGTGCTTCTTGAAGAAGCCAATGAAATTTATTTATAAGTAAAAAATATTATCTCATGCTTGAGTGATAAACTGTAAAGTGGTGCTTGCCTTGAAGCACTATTCTAAGGGAGAAATTTTCTAAAACAAAATAGAATCACTTGCATTTGCGCTGCTCTTACAACGATTATTGTGAGCTTTACTTTTTTAATTAATCTTGGACTAGCACTCAGGAGATGACCTCTACACATGCGGTGCAAAGTGCTGGAACTAGAAGGATAAAGGGATAGTAGGAGAAATGATGAAGCTTCACTATCGTATAACTCTGCATTTGCACATTATTTATTTTATAGCAGTGTTGTAGCGTAATCAATTTTGAAGCTTCATTTTTAGTAGCCACTAGCTGACGCGGTCCGCGTTGCTGGCCCTAAGCAAACATTAGTGTTGTATTACCACACGATTTATTTATTTAAAATAAATATATGTACAGTCGAACTTCTCTATAACGTAGCAGTTGGGGACCGTCAAATTTCTACGTTATAGAGCAAATTCGTTATAGAGAAACTGCAGAAAATTTTGACTACATTTTTTTTATGTAGAAAATATATTTATTAAGACAAAAAAAGAATTGTTTTTACATGAACACATTAATTTTTTTTTATTAATACATACATATGTGACTAAATTGATGCAAAAAATCGATTGCTAAAAACTTCGCAATAGAGAGATTATTTAGTGTGAAAAATTCTATTTAGGTCTTAAAAAATTGTACGCTACAGGGAGAACTACGCTATAGGGAAGTTCGTTATAGGGATATCAAAATGTATGAAAATACTCACAAAAATGTTGTGTTCACGAATTTTATTTGTTATAGAGAAGATTTCGTTATAGAGAAGTTCGCTATAGAGAAGTTCAACTGTATATATGTCATTGGTAGAGCAATATGAAAGTTGGATTTTGACACGCCCCTCCGCCCGCAGAACGAAAATCAAAAATCAGACTTCACAGTGTTATCCGGCTGAATATTCTGAAGATTCCCTGAAAATTTCATCAAACTCGGCCCAGCCAGTGCTACACAATACCGACAAAGGAGGGCGTTCTGATGTGCCTGTGGATTGAGTATACAAAGTTTAAATCAGTTTAATTTGTCTACGACGAGAAAAGCAAGCAGCATGGACAACAACCTGTAGCAGTAGTGCCTTGTTGTCCTCAAAATAATCGTTATTTAGAAAAATTTACGACGCGTATATTTACAGGCCATAATTTTTTTTCTTTAGTTTGTATTCGCTCTGAAAGGTTATGTATAGAGTGTTCGTATGAATGTCTGCAGTGGTGAAAATGTTTCAGGCTTTACTTCGTAAAACAACTACACAGTTGTGCTGTGAATTATTGTATTTGTTTTTTAGTGCAAATAAAAATCGTTATGAACAGAAATTAAAATTTTTTAATTGAATTTAGAGTTTTCATATATTTGTAAATATTTCGATTATTTTATGCTGCATTAGTAATTATGTATGCCTATTTTTTATTATTATTATTATTATTATTATGAGCACAAAATCAATTAGTATCAACTGGGTGTCATGTATTGTTTTTGTATGTTACAAAAACAAATTAATTAAAATTTTAATTAAATTTGTTTTCAGCATTATGAGCCTTAGTCCGTGCAAACAATTGTTTCAAGTAAAAACAAAACACAAATTTAATCTTATAAATAATTTTTGTTCAGCAACTTCGTTTTGTTTGGTTTTAATTTTTAAAAATTTTTTCTTCTCTTTTATAACTTTTATCCAATTTATATTTTTTAATAACAATTGTACGAATTTCCCTGTATTTATTTTTTTGTGCGGTATTAAATTAAAAGAACTGTTTTGTTTATGTTTTAGTGTGTGGCAATGTGTGTTTGTAGGTGAAGGTATATATATGTATGTATGTGTGTTTAGATGTTGGTAAACGTGTGTGCATGCAAACATTTTGTTTGTGCACTAATACTGATTAATGGAAAAACTTTTCTAATTTGTTGTATACGAAAGAGTATAAATAATTCCAACTACAATTAAGAACATGAAATGGAAAATTTCAAGACACACGCCATGCAAACAAAAACACAAACGCAAATATGGTACATATACACGCACACATTTACGCTAATACATTGTGTCAGTGGCATATAAATAGTGTCGACATTTCTTGCAATTAATAAAAAAAATAAAAAAATAAAGAAATGCTTTAAGAAAACAACAATAAAAATTTTTTCTCTTACTTTTTTATTTATTTAAGTGAAATTCGTTTTGTGAGTTGTGAAACATTATTTTCCTTATAAAAAAATACAACTATTTATATCGGGTGATTTTTTTCTGTTTGTTTTTCAGTGTAAAAAAAAAAACGATTCGTGGCATATGAGGCAATGCCAAAAATGTCACTAGGCGGCGTGCAATAACTACCAGTTGAAATAAGTCCCAAAAAATGTTCATACAAATGTGGCAGTTATTTCATAATAAAAGAAACTTCCACACTTTTGGGACTTACTTTTACTTTTTTTTGTGAATCATTTCATTTTTTTGGCTGGGATTTATTTCTTAATGAAATTACTTCCCAATGAAATAAGTCCCAAAAGATTATCATATGGGAATTATTTCATTTTATATTGTTATTTAATTTTTTTTTGAAGTTTTTTCAATTATTATTTTGTTAGCGAAGCCAGTGTTGATTATACCGTAGATGTAAATATTACTTGAGTCGGGCCAAAGGCCGGCTATGCTGAAAAGCTTTTATTGATGAAACTGCTATTTTCTTTGAACAAACTTCATATTTATCTAGTGCCTTTTGGTAACATTTTAATTTAATTTCTTATTTAGGAGTTCTTTCTTTCTCTTTCATATTTATTTCATTTCTATTAAGTGCTCCGATTTTGAGAGTTGTTTCTTTAATTTCTTTGGAAATTATTTCATTATGAAATAAATCCAACAAAATGGGATTTATTTCAGTTTCGGTTTGGGTACTATTTCATTTTCTTTGTTATTTATTTCTATTCTTTAGTGTGGGACTACCTTCATTTATTTTGGGATTTATTTCATTGGAAGTTATTGCTCTGCGACTTATTCCACATGGGCATTATTTCACACAGCCCGCTCACTAAATTTAGTCATTTTGTCATTTTGTCATTGAAATGAACAATGATTTGCAATCATAGAATTTTACTATTAAAATTCGTATTGTCTGAGAAATGTGTCTTGTAAATTTCGCCCATTTTATGTTCGTCTACACACCGAACTAGCCATTCAAGCTTTTGTGACCAAATTTCGCACCAGTATCACTTTATTGGACATTAATTCACCAATCCGTTTGCGTAGTGTACATACCCACGAAAATATTGGTAAAAACTCAAACTTCTAAAAAAATCACCCTTTGTTAAGAAAACTTTAACAAACTCTGAAAATGAAAATTAAATTTGAGCAAAATAATAATTTGTTAATGTAGTCTAGATGCAAAAAAATGTTATAATATTCTTTCTGAAACAACTTTTTAAAATTTAAGGATGATTTCCATTCGGCCAATATTGAATTGAAACTGCTGTTTTCAAGCAACATTCTTCATAATTAATATCCATGAAAATATTTGTGCTTTGCAAAAACTAAAGAATTTTCCTTAAGCTATGGATTTCATTTCCAACTGATTTGTGTTTAAAAAAATTGTATCCTTCGCCTAAAAAACGAAGTTTTTCTTTCAGTCTGGTTATTTACATTTTTTTGTTCTTGTTGTTCATCTCTTTGCAGACACCTCACGTGCTGGTGACAAATATGAAACGACGTCAACGGTGAACGGTTACACCAAATATATGAAATTAAAAATACGTAATGTGGGCTCCAACGACTTTGGTACTTATCGATGCGTGGCAAAAAATTCATTAGGCGAAACTGATGGCAACATAAAACTTGATGGTGAGTCAGCAGAGCAGAGATAAATAAAATGAAATGTTTATGTTTAAATTAACCGCACAGAAACGTTTAAATTAAATTTGAAAAAAAAACAACAAACAAAAAATATTCAATGCCACTTGTATTTAAATTTAAATTGCGATTTTTACACCTGGATTTGTTTCAAAAACTTCTGTAGCAAAAATATTTGTTGCTGTCACTGTTCGCAAGCATTGTTGCGGCTGTTCATTTTTTCTTTTCTTTCTATTCTATATTTCAAACATTAATTAACTTTTTCTTCATTTCCATTCCATTAAATTTGTCTCAATTTCCTATTCATTCAAGATTTTTTTTTATTTCCTTATTATTGTCTGTTGTTTGCTGGTTACGCTACAGAGACTTTAACGTGTGCGGCAGCTTAAACGAGATAATCTGACAAATTTATTTTATACCGGGGGCCCTCTTGCCTTCCTTAAAGGTGAACGGGGAAATGATATGCAAATCGTATCTTTTTTTCTTCTGCACTGAAATGCACTGATCTTTTTGTAGATTCAAAATGTAACAAATAAAATTCTATTTTTCATTTAAGAAATATTATCAACTTCTAATGCCAATTGGATTAGTTTCTAGACACTAAACCAGTGCTTGGACTATGTTTTTCACTAGAATCAAAAAGTGCAATATAAACACTGAACGTTGGCTTTATTTTAGCTTTCTGATACTTCTGATACTGAGTCGTCGACCTCAGGGCCTTCTTCTAGCGGCCTTTTTGGCGTGAAATCTACTGGCACTTCACCACTTGCTTATTGGGCACAAACTATAAATTTATCGTGAGCTGTGTATTATTCGTGCATCCGTCACTCATATAATGAAAGTCGTGAAACTATTATTAATACGAAATCTTGCAGTCTCTGCTCTCCATAAGTTTGTAACTTTATGATCTTTTAAAAATTAAAATTAAATTGTGGTAAATACAATGAAAGTATTTCATCAATACAATGAAATACGAGGTATGTTCAAAAGAAAAGTTGAATAAAATTTTTTAGGATTACAATGGCGTATAACCCAACAGGTCGTACGGTTAATAAGAAATACTAAAAGAAAGTTGTGCAACGTTTGCGTGAAGCAATACGGCTCAAACGATCGGAATTGTGGAAAAAAATCATGGATTCTGCATCACGATAATGCACCAGCTCACACTTCAGTGGTTGTTCGTGATTTTTTGCCCAAAACCAATTCTCTAATCATGCCTCAACCACCTTGTTCACCAGATTTGGCTGCTTGTGACTTTTTTTTATCTATAACGTAGAAGCTGGGGACGACTGGTAAACGTCGACGTTATAGAGAAAATTTTTTGTAGCGATTTTGTCGCTGCATTCCATTTCGTTTTTAATTTAATTTACATGAATACTTACAAATAAGAATGCAAGATTCATTTTGAATAAAAACGGTTTTTTTTTTTATTTTTATTTTAAACCTTTTCTGGCCGAAATACAGCCGCAATAATGTTCGCGGTACAGTCGATCTCCGGCAAGATGGAGGCTGTATATTTATGTTTGCCAACGCGAGAATTTGGCGCATAACATACGAGGTTTCTTTAAAAAAAAAAGTGACTTTTATTTTTTTCGATTATAATGGCGTAGTCCATTATTAGTTCTTGCTAACAGCTCGTACGGTTAATACGGGAATACTACAAAGAAGTTATGCAACGTTTGCGTGAAGCAATACGGCACAAACGTTTGGAATTGGGGGAAAAAAAAATCATGGATTCTGCATCACGATAATGCACCAGCTCACACTTCAATGGTTGTTCGTGATTTTTTAGCCAAAAACAACACCCTAATCATGCGTCAGCCACTTTATTCGCCAGATTTGGCTCCCTGCGACTTTTTCCTATTCCCAAAACTGAAGCGACTAATGAAAGGAAAGCGTTTTGCCACAATTGCTGAGATAAAGACAAAATCGCAGAACGAGCTGATGGCCATTCCGAAAAGTGCATTTCAGAAGTGCTTCGCGGATTGGAAGAAGCGCTAGCATAAGTGCTTTCTATCTGAGGGAAATTACTTTGCAGGGGACAAAATGGATGTTGGTGAATAAATAAATACTTTTCAGAATAATAGAAAATTCTCCTTTTCTTTTGAACAGACCTCGTATTCTTCATAAAAAAAAAAACACATATTTGCTTACGTATGTATGTGTTTGTATGTATGTATGTATGTATGTTTCGTTCAGCTCATCTTTATATGTACATTTCGCTTTTACTTAGTTTTTTTGTTTGCATATGTGCTATAATTCTCAAAGACTTTTTGGGAGTTTTTATATAAACATGTGTTATTTTTTTTTTGTCATTTTGTTAGACTAGCTTAACAATACAACAAACATATATACAGGGTGGGCCAAAAGTAATCACCCGATGTTCTTTTGCTGTAATTTTTTTTTAAGACAAATTTTGACACTGTTTATGATATGGAATAAGTGACCACCGCCAGAGTTGATGACCATACATGCAAATCCCACGGTTTTCATTAAATAAAATTACAGTAAAAAGACAACGGGTGATTACTTTTGGCCCACCCTGTACATACTTAAGTAAATTTATATATTTTTATATGAAGAATATTTAAGCTTTCTTTTAATGAAATTTAATTTAAATTTCACTGTATAAATGACGAGTTTTTTTCAGTGTATATTATTCGGACCATATCACCAGTTGTTTAGTTATACTTCAGCTTGTGCTACCATGTCTGGCAATATAATATCTGGCACTTTGTATGTAGTGACCACCACTTTGTCTCTCGATGAAACTGCTAATTGTTCCAACATTTCGATTGAAGTTTGGATAATTGCAAAACAGATTTTTACATAGATCGTCCACATGCATGCCAGTGCAAGCCAGTAAGCATTTTTGTAAGGGAGGCAACATAATGGAATCACTTGCAATTGTGTTTTTATAAAGCAAGATTTTTATACGCAATTTTTATTCGTATTCAAAAAAAAACAAACGCACAAGAATGCATTTTTGCAGCAATTGTACTGCTACAAACGAACTGACACACGAAGTGAAATAAGTGCGCGGTAAGACAGGCTATTCTCTTCGAAAGAAATTTACAGCATAAATTTGCTGCAATACTTTTGATACACGAATAATTTTTCTTTTTTTTTATTTCAATAAACAAATATTCAACTTTGTAATATTTAATATTTAAGTGTAGCGTATATACTTAACTTATTTCTTTATTGAGAAAATTGTTAAATAAATAAATATTGACATTTTTTTTTTTGTTCAAATTCTTGTCATTACAGAAATGCCCACACCCACAACAGCCATCTTGTCCGAAATGGCCATGCTGAATCGCAGTCTAGGTACGATGTTCAGCCGAAAAAGTAATTCATATTTGCTCTCTTTTTATTTATATTTTCTATTTAAATTTAAATGTCTCAACACAGTAGTTTTCTTTTGCTCTGCCTTGCTGCTCGTGCACTACACAGAACGTTCGAAAAAATTAAACAGAATTTATTAAACCAGAGCGTATGGAAAACATGAAAGCATATTATTCTTTGGTAAAATTTAATCTTGATTTTAATTATAACCGTTCTGATTTACTTAATAAGATTTTTAATTATTTTATTTGCTTAAGGCTGCACAATGTATGTTTGTATGTGGCTGAAAGGAAACACTTTTCACTTTCACGAGAGCACTTTGAAATTTCATTTATTGATTTTGTTATTTTTTTTCCGAATATAAAAAATTATTTCTTTTAATTAACAAAATCTGTTGTATTCAAAAAAAAAAAAAGCCAGGCAGTTACAATATCGAGTGGCTATAGCGGCGAAATTGTGTGTTACCTTCTTTTTATTGCAGCGGTAATGTAGAAAAGGGCGGCTGGTTTAGTAAACTTGATTTTCACACAACTCTGATATTGCGCGTTTTCTGCATTTGTAAAGCAAAGTATCGCTGCCATGAAATAGATTCATGAATTTTTTAAGCCATTTTTTGGCTGCCCGCTATAGAAATTTACTAATTTTACCACAATTTTCAAATCATCGAATTTCCATAACTATTTGCCGTTTTGCAGTAGTTGATACGAAGACTTCAGTATAGTTATATGTGCGTGTGTGTGTGTGTGGGAACGTGCACATGCATGCATGTATCAGAATTTAAGAACAGGGCACGGTATCGGCATCAAATTTGTTACATTCGAAAGATATTGACCTCGTGAGATAATGAAAAAGAAAATTTTTTTTGCAATCAATTTTTAAACTTATTAAACAATCACGCCTTAAAAGATAGGAGGACACTATTGACTTAATAGATTAAAATGGAAATGAGGAAACACTTTGAACACTACTTTTCCCTGGACCCTTAAATTTTATTTAGCACTGGCTGGATTTAGTGTCACTATTTAGTTCTAAGATTTGAATAATTATTGTTAGTTCACGAAACACTTTGTGAAGATACAGTAAAGAAGATTGAATAAAAAGTAAAATATAATTTTGAAACGACTATGCCTTAAGCTGCTCTCAACGCTAAAAGTAGTCCATTGTTTGAAATTTTACTGAAATCATTAATTAGTTTCAGTGATATCGCTGTTGTAAAAATCGTTTGTTTTTAATAACTCCAAAAGTCTTCCCTCAAATTGAATTTACATATTCACTGACTTTTATAGACCTAAAAGAATCTATCGAATTCGGCAATTTAGATCAAAATCTGCAAAACACTGCGAGAGATAAATATGGTGCGAAAATTTTGCGAAACAGTGTTTGTCTCGAGTTAGTGAACATTTTATTTTTGGCACACTGTAAGGAAGACAGGCGACGTTTGTTGGCAAGGAAAGTGAGCGGTAGGGTGCGTAGTATAAGAACCTCTGTAATGGACGGTGTTTCCTTACTCTTTTCACTCTTCGCAATTTTCATATTGTTGCTTCGTAACATTTTTGGCACATCAATGTTTAAATGCATGTGAACAATTAAAATGTTCCAACACTAAAACGAAGCTGAAACAAAATCGGTTTGTCTTACTAATATGTATCGGAAATGTAAAGGCTGTGGGACAGCTTAAAAGAGAAGCCAAAATATCGCAGCATTTCATTGTCTCTACAATGTAATTGGGTCATACCTCACAATTTCTTGGCAAATTGATTTTCCATGTGGCTTTGGGTTAAGCTCAGCGGGAAGTTTCTGGGATGGCCTGCAAGGTCCATCGATTCCCATATTTTGGTTTTATTAAAAGATTTGCTCAATACCGAATGAAGAGATAAATGTCATCTGAATCAACTACTTCGTACTGGACGATAACTTCTCTAGCATTTTGCTTCTTTTCAAAAGTAGGCGGTATTTCAAGCTGCTGGCTGAGTAGTTAGCGCGGTTTAATTTTGGATTTAATTTTCATACATCTAAAAATGTTCAGATGTATCCACCATCCTCCTTATTTGTCACTGTTTGAGCAAATTTTGCGCGTTAGAAGTATTACAAATGTTGGCTGTAACTTGCTTTATGCAACAACAACTGTTTGAACTTGTTTGGAAAAAGTCTGCAACACTGTGGAGAGTGCAATGCGTAATTGGTGCCTTCACATTTTTCTTATTTTAATAAAAATAAATATTTAATAAAAATAAATATTTAATAAAATTAAATAATATATTAAATATTTTAATAATTTCTTATTAGTAGGAGAAATGATAGGAGGTGAAGATTGCACGTTATTTGTTTTCATAGCAATGTTGTAGCGTCTCTGATATCAAGGACACGTAATAAATTTCTTGAAGTTTCGTTTTTAGTAGCAGTTTTTTTTTCGTAATTATTTTACTTCGCCAGTGCTACACAATACCGACGAAAGCGGTAGTTCTGATGTGCCTGTGTATTGGTTACATCTGGAGCCGTCACTGTTCAGTGACCAGTGACTATGACTTCGTCATTGAAACCTTCCGACAACAACTGACACACAAAGACACACAAATGCACTTCAGAAAAAATGTGAGATGTTTTTATGAATCTAAAACAGAGAAAATTTTTTCATTTTGTAGTCAACGTGCAGACTACTTTGACCATCGCCACCCATTTAAAAAAATACATTTATATATTACACAACATTTTATTATAGTGAGGAGATATAATACTCGTACTATGCCAGTAATTAAGAACCCAATAACTTTATATGTAGATCGATGGTTTTATTTTCTCTTGAACCAGTGCTCTGGGAAATCCTCTAAATATGCAATAAATTGCTTTTGAACTACATCCATCTCTCTGATGGATAGTATAGAGAATAGACAAGCTGGTGAAATTCATAGGATGATGGAGCTTAATTCACAACTCTTCAGTTGCGTGTCAATTAATTTTGACGAATTATTTTACTTCGCCTACATGTTATTGCTCAAATACCGATGAAGGAGAATGTTGTAGTAGAGAAAGAAAAATTTTTTTGCCTTGCACGGGTTGGATTACAGGATCAACACGCTCACTACTCATCCAATCAGCATCCGTAATATAAAAAATATAAACATAAAATGGGTTTTGAATAGTTTTTAAAGTCCGCTTTCGTGAACATTTACGATTCAAAAATTCTTTAAAATATAGTATCGAACAATAGACTTATTGAAACTAAATAATATGTTAAATATTAAATTGCATTAAATTGTGTGTTCTGTTTTAGTATGGTCGTTCAAATCGAACGTCTATAAACACTACTCCCTCTACCCTCAGTCTCAAAACCTTATTTTCTAGTTGCTACACAATGCACCGCATCATCATCATGCCCTGACTGTCGCACCAAGAAAGAAATTAGAAATATTTGAGGTATTTTCCCTTTATTATTAACTTCCTAGAAATTTAACTAGAAATTATGTGTTATTGTTTGCTTATTTTAAATTTCATATTTTAAAGAGTTTATCTTGATATTAATTATTTTAATTTCTATTATGCAGCTCTTTTTTTTTTGTTATTACACAAAAGAATATTGCTTCAAATGAAACACAAAATATACACATAAAAATAGTTGAAATCACTTTAAAGCATCATGAGCACCATCATCACCCTCAGCAACAACAACAGCGCCATCGTCATGAATATCACGCCATGCAAACCATACAAAGCAAAAATAAAAAACAAAAATAATGCAAAACGAAATAAAACTGCACTTTATTTTCATGTTGTGTTGTATTTTTTTAACCAAAAAAAAATTATAAAAACAAAAACAAAAACAAAAAATGGCTCCATGAGTTGCATCTTTACATTTTCGTATTTTTATGGATTTGTTTACTTGTTCGACACTAAAAAAAAATAATAGAAAAAAAAAACTGCAATTATGGGAATATGTTTGAGCAGCAACATGAATTTGTTTTCAATTGTTGGCATTTATTTGTGTGTATTTATATTTAACTGCATTTTTATCTACCAAAAGCTTTTGTTTGTTTATCTCAAAAAAAGAAAAGAAAAAAACATTTTTTGAAATTGTTATTCGTAATTTTTTATGCCGCTGTGTTTTTTATTTTTTTAATTTAGAAAAATTTTAAACTGCTTTAGAAATCCCGTAATTGTATTTTGTTTGCTCACACTTGTCAATTATTATAAATATTAGTAAATGTTTCCTTTTATTTTAATATTATTTCATCGACACCACAAGAAAATGAGCGGGTTTTGCCAACTGGTTTTACTCGTAGTCGAGGGGATGAAAAAAGATTGTAAACGATTTCATCAAACATTGGTTAAAAACAAAAACTTTAAAACATTTAATGAAAAATATAGACATATTTTTTGAAAAAAAAGGTATTTTTCTTTCTTAAGCATATAAATACGAAAAATAACACAGGAATAACGCAGGAAATTTCTAATGATCTGTTCTGTAAACCGAGTCGATTTAAAAACGAGTGATTTCTGAACATCTAAGTATGTGTATTCATTTTAAAAATGTAAAATTTTTGCGAATTCGGTTTACATTACATACCCGATTATCTTTTGAAATTTAAATTTAAAAAAATTTTTAAAAATTAACTTAAAGAGATAATAATTTATAGAGCATTAAAAATTTCCTGAAGATGTTAACGGTTGACTAACGATTAGCGATGCGGCTTATTTGTAGATGAATGGGTATATGAACAAACAAAATTGTCGAATGTGGGATGATACAATAGGTATTTCAAACAAATAAAACATTTTCATTTTTATCTCACACATACTTTGCTCAATTTAAATTTGAATACAGGAAGCGCTTAATGAAATACCCTTTACCACACAAATCTAATCTTTTAAATAAATGTAATCAAGACCGAAGTATTACACCATTTTCTATATGGATTTCCCATACAAAAACCAAACTTTAAATCAGCCGTAAAATGAGTTCCAGTTGTAAAGTTTTAAACCGCCGATACACGTATATCTTTTTTTAGTCCCCTCTACTCGAATGACTTGACAGAGCCCTGTCATATAAAAAACAATTCATTTTGTTCAACATTTTTATTTATTTGCATTTAGTTAAGCTCAAGATCTATAATTTCCTTAATGTTATAAAACAAAGCTACCAAAATTATAGTTTTTTAATTTTCAATATTCAATATTTCAACATGGAATATAAAAATTTATCAGTAAAATTATTAAAGTTAAAGTAATTACTTATAATTCTTTTAGTTTTTTGACCTCTTTTTATATTAATTACACTAATTATTTAAGCTGCAGGTACTTTTGATTTATGTAATATTTATTTTTATTCGATTTTTCGCTACTCCTATTCTCAATTTTGTATTGAAATTTCTTCTTTATTTGTTAATTTGAATCTTTATACCTATTTGAAATCCAGAAAATATTTTTTAATGAATATGGCTGATAATATTTTTATTTAGAATTTTCATTGACAAAATGTTTTTCTTTTTGTGAATTTAAAAAAAAAATATATTATTTCATTATAAACAAAAACCCATTTTTCTTAAAGAAGCTACGCCAAGGAGTAGCGAAATACCGAATAAAAATAAATATTACATATATCAAAAGGACCTAGAGCTTAAATAATTAATATAATTTTTATTACTTATTTTAAGCTTTACATAAATTAATAATTTACTTAAAGAGATTATCAGGGCTGTCATAGATACCAATCTTATCGGAATTGGATTTGAAACCGATAAAAAAAATACTTTTGATGTCATGAAATCCAATGCTATCGGTTTTATGTTCGAACTAGAAATAATGTCGGTTTTAGGTGTCACAGAAACCAATGTTATCGGATTTTTATTGGAAATAAACCAAGCAGCCGGTTGCTGTCGGTTTTCATTTGCAATCATTTAATTTTATTATAATTTTATTAATTATTCCTGATGATGTTAACAAGCTGTTAACGAAATATCGAATAATAAAAAACAAAATAAGATAAAAAAAGACCTCAGGCTTAATAAATATATATCAAAAAATATAATAAAAAAGGTCAATTAATAATATAATTAAAATAAATTTATTAATATTTTTTTTAAATCTTGTACATTTATTTACTTAAATCAATTAAAAACTACATTTTTCATTTTGTTTTTGCTTGTGTTTTTCAACTTAATTTTTTTGCGAAAATGTAAGTAAATTTTAGTTGATAAATTTGTAAAAAAAAAAAGTATTTATCTCCATGTTTTTATCCATAATTGGGAAAAAAACATACAAATAAAAAATTTTTTATTGTTATAAATTTAATTTTAAACAGCAATTTTTTGTTTTCAATAAATTCGTTTCACATATGTATTTTTACAAACAAATTCAAACAAAAATTGCCTTAAAAGCAGTAAACAAAGGAACAAAACCATAAAACAGCTGATTCGAATATCGGTTTTATTTGGTTTCGAAGATAACAAAACCGACAAGTTTTCATGGCACCAAATGAAACTAATATCGGTTTGCAAAACCGACTTGGATTCCATGACACCCCTGTATAATTTTATTATTTTTTATTTTATAGAAATATTTACCTTGAACTTAATTAAATATATGTGTAGACCTGTGACAAAACAACATAAGTCGACTTCAAAAAATTCTCCAGTTTTTCTTTTATCATAAAAGTAAATTTGCTATGCGTGTCTTTTCCTGTAGTCGGTATTATTTGACAATATCCAAATATGTCTACGAATATATATTTTCATAAATACTGTATATTTAGATACCAGCTTATAGCGAATTTTAGCTGAATTGCCTTTGACAACTTTGAAAATTATAATGGAAATTTATCTGTAAAGAAAACATTTATTATTTTATTACATATTTTAATTAACGAGGTTAGCATGATAATTTTATCCATTCATTAAGTGCTATGCAGCTTGTTATTTCTGTACGTTGTAGTTTTGTTAAATTTTCTTTAATTTTTCATAATTGTGAATTTTCCTAATGCTGTCGAAATATCTTCGATCAACAAAAATATCAAACATGTTCCCTTAGCTTAAAGGTCTTAGCTTTCAGTGAGTGTCTTTCGCTGACCATAACTAACAAACTATCTTCAAGAAATTAATGAAATAGTTTTCAGAAATATTTATAATCATGCAATACTCGTTACCGTTGTCTTTAAAGAAAAATACGTGAAACATATAAAAATTAAAAAAAAATATTTTAACTTTAAACTACTTTGATTATCTTTAAAACAAAAGTTATTAATGCAAATATAAATTCTTATAAAAAGAAGTAAATAAAATTGACATCGTCTTTTCCTTTTCTTTTTTTTCTGCTTCTTTCTTATTTCTTCAATAAAAAAAAAAAAAAACTAAAATCTTATATTCATTTCCTTAATGGCCCGCCCGCAAAACACAAACAACCAACAACAAATAAAAACTAAACCTTGTTAACAACAACAACAACAACGAAAATAAAATTTCTGTCTACTGATACCAACAACATCCATCATTGTGCCTGTTTTATACACACCAATAAACACACACATGCGAGTACAAACAAACATTTCTCTTCATGCGCCTGTACGTGTGTGCGGTGTTGTTTTTTATACTGTTTTAACTACTACAACTGCTGCTGTGTGTGTGTGTGTATATTTTAAAACATAAAATGTTTATTTGTATGCGGTCAACATCGTCTTCGTTTTTTTTTCTTCTTTATTTTTTATGCCCTTTTTTTTTGTCTTTTTTTCCCATTTATTACTTGAACAATTCTTGAACAAAATAACTCCATTTAACACTATGCTGGAACGACAAACACATACATCGACATATGTATATTTGCATTTAAATATAAATAAATTCTTAACTAAAAATAATATAAAAACATAATAATAATAAAAAAAAGATGGCAAGCGTCGTAATAAAAATAAATTAGACTCAAATTCTTTGCCCGACTATGGTGTTGAAGAGTGGCGTGATGGTGCCGGTAAGTACTGGATGCTTATTTTCTCTTTTAAGGTTTGTTTTTTTTTTGGCGATTTTTTACTTTTCACTAAAACAAAATGTAAACATAAATAAAAATTTTAATGATAATCTTTTATTTACTGTTTTCCTTCAACAAATAATTATATGAAATATAGTGAATAAAAAAGCGAAAAGAGGAAAACACTTTAGTTTTTTCCAGCTGGCTGACTTAAAGAAATAATGCAATAGCGTTTATATAGTATTATTGTGAAGCCATTTCTCAGAATAAAAATTGCACTAATTGCAGCAATTTTAAATTTTTCAGGAGTTAGATCAACAATTTTTTGTAAGGAAATAAACTTTTATTTTAAACTACTCTGCAGGAGATTTTTATTTATTTTATTATTTGTCTATCAAACTCTTACAGAAAATTTAGCTTGAAACAACTTTAGATTTTTAACGGTTTAAACAAAATGTCCCCTCTTAGGTAACTTAAAAAAATAAAAGTTGTTTTTGATTTTCTTAGGTTTTTTTTTATTGAAAAAAAAACAGTTTCTATTTAACTTCTGCTGTTATTTAATTACACTGGTCAGCAAGAATATATTGGCTTGAGTTTTCTTATTCAATTTGAATTCAATGCCTCTAAATTACTTCTTTTGGGTTGACCCTGGTTTTCGAAATTTACCGTTATATAGAAAAAAGCGAAGGTTGCACCACGTAATAACTCGAGAACTAGCTCTTCGATAGCACTAAGAAAAACAAGAAAGGATCGAGAAAAAAATAACCTTTAAATTAGGTTATTATTATACAGATTTTGCAAATCCTTACGGCCATATTCATAACATATTCTTATTTTATGTTTAAAGAGTACAAAATTTATCATAGAATTTTAGTCTTATTATCGATTCTACAAATCTGTCTATGCACAAGCACATGAAGGCATGTCGTTCTTTTTAACGATAAGCGACAGAGAGAGCTGCGTCAGAGCTTGTGAATAAGCAATTGTGTTTTTAACATTATTGGCATTATTTATGACATTAACAGACTATCAGAAATTAATATTTAGTATAGTTGTAGAAGGCACTAAAATAACTAAAATTTAAAGTATCTTTTTAGAAAAACATCATGGAGAAAAAATTCGCTCTGTTATAACTTGAGAAACACAAAAAATAGTGAGAATGGCACTAAATTCCTACCAGTGCAACGTAGAATGAATATTTCTTTGGTATTCATCATACGCCACATGCATCTTCTTCTCTTACCCATTAAAAATATTTATGTGGCATCTATTGCATACTTCAGGGGGTTCAGTGCGTATGATTAATGACGTATTTTTGCAATTGTTGATTGAGAAGCAGCCATTACAAAAATTATTTTTGTCTTAATTATTATTTTTAAAATAATATAACCGTATAATATTTATAGATTCTGAAGATATAAAATATGGGCATTTCCATAGTCACGTTTATGGCAGTCATACATTTCAATTAAATGAAACTTCTATGGTTTTTTTTAATTATCAGTGTTTTTGCGTAGAACAGAGGAAGCTATGTGATTAGTAAAAGAAAAGAAAACAATCGAACTTCGCGGTTTCATGATATAAACAATTCAATAGGTTGACGTAACATGACAAAAATATAAGTTGTTATTTTCTATATGGAACGAAACCCAAAAATCTATGAATTTCGCCTCTGTCTGCTTCAGAAACGTTTTTGGCTGTGATTTTCAATATTCACACATTGTTAGACAAGATTTATATATAGCTAAAAGTGAATTTCCTTTATAACCGATAGTTGCATACGTTATGCGGCATAGATTAACTTGACATAAATTTTCTACATACTCGTATATGTTTTTTTTTAAATTTTACAATTATTTATCCATTAAGTAAATGTTCTGGTCATTTATTCAACATTAGTCAAAATTAATTACGATTATTTTTGTATGTTTTTTATAAGGTTTAACTGCGACATCGATATTCTTCAACAATACTCAGAAATTTCAAACATGTTTATACAGGAATTCCCAGAAAATCATTGAGAATTACGTAATATAAAAACCACAAAAAAAAAACAAAAAACTTAAAAAGCTTTATTAAAAATTTTCTTTATACAACAAATATTTTGTTATGTGAATTCAATATATTTAATTTATACAAAACTTTTTACAATTATACCAAGTTCAAACGGACAGCAATATTCGTGGCCTGCTCTCCAACCCCTACCATGATTATAACTACATAATTGGTTCCGTTAAGCAAATTTTTTAAAAATGCTAAGAAATTCCAAATATTTATACAATAATATTTATTTGCAATATGTGTCTTCGTTATATGTACATTTTTGGTTATTAAATCGAAATAAGTTTATAACGAAAGAAATATACGTGAGACGGCATACTAAAGCAACAAGGGAAAAAACTACGTCAATCATTATAAATATAACAAAAATTAAGTTGTTTAGAAATATTGAAAGTCCATACCTAGCCTTGCATTCCTATTGTGTTCAAATAATATCCTTAATTCAATGTTAGTTCAAGGGGTTTTTTCAAATTGTTTTTTTTTTTTTTTTTGGTCACATATGTTTTCCTAAAATCCACAGCACAAATATTTTAGAATAAATAACTAGATTTATATGTTCATTTGACCACATGTTAAATATATTTTAGGTGTTTGATAAATTGTGACAATATTTTATTTTCAAATAGTTTATTGCCACAAACAAGAAATTTTGCAACAAATTGTCCACAACACACAATAACTATTTTAAAATATGAAAAAAGTAATAGCAAACATCAATGCTTAACATTTGTAAAAAGCACGTACACACAAATACACGTGCTCTTTGCAAATTTTTTAACGAACATTTTTTCTGTGAATTTTATAATAAAAATAAATATTGTTTGTGCATTATATTTGTGCACATGCAAACGTGCGAAAATAATGATAAATTTTTTATGGCCCAATTTGATGTGGTAGGCTGTGTAGGAGGCGAGGGTTAATTGGCAGTTAGATAAAAAAATATTAATACAGTGGACGAAAAAGAAAACTCCATCATTGTCTAGATAATAAGTTTTTTCCTGAAATGATCGCATACAGTATGTATGCCTCGTGTTGGTAAATATGTATGTTTTAACCCTGCCACATTAATAACAACTTACAACATATCCAGAAAAGCCTCGGCATTTTCAAATGCGTCTAATAACACGTTTTTGATATTTTGGTATTTTATTTATATTACAAAATATTAATTACACTGTGAGATAGGATTTTTCTGGCAGCAATGCGAGTATACATGATTTAATCAAGCCGCAAAACGAAGTCAAACTGTTAACCCTCTAGTGCACAAGGAAACCAAATTAAATAAAATACTACTTAAACGAAAGGAAATGGTTAAAAAACAAACTTTCGTTCTAGCAGTTCGTATAATTTTCGTTTATAAGGGCGCAGGAGGCGAAAAATTCTTTGATGCAAATTTGCATCATTGCGCATTTAGCTGTAAATTACAAATCTAAAATTTTTATAATTCAATAGTGATTTAAATGGACAATGTTTTTGTTTCTTTTTAAAAACCAACGTATTATTTATTTATTGTTTATGAAATTTTACATTTAAAAAAAAAAAAGATAACATTTTAATTTCGTTCATTTTTTATGAAATTTTACAAAGCAGACACTTCAAAATTGCACAATAATTCAATGCTGCTATAACGGTACTTCAAAAGCAGAGAAAACGACGCCTATTAAATAGAGACAACATATAACGAACATTTACACAAAACTGTTTTCAAATTTTGAAACTACGCAGAGATTTTCGGTATGATTCAAATTTGCATCACGGCGCACTAGAGGGTTAACTTGGTTTTTCATTTCCTCTGCTTTTGTCATTTTTAAGTTTTTAAGAAGGCTACTTATTTTAAATATTTTGTTTTCATATTAAGATGAAATAATTGTTAGCCAGAGATTAAAAAAAATACTATATTTTACTCACTGCTTTGCTCACATCAAACTTTCCTTGCTCTATAAAACCATCGCCGTAATATTTCACACTATAAACAGTTCTAGCTTGGTGTAGTTTCCTAGAACCATATATGGCCTCCAAAGCCTGCTGCTGGTCTTATTAATTCAAAAAAGTTTTCCTCCTATGTCCTTCTCTACTCAGGTTTCTCTATGTTCTAAATCGATTTGAATGTTTCGAAAATGTAAAAAATTCCCCTTATCTCAGTCTTGTTTCCAGTTTTGAAATTTTATTATTAAATTTTAAATATTATATATATATAATAAATACTATCGCAAAAACAATATCGATTAAATTGTTGTCTGAAAAACACGTTGCCTTGACATAATTTTTAGAAACCGTATTTTGCGATTATCCATGCTAAGCCCAGTACCATGCGACCCCAATAACCGACGTTCAACTGCTACTTAATTTTTGCTGGATTGTTAAAAAGAAAAGTAATAACACTAATTATTTTAAGCCGAAGGTCTTTTTATATATTTTATATTTATTTCAATATTTCGCTACTCCTTTGTGTAGCTTCTTCAGGAAAATTGTTTTTTGTTTATAATAAAAAATTTTTTTTTAAAAATTCACAATATAGGAAAAGTTCTTGTCAATGAAAATTCAAAATAAGAATTTTTTTTTTTTTTTTTTTTTTTTTTTGAATTTTAATATAATAAAATAAATAAATATAAAATATATAAAAAGACCTTCGGCTTAAAATAATTAGTGTTATTAATATAAAAAAAAGGTCAAAAAACTAGAAAAATTATTAAAAAGAAAATTATGATAAGAACTTTGAATTAAAAACCAACGATTTTTCAACTTCGTTTAAGCTGTACATAGACTCAAAGATTGCTACAAATTTTAATTTTATTAAATTCTTTTCGAAATTACACATTCCAAAAATACTCTCTCCCAGTAGAAACTTTTCATTTTTAGCGCTGAAATAGTTCATCCAACTAAATTTCTACAATCCAATACATGCCACTGAACCGAGTATTTGTTGCTGGCAAATAAAAAATTAAGTTTTGTGGGTGGGAATGCTTGTGTGTATGTATGCCCATGTGCTTGTTTAAAGTTTCACTTTGCACAATTTGATTTTTATTTATTTGCATATTCCATTATTTAACTGTGTACGTTTCACAACACGTTCCATGCCCAATAAAAAAACCATTAATTTTACATATGGAATATCAGCACAAGCAGGCAAACATATACTCGTATGCATATGTATTTATGTATATTTAAATACACATATAAAAAAAACAGATGCATACAACCGAACACTGTCATGCAAATGCGATTTGCAAAATATTTGATTGACAGTCACGTTGTTGTGTAAAAATAGGATGAGAAAAAAAAATGTGCAAAAGATACGAATGTACGTAGGAAAAAGTTAAGCAAAACCGATATTGGCGACACCATCATATTTCTACTGCGCCAGTAAAAAAACCATATTTCAGCTTTTATTGCTATTTTGTTAATCCAATATGTACATTTTTTTTCAGTGACATGATGTGAAATAAATATAATGGCGGTATGTTTTTATGATTGGTTTGTTTGAAAACAATAAACAAGTAAGTTTTTTTAATATTTCATTATACAAAGTTCTAATGGCAAAAGTTTTTCTCTTTCATAAGTGCGCGTGTGTATGTGTATAGCACATAGATACATTATTTTTATTAGAATAGTGAAAAAAATTAAGGTCGCGCAACAATGGCATGGCCAAGCCTTTGAGATATATCAAGGTTCTTGAATTTTGCTACTTTGCAAAAAATAATTTTTTTTTTCTATTCAAATTTCATTTAAATGTCATTAAATCAAATAATTTTATATTTTCTCTATCTATGGCATCTGCCTGCCAATGTATTAATTCTTTTTAGACAAATTATTATTTCCTGACGATGCTGGCGAAATCTTGAAAATAAATAATTAAAAAGACTTTTCATAAAAAAGACCATCGCTCAAAAAAGAAAAATATAATTAAAAAATATGAACTATATTTTAATTGGAATATTTCTTTTGAAACTTACCTTACTGAAACATGATATAAAAAATTAAAATTGTCGATATTTTAACAATTTTTTGGCCCAGGTGCTGTTTTTCGGGTTAGTTTGTTTTACACTTCGTTTTTTTTTTGTCTATAGCTAGAATTACGCTGACAATAGAAAACAATATTCCTGTGCTATTCGAGATATAGTTGTGAGGAAACTGCACGAAGCAATAAAATCCGAACACAAATACTGGTTTGTTGCTTTCAATAAGTACTGCGAAAAACAGAAGGCAATTGGATTTTCTGTGTTGCAGCGTGAAATTTATATTGAAAACAACAATAATATTGAGAAAATAATTTTTCTATTAAATAAATATTCTCCCAGGAGTTATTTATTTGTTTTTTTTTCCAAAAACCATATCTTTCCAAAAATAGTATCTTTTTAGCAAAGCAAAAGAGAAGTTGTAGCGTATTTTAATGAGAAATTCTGCCTCGCTTATTGAATTGTCTAGAGCAAAATAGTCATAACATTAACATTTAATTTTTTAATTATATTTATTTTTGAGCCTTTGTCTTTTTTATGAAAAGTTTTTTAATTATTATTTATTTCTCATAAAAAAATTTTTTTTTATTTTTTTTTTTTTATTTTTCATAAAAAAGACCATCGCTCAAAAATAAATATAATTAAAAAATTTTAATAAAGGTCAAATAAAAATAGAAGTGATACTAATTAACATTTAATTTTAATTTAATATTGTATAGCGTATGAGAAGCTGTGAAAATAAAATTGGGAATGTTGTAACCGAATGTTCTGCGCAAAAACATTTGAGTGCCATACATCATTTTCTACATAAAATTGTTGAAAATTTTGTTGTATAAAAAAATAAATTTGGGTTTGTCATAACTAAATTTCACTGTACAGTCGAAATTCTCTATAACGTACTAGTTGGGGACCGTCAAATTTCTACGTTATAGAGAAAATTCGTTTTAGAGAAACTGCAGAAAATTTTGACTACAATTTTTCTATGTAGAAAATATATTTTTTAAGACAAAAAAAAAATCGTTTTTACATGAACACATTAATTTTTTTTTTATGAATACATACATAGATATGTGACTAAATTGATGCAAAAAATCGATTGCTAAAAACTTCGCAATAGAGAGATTATTTAGTGTGAAAAATTCTATTTAGGTCTTAAAGAATTGTCCGTTACAGAGAGAACTTCGCTATAGGGAAGTTCATTATAGCGAGATCAAAATGTATGAAAATACTCACAAAAATGTTGTGTTCACGAATTTTATTTGTTATAGAGAAGATTTCGTTATAGAGAAGTTCGCTATAGAGAATTTCGACTGTATATATTTTACGTTTAATATTTATATGTTTTTAAATTTTAATTTTCCCATAAATACTCCTAACAATGACATTTGTACGTATGTATTTAATATTTATTTAAATGAAAATAATCATACGCCGCCATGTACAATACTTAACGGCATGGCCACACATAAAATTTTTGCTGCTAACACATGTTTTTTTATAATGTTAGTAAACTCACCCCACATTCACGTAGAGGTTGAGATGAGTTTGAGAAATATCAAAATAGATTTTTTCCCACCACTTGCATTTACAATTTAATTGAGTCAAACAGATTGCTGTGTGGCCAAGGCAAGTATCGAATTACTAGCCGATTGTGTCAACTTATTACAACACTAAACTCGATTATATGCATTGAAGTCTATCTTTAATTTTTAATATATTTTTTTTATATAATCTCTTATTTCGCTGAAAGAAAAGTTATAATCATTTAGTCTTTATGAAGAACCCCATCACTCTATACATATGGTAGAGGATGTGTATTGCAGAATATTAAAATTTGTTATTTGATTAGAAATTTTTTTTTTTAAATATTTTTTATTTTTTTTATTAAGTATTTTCAAAATTTAAACATGTATAGCTGAGAAATTCGTTTGTATTGAAAATTTTGCAATTATAAAATTATTTTTTAAATGCTACTTTTATGACTGATCAGTCAGATTAATAAGTTCTTGTTGGCACTTTAAGCAGATCTTTAAATTTACACGTTTATCGACAAATAGGTTCTTGCTATTTAAGATGCTTAAGTTGTTACACATTTAAGTATATAACATAAATATATAAGAAAATTACTGCACAAGATAAAACATGGTTAACCAAAGCTCTTTAATTCTTCTCTTTTTCTGCCGTTTTTGTACAAACCCCCTTGCTGCAGGCAATACAGGCGATAATAATCAAGCACCAATGCGTAATCCACCCGATGCTTTTCACAATTCAGCAGGAGCATTGGCACAACATAATCTACTTGGTGTAATAATTCAAGCGATTAAAATGCAATCACTGGAGATTTTCAAGCGTTTAACGAATTTAATACAAACCATAAGCGAATGTGACACCACAAGCGAAGATGAAAACACAAAAGCAACAACAGCAATAAGAACAACAACGACAACAACAGTAATAATAACAATAAGAAAAGTATTACTACAATACGTGCATAAAATACAAAAGCTTACAAACGGCTTGACAGCATCTTTGCTGAAAACGATAAAATCAACAGTTTTTCTCTTAAGACAACAACAGCAACAATATGAACAACATAGCCAGCAACAACAGCAGCTACAGCCACACCAACACTATTCAGAGTCGCGGCAATTGCGCAAAAATCTTATTAAGGAAAATGAATTTAAAACTTTTAAACACTTCAGTACACAGGAGACACACATCAAGCGTCATGAAAAGTACAACAATAAGAAGTGGCACAGGAAATTGAGAAGAACCCGTTTATGTTGCTTGCACGATAAGTTATTGTTGATAATGCAAAAACAAATACAACAACCAAGACAACAACAGCAGGACTATTCATTTGTAAGTGAGCACAAGTATGTTAAGATCTTTCAAAATCATATTAAACAGCAGGAAATTTTACATAAATTTAAGACAATTTATTTAAGAGAATTTTTTAAGAACACACCCAGTAGCAATAAGAACACCAAGAACTGCTATAAGACCAACTATAATAATTACAATGCTGCTCAATGTTTGGTCAATAGAGTTTATTGCTGCATAACTTTTATTTCCACTGTTTTATTATTAACTTTAATCATAAATTTTCTACCTAAAACTTTTGCAAAGCCATTGAAATTTTTTCAAAATACTTACAAACATTTTCTCCACCCACATCTGTTGATATTGTTATTACAACAGCTACTGCTGCTGTGTGTTAACAACATATTGTGGCAAATTTTTGGTGCTGTAAATATTACTTTAAAGATTTTAACCACTTTGCATAGTACAGTCAATTTATTTTCAAAGACTGTGCCATCAATAGATAGAACCACCACATTAGCATCAACTACATCATTATCGTTAGCCTTATCGGAAGCATTATCATCATCATCATCATCGTCATCGTCATCGTCATTATCATCTGCTGTAACAAAGTCTTGTTCCACTTTATTATTTTGCAGATGAAATGCAAATGATTAGGAAATTTTCATTACGTATAACAAAAATACAAACAGACACACACACACACACACACACATACATTTATTAAATACTAAATGAAATCATACAAATAAAATCAGAAGAAGTAAACAGAAATATTGTGGAAATTTTTTGTAGCAGAATGCAAAACAAAATTAAATTAAGATAGAAATAATCAACAAACAAAAAAAAAATAATAATAATAATAATAATAATCTTATTTAAGTTTCAAGACGAGTATATTATTTGTATATATTATTTTTTCTGAATTATTTGCTGTAGCTTCAGTAGTTATTGAAGAACGTCATTGCTTCAATTTAAAATTTATATTTAGAGCTGGCCGACGACAGGAATAAATTTTGTGAATAAATAAATTAAATAATCTCCCACTACTCTCCATTACGCTCTCAATATGACTTTCTATCATATTTCTTTCTCCCTCTATCTGGCTTCCATAAACGGCTGTCAATTATTTAACTAGTAACGGGGGGTTTAATTTGTTTTAAAATAGCAGGATTTGACAGTTTGGTATCAATTTTGCTGTAGCCAATATTTACCGTAGAAGATTCAAACACGTTGCTACAAAATAGTGCAGCACTCGAACGTGAATTGTGCAATGATTTTAATTATGAGTCTACTTAGTACGATAACGATACCCTGTAGACCTTGTTTGATAAATAATTTCTAAATATTTTATACTTAAGTTTCAGAAGAAATTATTATTTTTTTAAAAACTAGTCAAGTAAAATGGAATATGTATTTCTTAAGCTTATTTAGTTCCTGTTCTAACTACGAAACATCAGCAGCGAAACTTTGGAATTGATGCGGAGGAGAAGAGGAAAGGAAAACGGAGGTTAAAAATTTAAAAAAATTTTCATAATTTTTAATAATTTTTGAAAAATTTTAATTATATTACTAATTGACCTTTTTTATTATATTTTTTGATATATATTTATTAGGCCTGAGGTCTTTTTTTATTTTATTTTGTTTTTTATTATTCGATATTTCGTTAACAGCTTGTTAACATCAGCAGGAATAATAGGAAATTATAATTCTTTTTTTTTTTTTTTTTTTTTTTTTTATTATAATTATTTTTATTATAATTTCCTATTATTCCTGATGATGTTAACAAGCTGTTAACGAAATATCGAATGATAAAAAACAAAATAAAATAAAAAAAGACCTCAGGCTTAATAAATATATATCAAAAAAAAAAAAATTTTTGAAAAACTTATTTAATTTTTTAACCTTATGGTGACTTTTGGCCCACACTGTACATAAGAAATAGAGGAATAAGAATTAATGCATAAAAACTACAAAAGTGCAAAGTAAAAGTTTCATAGTACGGACGGAGAATGTAAGAAAGTTTCGCCAGCAAATATTTCATTGGCTGGACGGGATCTTGACTGACACCACGATTTAGTCGTGCAGGGGTATGGAAAAGAAATATGATGAAGTGGTTTTTAAATTGCATGTAAGTGTCAGAGTTATTGACAGATTTGTCAGATTTCAAAATTTTTTCTTTTAATTTTTATAAAATAATATTTTCTAAACAGTTGTTTTCTTGGGGCGCATAATGTTTTTGCAACTCCTCGGATATAACAGTGCGTTACACAGTGGTCGTTATTATGAGAAAGCGGTTACCAATTTTAAATTTATGCGACACAGTTAATCTCGGGATCTAAAAAATCATAACTCTATTCATTCCATATCACAGGGAACAGAGTGATACAAAATGGACTTTTTAAGTGGTTTCTGCGGTGGAGGATAATGAGACAGCAGACGAGCTGGCGAGAAGTAGCTCGTTGCAGCGTGAGGAGTAGCGGCCACTAATGAGCTACTAATATGGGCTGCTCAGGCGGATAGGGTGGATCTTTATTGGATGCATGGGAACATTTGCGGGCTTTTGAGTTGAATATTGCAAAGTCCACACGGCTACTAATAATGAGCACGAGCAACTTAAATGTTCTGATAGGATTTTATGATTTTATGGAAGGCAAAAGAATGCCTTGAATCTTTGCAGGCTATGCAGGAATTTGGAGAATACTATGAAACACGCCTTCTATCACTGCTCCGACTTGCAATGCGGCAGTCTAAAGTGGCTAAAGAGCAGATTCATGATGGGACTCAGTGTAATCACAAGGCATGAAATCGGTGAAATCAGGGCCTTCCTTGTAGGGATATGCGGGCGGGATCAAACTTCGCCTTCTCTTTTCTATTCTTATCTTTGTCTTTACTAGTCACTACTTCTTTTTCTTTTGCTGAGGGAATTCTCAATGGACTCTATGGATCTCCGGGTGGAGATTTTCCGGTGTTAAGACACCACTCTTCCTTATCTTACCTTACCTTATTTTACCTTGGTTCCATTACTTGCCCAACCTCTACCCCCAAATGAATTGTTTTGGGCCCAACTGCTCTTATTGTGGAACGACTTTAATTGTTATTCATTAGAGTTTTAACAATCGCCAAGTACTAATACTAAATATAAAGGACTCCCTGAGAAAAATATTTCAACAAATAACAAACAACAAAAACATACGACTTCGCTTTCTTAGTAATATTTTAACTAATATGGGGTAACTTTTACGTTCTTTTACGGGACTATATTTCTACTTATGCCGCCCTTTGTCTATCAGAACTAAAAAGTTTAGGGCGACAAATTTTCGCTTTTTCTGACAACATTTAAGTTTAAAAAAATTGCTAACAGGCACTAGCTGTAAAAGTAACTAAAAAAAAATAATGCACTACTTATAAAAAAAAAAAACTTTTTTTATATCTTTTAACTTTTCTCTTCAACTAAAAACGAAAAGGTGTTTTAAGAGCTCCATAATTTTTTTCTTTTTTTTGCTTATCACTCGATTTTTCTAGCAAAAATTAAAAGCTAAAGTCCCAACTAAAAAAAAAAAAAACCAAACCGCGTCTCAAAACTCCCAGGCAATCTGAAGTTATGGATTTTTGAACGCCTTCTCGAAAATTGGTATACTGTGCGGCACTCAATCATACATTTCGTTGCGATTTTCCCAAGTATCACAGAACTTTCTCTTTAGATTTTTGTTAAGCACAGCCGCACAACTTTGTAGAATAGTCAGCTTTGGCCTTTAAAAAACTTCTTTTTTTTTATTTAAAAAAAATTTAAAAAAAAATAAAGAGCAGAAAAAAAATAAAGAGCAGAAAAAAATAAAGAGCAGAAAAAAAATAAAGAGCAGAAAAAAAATATATGACATGTACAATTTAATAACTATTCAATAACAAAAAAAACAAAAAAAACAAAAAAAATATAAAAATAATTAAAAAATAGTTAAACACTGATGAACTATTTGTTTTAAAATTAATTAGAAAATAAAATGTATGTACGATTGTATAAGAGAAGAAGAAGCCAATTATTCTATATAATATAGAACTACTTACATACAAACATATTTATGTAATTTATTTTCCGCTTAAATTATTAAATTTGTGCAGCATAATTAAGGCAAAAGAAAAAAATTACACTTAAATATTTCAATATTTAATTGAAAGTAATTTATTAATTAAGTCATATGAAAGTGGACAACAAAAAAAACTGTTAATCAAATTTGCATTTAATGAACTAATTATAGACAAGTTACGATTAAGAACTAATTGATATTTAATTCACTCATCATTTCAATAAGTGAAATAATGATTAGGAAATTTATAAAAAAAACATACGGATTAATTAAAGTGAAATAAAAAATTTTTATAAAAACAAAAAAAAATTGATTTAAGTTAAGTTAAATTGTATATTAATTTCCATTCTAAATGTAGGAAATCTTTTCATTAAAAAAGTTTGAGTTCCATTAAAATAATCTCCATCCTGTTGCAAAACTTTCCTCATATTTTCTTCCACGAGTAAAAAATAAAATAAAAATAAAATAATTATTTAAACACTCGCATCATTTTAAGTGATTGTACTTTTGCTTAAATACCACAATAAATAATGAACCTTATCATTTTCAACCGCATTATATTTCTTTAATAACAGAATGAATTATTTAAATTGCATAAATTTTATTTGATTTGCTTTGGATTGTATCAATTGTAAATATTGTTTAGAAGGTATTTCCATTTAAAATACTTTGAAAAAATGTAAATAATAAAAGCACTTGTAAAACAAAGAAGAAAGTAACTTAAATTAATTAATTTATGAAATTTAGAAAAAATAAATCAATTTTTTTTATTATTTTATGTAAAAAAAAAAATATTTCCTATAAAATGCCAGTAAGTTCAACAAAAGATGAAGCTTAATTGAAGTAACAAAAGAAAATACATATATATACAGTGCGCGTGCCAATGATAAGGTTGCATAATTTGCTTGCTTCTGAAGCCTGCTACAGAAATATTTTTAAGCGGAAAATTAAAAACACAACAAACTTCTTTGGCAATAAAAATCTGATTCTCAGGCGCTGTTTGAAATTTAAAAATGTACACACGATTGTCGTATAGTGCAATATTGACAGAAAAATTGTAATAAAGTGTTCAACAACCGTGTGAACTCACACAATTTTTGTGTGTTCGCAATTTATCACAAAATTTATTGTTTTTTTTTTTTTTTTTTTTTTTTTCTGACTTGGACCGGCACTCGGGGGATGACCCGTACACATGCGATGCATTGTGCTGGAACTAGGAAAATAGGTTATGGGGAGGAGGATAGAGGGAGTAGTGTTTATTGACATTTGATTTAAATTTTCCCATGCTAAAAGTGACAGGAAACACCTCTGCGGGTAGTCTATTCCACATACGTGCCGTTCGGCCAAAAAACGAATTTTCCCTGTAATGCGTAGTGCGAGTCGCCCTCAAATCGACCACAAATAGATGCGCTCTTAATGATGATCGCGTCGTGCGCGCGAATAACCGGGTTTGCGTATTATATGACAATAATATTGTCACACTTCTGACAATAGTTAGAACACGCACCATTGTCATGGACAGATAATTTCCAAATAATGTACCGTCATTTGTTACTGTCTACACCGTACAATAACATCATTGGCAGATAAATATTTATGTTGGCAATGCTGCCAAAAAATATTTAGATACAATAGTCTAGTCTCAAAACAATTTATTGTTATTTTCAATATACGAGTAAATGGCGAGCTAGTATTTTCACTCGGCTTCTATGAACTGGCATTAAATAAAGGGTCTCCCAACAAGAACGCAATAATTAAATTTGGCGCCATTCGAAATGTCATTGTTTGACATGTGAACAATTGTTATTGTTTGCTAGTAGAAGGTACGAGGTTAGTAAAAATGGAGCGAAGGGAGTTCGTTAATTGGGTATTGGAGAGACAACATGAAAATGCTGATTTTGCCGATAAAATCATCTTCAGTGACGAGGCCCATTTCCATCTTGATGGCTTCGTCAATAGGCAGAATTGTCGCATTTGGGGTGAGGAAAATCCTCGAGTGATTCACGAGAAGCAAATGCAATGTGGTGTGGATTTTGGGCTGGAGGAATCATTGGACCTTTTTTTTATGGAAATGAGGCAGGTCAAGCGCAAACAGTCAATGGTGTTCGGTATCGTGAAATAATGATAACCAGTTTTTTCGTGCCTAGAATTGAAGAAATGAATGTGGAGGGCATGTGGTTTCAACAAGACGGCGCCACATGTCATACAGTCAGAGAAACAATTCCATTGCTGTATTTAAAATTTAAATCTTGCGTTCTTGTTGGGACACCCTTTATAAATTAATCAAATACAAATCATGCGAATTAAATGTATAACATGATTAGAGTGAAGTAATGTTGGTATTAACAAGTGTGTTATGAAACGTGTCACTAACTCAAACAACATAAACAAAATGTGAACCCATAAGCACTGCATGTGCAATGCAGACATTACCAAATACAGCACTTGAATTTTATGAGTTAATTTTTTTTTATCTTGGACCAGCTCTCAGGATGCATTGCATTGTGCTGGCTGGAACTAGAGGAAAGGTATAGTTAGTGAAATGACACCAGCTGAAGCTTCACTATCTTACAACTCTGCGTTTGCACGATTTTTGTCAGCAGTATTACACCGCCTGTGATTTCAAGGAGACGTATTAAATTTTTTAAAGCTTCGTTTTTTTAGTAATTATTTTATTTGGCCGCTGCTACACAATACCGATGAAGAAGGCCGTTCTGATATGCCTGTTGGCTTTGACATTTCTGAGCTTTATGTAAAATGCGTGTCGGCAATTATGACTGCGTATCGGTTGTATTGACATATTGTGCACCGTATAAGACCACAAATGGAAGCTCTCTACATGATGAACGCGTTGTGCGCGGTAATGAAAGGGTTTTTCAACAAGTTCCCTAGGATTTCCCTAGGGCACATTCCATTATAGCAACAATAGAACAACGATGCTCAAGACAGTCAATATAGTTGGCTACCTTACCGTACCAAATGAGTTTCTTCGCTCTCTCCTGTACACGGTCGAGTAACTTCAAAATTAGTCTTTGAAGCACGGCCGCGGTGAGAGTAGTATTTTATTTTCGTTCGAATATAGGCGGTATAAATAATAAGGAGATCAGATGGGTTGAACTATATCTTAGACCGTCTTAAAAAATCATGGCACTTGAATGATCCTTTTGGGACCTGAAATATGTGCTCAATCCATCTATCGACCGTCACACTGTTATTTCATGCCAAAAACATCAGAAGCTTCTGCTTCACGCACAAGTGAAGCAGCATGATCGGGCATGCGTCGATGTGTAAGCATGCAGCATTGGGTCTTTGAAATCGACCCTGTTCGCGTGACCCCATTGTAATATATTCGTGAGGTCACTACTATTCAATGAATCATTCACATTATGCCTCAGCGTCGCTATCATACTCGCTGTTGGCCTGTTGATTAAATAAATATGAATGACAAATGCCGCTATCATCTGCAAAAGAGTGGACAGGGTTGGAAGTTTGACATTAAAAAAGATAAGAAATAGAAAACAAGAAAGAATGGAGCCTTCCGGTATCCCCCTGAATTTATCGTTAGATGAGATCCCATCTATGACAACTCTTATAGCGCGATCCCTGAGAAAGCTCGACATAAACCCAGAGAAGATATCTTATGAGATGAGCCAGGCGACTGATCGAGAACTATTTAGATATCGATTGTTAGCAGTAAAAAAAAAAAGAAAATCGATAAGCTCTTTTATTGCCGTATTCTAACCCTACAAATTTCCGTACAAAATGTTAAAATTTTTGTAAATAAAATATTCAAATTAAATTTTTACTCAATTTATTTTCATTTTCATGGAAATCGCCATTTATATATTTTGAAGTATTTTTTTTTTGGTCTTCATTAAAAGTTTTAATTAAAAGCTCCAATGGCATTTAATAATTTGATAACCTTATCACTTGCCCTTGCATTTTGTATAGACACACACATACAGACGTAAACACAAACATGCCTACAATATGCTGTATATTACCATAGTGATGTATTGTATGTTTGCATGTGTTAATTTTATTACAAAACTGTAAATAATTTATAGAAAAAATAAATTGTAAACAAAATTGAGTAGAACTTTAAGCAAAAAAAAAAAAAAAACAAAAAAAAAAAAAAAAAAAAAAATAATATGAAAAAATTTCCAACTAGAAAGTAAATAAATGTTGATAAAAATTTAAGCCCAAATATACATTTACAGAAGCCTGGCTATGAACCACAAAGGAAATATTTAAAAAAAAAAAATTTAATTAAATTAGAAAATCTAAAAAAAAAAATTATATATTTATTGCTGTTAAATAAAGAGAAATGGAAAAATTAATTAAATGAAATAAGTCTATATATTTAAATAACTAAAAAAAATATGTTAATATAAATAAATGTATTTATAAAATTGCATAAAATATGAAAACAACAATAAATTTTAAATTTATCTGTTTATTTTGTTGTTTTTTTTTCTTGATTTGCTCGGAATAGTTTTCTTAACTTCGTTATCAGTGATTTGGAATTTATTTGCATTTTTCAGACATTCTTTTGAAAGCAGTAGGAAATTGACTCTTTTGCTGAAAAGATAAATTTAAATTATGCTATTGTTTACACAAAAAAAAAAGGGTTTTTCATTGAGGATATAACAATTTTATCTATTAGTAAAACACAGAATTAATTATAATTAATATTAAAAGAGATGGCCTAAAATTAAGAAATAAAACACAAACACTGCCGCTTGAAAATACTTAAAATTGCCATTTGCCCAAAATTGAGGGTAGCGATCGCACAAATGGATGGTAGTCTGCACGTTGACTACAAAAACAGAACTGGGTTCACAACTCCAGTTACAGACTAAAATTATAAAAAAAAAAAGAAACATCTCGCATTTTTCGGATGTGCATTAGTGAGTCTTTGTGTGTCAGTTGTTGTCGGAAGGTTCCAGTGGCGAAGGCATAGTCACTGGTCACTGAACAATACCGGCCTCAGCTGATAGCAATGCACAATCACATCAGAACACCCTCCTTCGTCGGTATTGCATAGCACCGGCGAAGTAAAATAATAATAAAAAATGGCTACTAAACCAAAGCTTCAGCACTGCTACGAGTATAAAAACAAAGTACGCGCGAAAACAGAGGTGTAAAATAATTAATTAAGCTTCACCTCCTGTCGTTTCTCCTACTATCCCTTTACTATAGTTCCAGCACAATGATTCGCATGGTCCCAGATAAAAAAAAAATAAAAAAAAGTTTACATATTTGCACGTTTTGTATCAAGAACTCCCCTTTTCAAACATACCAGAAGAGCAGACAATGGACTGGAGATAATGCAGAACTGCATGATCTGCATTATCATTTTTAGTAAACGAATATAAATGAAATTAAATGAAATAAAATAAAAAAATTAAAATTTGTTTCTAAAAATTATAATTTGCTTTTAAACATGCACAATCGTTAGTTCAAGCAAGCTGAAACGTCGACAAATTTAACAATTGTCGAATCGTTAAAAGAACAATAGCAAAAATGTCAATCAATACCAACTTACGCAGGCCAAACAAAACGCGTTTTCGGAAGTCGCAAAATTTCCTTCATCAGTGCTCTTTGTGCTTTTTATACAATTCACAACTTATGCAGTGGATTAGGTTGTAAGTAAATTTGAAACTATATATTCTTTTAACACGAAACAGTCTACTTCCCAGATACAAAAATTAATTTCCCTTCGTTTGTGCCAAAAATGAAAGTCCTTTGTTTTCAAATTAATTGCCAGTCCCAAAACAAAAATTTTTTTTTTCAATTTTATAATATTTGTTGCAAAAAGAAACTCTTGTTTGCAAGATAATTATTATATTTATTTCTGTTAAATGTTTTAAATGACATTTTTGTAATTATAAAATATTTACACCCAGCAGAAAAGGCATTTCATTGCAGCATAAATCTGCTTGTGGCATAAATCTGTATAATAACTGGCTATGAAAATCCATGTACATCATATTTATACAATGAATTTGGAACAGCATCGCTATTGTCGTGGCTCCCTTGGCTAGCAGCATATAAGGAAACATATATTAAAGTAGCCCCTTGGCCGACTTTATGCGATTTAAAGAATTTATTGTTTCGTTATACAAATTAAACTACAAGGACTCTTATGTAACACAATTTATAGACACCAAATGAAAATGAATGAATGTCTGTAGTCTTTTTTAATACTTTAACCAAATAACAGCCCGAGCAACGCCAACAGTAGAAATTTAAACAAAATGATATGGCATCAAGTGAGAACAATAAAGGAAAAAATGCCAAAATGAAATAATGTACACAAGAAATTGTAACAAGCATGTAATTTTAGGCAACAATAGCTGCAAAAACAAAAATGAATATATATTTTACCAACAACAACAAATAGCAAGTGACAACAATACAACAACTCAAATGCACAAAACTGTAACGACAAACAATGACAATGAAACCACCAACCACTCCTGCTGCACTTAAATAAAAAAAAAATCTATACATATTTACAGTGGAACTTCTGTATAACGTAGTTGTTGGGGACCGACGAAATTTGACTTTGTAGAGCAAATTTTTTACACATTAGCTGTCATCCTTAATTAAGTACAATGTGTTACATGTATTACACATTGTTTATACGAATACAAAAATTATACATTTAAGACACATGCGAGATGCTTTTATGAGTCTGAAACTGGGGTTGAATCAAGAAAATTTTACGTGTTTAGTTGACGCGCAGACTACTTCGACCATCGCTTACGCTTTAAGCAAAGTAAGTTTTTTTTTTGTGTATCGCAGAATCATAAATTTTTTAGTCCTATGGATTTTGTTGAATCGCCATAAGAGCCTTTTTAAAATAGAAAAATTTAAACTAATGCATAAACGGGGTTTTGTAATAAGGCACTGCATACATATGTATGTTTCTAAACGTACGCTCACATAAGGCAAATATTTGCCCAAAACACGTCACCAATGTTTTCGCCAAATAACTAGTTAATATTTCATGGGATATAAAATGAATTGAGGTAATAATTTATTGAAAACCGAGGGTGTTTTATTTAAGATAAAGACTTGTTTCAAATCAAAAATTATTTTTAAAAAATTAAAAAGTGTATAGAATTTAGTGGTTATGTTTTTCTTGGCAAATATTTGCCATATGTGACCGTACCTTCATGCTTTTTAATTAAACTCCATCGACAAAGTTGTCACAGATACTGAGGAATTTGTTATAAGAACACCATTTAGCATAACAAAATTAAGTTATGTCTCGGGAAAAAAATACGCGGTAGAAAAATTCGTTATAAGAAGATAAAAATGTTAGAAAGACCTTAACAAAATACAACATTATCAAAAATAATTCTGTTATGGAGAAATAAATATAAATTTTAATTAATTAATTTTTTAAATTTAAAATTAATATAAATTTTTTTTTTTTTTTTTTTTTTTCATTTAATTATTATTTAATTTTTATTGAAAAAAAAAATTTTTTTTTTTATATAAATTTTTTTTTTTTAAAATATAAGATCATTTTTCTTGAAAAAAGAAGTAAAATTTTTTTTTTTCTTCGTTATACTGCAGTTTGTTATAGGCACGTTCTACTGTACATATTGTAGGTTTAAAATTTTTTTTTCGCAAATGAAAGGCATTTTTATTATGGCTGAAAAAAAGCATAGAAAACTGAATTAAAATGAAAAAACTTCCCTGCAAAGAGGCGAAAAAAAAAATATACTTGCAAATGAAAGCGAAGTGCATATTACACTTGTGTATAAAAGCGGAAGTGATATATTTATATGAAGAGATGCAGATAAGGGAATCTACAGGCCCAGAAAAGCTTAACAATCATTTTGTACTTTTATAATTTTAGTTTGAGTGCAACATGTCGTTCAACTGTATTTCATACAGCGAAGTCTATTGCAGTGAATTTTATTTCATGCCCACTAATTAATCATCTAAGCTGCTTTTAATTGTTTTTTTCTCTTCAAAAAATCTGAAAGATATTCCAAACATATGAAAATTTGTTTAGAAATTCTGCCATTTCAAAGTTCAAAAAAGTAACGCATGCCAACGTCGTATGTGTAGAATAGTTTTGTATGCAAACAAGAAGAAGAAACTTTACGCATGGTAGTGTGCATCCTTTGACAAAATAAAGGGACAAAATAAATACTGAGTTGGATACTGGTAACTTTTCTATAGCAGGTGGTTTTCCATTTCAATTTCGTTTAGCACTCTTACAATCCGGATATGCATTTTTTGACATAATTTTATACTGTTTGTAGAGCTGTCAGAGACATTTTTAAAAAAATTATTTTTCAAAACGACAAAGTCGTGACATATGGCAGCCGTCTTTTTTGTGCGCTTATATTTCCTACAACTTGTGAGATCTTGAGTATGTAACCAGCACCTTGGAGGAGGGTTTGCTGTATATACAGGGTGTCTGGTAGCATATTTATATTTTCAAACTTAAATAAAAAACCTAATAATTGACACAAAGTTTTATTAACAGCATTGAACGATAGAATGGAAATGCGGTTTTTATTTTTTAAAGAGTATGTCATCGAGATTCTTCAGATACTTTTTGCATGAATAATCGCTCTTGGAAGTCCCAGTGAGGCTGCTCTTTTCCGTATTGAAAGTCGCGTATTTTCACGTAAACTGCTTTCAACCAGTTCAATGTTTTCGGGAGTCCTCGAAGATCGACAGGGCCCTGGCCGTGGGGCATTCATAGCCGAAGCAGTTGCGCGGAATCTCTGCAGCCACGAACGTATTAAATTTACATTCGAACCAACACTTATTCGCCGAATACTGAACTTTCAACGAAATTGTGACGAGCAATTACGTAAAATTTATTTTAAAAAATGTCTCTACAGTGAACGCGCGATGCTCATTCGACCACTGCCACATCGTGACTGACAAATCCGCACAATCGATAATTTCAACGGCGCCACCCTCCCACCGCATCGTTTTTTACTTTTTCAAATAATCGCATTTAAAAATATAAATTTCCCACCAGACACCACCCTGTATAAACAAATATTATTCAATTAATGAAATATTTTTGTGAAATAACCTAAAAACTTATTTAGGGACATAAAATCATCGCCGTCGTTTACATTATCATAATTATAAAATAAATAAATTAACTTCGTGCGCTTCAATGAACCCCCTGCGACCGTTTATTTACGTCCCACTTCTGTTTAGATATTAATTTTCTTAATAATTATATTTGCAAAAAGTGTTTTTTTTTTCAATTAGTACCTTTTTTCAAATAGTATCTCTTTGTGAATAAAAAAATTGTTAGCCTTTTTTTTTAGCTTTTTTGTGATTTAACTGGCAACACTGGTCACGTTACAGAAATATAATATTGCAAATCATCACTTTATATATGGAACGGTACGTGTGTGAATTGAATCTGCGTTATTAGAATACCGTGCTATGGAACAGCAGCCGTATTTGAATTTACAAGGACGACTTTTCTTAGAATTATAATATTTTTGGTAACTAATTGCATTACTTATAAAGTGGTGAAATACTTAACACTTCGTTCCTTAAGAAAGAAAAAGTGTACACACCAGGTTGCCACTGAAATCTGTCGCTTGTTACATCTCATGATAATAAAGGCCGCTTTAAACGAGAAGATTTGTCGTACGTAAAATGTGAGAGAAAATAAAATAAAATTCCATCCGTATGTCAAAAAAAGACAGTAAAAATTGGACGGTTGTTTTCTGGCGTTTACACCATTGGTATGGATAAAATCATGTAAGATGAAAACATTTTCATTTAATTTAACTACAGCTGTTTGCTTGTTTTCCCCAGGGATGGAGTTCTTTTGCAATTGAATTTTTTTTAATAGCCCTGAAAAATATTTTTATAACTTTGGAATATGTTATTTTCGTGGTTCTTTTGGAAAATATACGTATATTTTTATAAAATTGTGCGCTCGTGGTCTGAAATGTACATTTTGATTTTATAATTTGTATAAAATTATGAAAGCAGTTTTCCCTCCCTGACTTTCTCACATTTGTTTACATACAAATGCATCCCTGATCTAATGGTGTGCGTTGGTTTTTGAAAAATTTTAAAAAATCAAGAGAGCCATACGACTGTCAAATTTTCATCCGTATTTTCTCTCAAAATCTTGTAGTTTCATTACATATTACTTTTAGACGATCCGACTTGTGCTCTTCTACACAAAAATTTGGCATGTCGTACGACTTGTGGGACAATGTAAAGCACCCTTAAGCGGTGTTATTCGCAATAATTTCAACATGTTGGAGTAAATTTTTCCAAATGAAAATGTTTGCGGGGATGCCTTAGTGACAGCAATTTTATGCCTGCATGTATGTGAAATATAAAAAAATCTACTGAAATAAAAATAGAAGAAATGAAGTGGGCGGCATGCCAAAAGCTTTTGTTTATTGTTGTTGCTATTGTTGTTACTGTTGTTGTTTAACATTGTTGATGCTGTTATGGCACATGGGTGAGTATGACTTTCAATTGCACGTTCGTGTGTAGCAAATGCAACATGTATTCATGGAAAAAAAAAACAAGCACTTTGTAAAAGAGTTCATTATACATTGTAAGTGGAAATGTTTATTGTTTTTATACACTTTTTATTGTTTTAAACATTTTTTACATTGTTTTGTTTCTCTTTTATAGCTGCCGCTGTTTTTGAGTCCAATTGTTTACATATTTATGTTTTTTGTTCATGCATATCACATGTGTGTGATACATGCTTGTTGTTCCACGGAAATATGCCGCTTAAATACTTAAATTGTTTTAAATAAAAACGGCATTTTAATTTACTGATAAGATTTTGATAAAAAAAAATCCTTGGGATAAATTTTACCCATCATTTTGAAAGGTTTATTGGTGGTTTTTTTTTACTTAAAATACTGATGTGAACAGTTCAGTGTTTTAAGTCGCTCAGTATATTTGATAGTAAGTTTTGTATGTCTACATACTTTCATAACTGAAATTCGAACCCTAATTTACGCTTTTATTTAAACAATTTTAATAATTTAAGAAATGTCGTTAGAAGAGCCAGGAACTTTTTCCTGACGCTACGCAAAAATTCTTTAGCAAAAAAAAAGGAATTTCTTCTAACAATGTAGAGAAAATTAATAAATGAAAGTAAAAAGCTAATTTAAATTCAATTTTATTTTTCTGTAGTTTGATTTTTTTAAATATTAGTGATCGACTATTTCAAGTTCTACTTGTAACGACGCCAATTATTTTCGGTAGTTAAAGCTACATTTTTTTTATACAGATTTTCAATGCTGGTAGTAATTAATAGTGACATCAATAAGAAATGATATTTAGTCTTAAATGGTTTCATATTTTATTGCGAGTAATTGTGCATCGTTTGTCGTTTTCGATTAAAATGCTGTAAGAAATTTTGAGTGAACTCAAACTGTTATGCAGTCAAATAGAGTTCATTTGTAAGTTCGTCACGAAACCAAAAAAAAAAAAAATCGTGTAAATCGAGGGAGAGATGTATTTCTAAAATATTGAGCATTTAAAAGGAATTCTTCATTAGCAGTTATTTTTTTAATTCTTTTGAATAAAAACAAAGTGAGAAAAAACTGCTCATACATCTGCATTTGACAAGTAATTGTCACACAAGAATAAACACATTTTAACAAATGCTTGTAATGCAATTACACATTTAATTTCATGTATAAATTGTAACCTTATCGTATCATTCTTAACATGTACACATTTTAAGAGCCTCAAATATATGCACTGCATGTGCATACATACAACATTTAAATGAACTTTACACCAGGCGACAAGAATTTTTCTTTTTCTAATTTGTTGAAAATGCTTGCAGTTAAAAAGAAAAACACTACTACACTGTGAAAATAGGGTAACTTTCACAGGTTTGTTAACCCATTAGGGAGCATATGATTTCATCTACATGAACATAGATGGCCATAAAATGAACATTTAACTTATAAAATATTTTAAAACTGTCGCCCATATTGCAATTACTTTTTTCTTTTGGCAGTGGTCAGACGAAATAAGCAGAGCCCCGAAACTAATTGGAAAATCATTGTATAGAGAAGATACCGCTGTTAAAGTTATAAAAAGGAATGTGTCTTAATTTTTGCACAAATCTAATTCAATTCAATTTTATTTCATTTCCAGAATTAAGAATCTTTAGTGATTAAAAATCCTTGACCAACTCATTATTATTGAAATTTTTCCATCTGAAATGAAATCACTTTATTAAATACTTTTCTTCCAGTGTAGATGTGTAAAAGCATACACATGATTATATATTTTTATGCAACAAAAAGAAATATGTTGCTACTAAAAGCCCGCATTTTTTTATGTATTTCTTTAAATGGATTTTCTGGCATATGCAGCAGTTTAAATGCTGATGATGATGATATTCTGCACATTTCCTCTTTAGTTTTTAATGTTTCTGCTGCTGCTGTAGATGTCGCACACAAATACAAAATCAAGCAAATAAAATAGTTCATAGACGAGACTTAATTGCTTTTGACGATTTTTTTTTTGTAGAACAAAAAAATTGGTTTTTGAGAGCAATAGTAAAATAAGAGCCTAAAAAGGATACCAAGAAATCATGCTGGATTAGACATTTCTAAAGAATAAAATGCAGATTGGTAATAAAATTTAAGGAATATTAAATAATACAAGAAAATGTATGACATTTAATAATAATCATAATAATAATTTAAATTCAAAAGCAGTTCTTAACTCAAGTACAAAAAAAAAAAAATTTTATTTTCACAAAAGTTTCTTTATAATACTTTCTTTATATACACTACTTTAATTATACCACTACTTGAGCTAATAACTATTAATCATAAATTGACAACCTAACATGACGTATTGACAACATAAACTCGGTAAAATTTCTTTCTGCACACACACACACACACACACAAGCACAGATTCAAACTTGCATTAACACGATAACACATGATATCGGGTCCTTCTTCCAAGTCAAATCTATGAAAAAACCAACAATTTCAAATTATTATATACCTGGGTTTGCAGGGCAGCGCAATTGCCTCTAAAATTCCCAAATAATTTTGCAATTTTTAAATCCAATACCTTCGGTTATTTAGTGTTTGACTTTTGCTACACTTTTTACGGCCATTTTCACAATGTCTAATTATTTTACTTTTAAAAGAAAATTAATTAACTGGCGGTTTGCTTAACAGGCAGTATTTAATCGACGGTTAATGATTTCAGTTTCACTATCCTTCAGTTACTTAAGAAAAGAATTCGCTAATAAGTATGGCAATATTGTTTGTGTTTGTTTACGAAAAATACTATAATGACAGCAAATAGAAAAAAATTTTAATGTTTGTGAAAAAAAAGTATACTGAACGGAGATGGCGGAATATTCATAAGCAACAAATTGTTCCAGCTTGGAACATTCAAAAAATCAAGTGAGACAGGTAAAATATTGGTCTATAAAAATATTAAGATAGACACATGTTAAAAAGTTTTTTTGTAGATCCACTAATATCACAGCAAGATTTCTTTTTTTTGTTTCAAAGTATGAAAATTATAAACATTGAAAAAATATAAGTGTTGCTTTCCCATTTTTTACATGTGTACATTTTTTCTATTTATCAATTAAAATTAGCTATGCATAGGTGTCGATTATATTGTTAACCGCCACATTTTGTTCGGTTAAATTTAACAGACACTTTTTCGTTAATCATACATTGCGAAATATATTTTTAGTTAACCGACTGTTAAAGTTCCAATTAAGTTTTAATCATACATTGTGAAAATGGCCGTTAGCATACTTTTGTCAGTAATAATAATAAATAACAATAATAATTTTTTTATCAAAATTATCTGGCAACTATGCCATATCAAGCAATTCTATTTTTAGTACTAATAAGAGTGACCAAATTAGATTTTTCAGCTTTAAATGTTCTTGAGTTCTTATTGACTCCTTTTTTATTTATTTCGTTATTTCACGTTTTTTCTGTCTATGTAATTAAATGTATACGTGTAATATATCAATATGGAAACGTGCAAAAATGTAAAATAACTTAAAACGAATTGGAAATTTTAATGTGAAAAGTTTATTTAATCAAGGTGAATAATAATAAAAATAAAAATTCCCAGCTTTGGCTCTCTTTTTTTTAATTGTAAGAGAATTTGCACACGAAGCAGTGTTGCCGATTTATGTATAATTGTTATTTGATTTTTTTTTTATTTCAAACCACATAACATCTATGTATGTATGTTATAATTTTGATTTCTATAAAATATAAGAAAAACACTTGGCTCTTTTCGTATTCTAATTTCTGTTCATCAATTTCTACAAATGCAACAATAATTTAAATGAAAAGATTAAACGTACTGAGGCTCAATAATTTTCAAAGTTATATAGGATTGATAGAAGATCAATTATACGAAAACATTTTGCGCTGAAAATATACAAAAAAAATATACTGCAAAAATTAATAAAAAAAAAACGGTTTCTAATTTTGAAATAGTTGTATAAAACTCGGCAACATTGCCCATTAGTTTCTATACTGTTCTGTGTTTGACATTAACTCTGTGCAATTAGATCGTGGTGAGTTAGTTCCGTCTTAAAATCATGAAAACAGTAATAAAAAGTGCATAAATTTAAATAAAAACATTGCAATGGTTTAATTAAAAGTGTTTTTAACAATAAATGAGTGTTTTTGAATGAATTACTAGCGAACAACATGCTGCAGTCATTTTCCACGGTGCAAGTGGCTGGCTGGAAAAAAAATTGTTTGTGGTGAATTTTGTTATAAGCCGTTGTTGTTGTTGTTATAGAAAAATCTCTCTCTTTCAAAGAATTTTTTTGTTTTAGAGACCGCAATTGAAGAAATATAGTCTGCTCGTGTGGATTTTTTGAAATAAGAAAATATATGAGTGATAAAATGATCAAAACAAATCACCAAAAAGCATTGGTGCTTATTGAGTCTTAAATGAGAAAAAAGCAGATCGCAATTAAAGAAATATAATTAAAAATATAGTCTGCTCATATGGCCTGTTTGAAATATAAAAAAATATTAGTTGGAAAATAATCAAAAAATTAATGCTTTACAAATGCAGTGTTAAAAGCCTTCGGGTAAGTAATTTTTAATTATTCTATTTTATTGGATCCCTTTTTTAATATGTAGTCTAGTTTATGTTATATTAACCTCGATGGCGTTTTTCTTTTTATCTACGTGCTTTTCATCAGAAAAAGAGAAATATGAAAATGAACACATTCAATAAAACGAAATAAAAACGACGAATTTCGTCGATGGCGACATTGTGTTAATATGCACAAATGTGTTTTATTTCTGATGACGAAAGTTCGCAACGGTTAATTCGTCGTCCGTCGCAATTGTGTTCCTAGCTAGCAATAAGTGCTTTATGAGTTATAGAGAGGGAGAGCGATAGCCCAAAAATTTATAAACTAATTTATAGAAACAAATTTTAACTATTTCAGGCTTTTAAAATAATTTCAATTTAAATCATACATACTACATATATGCTTTACTTTTCTCTAGACATATCGAGCCTTTGGTGCAATACCGTAGTAATTCAAAAAATCGTGAACTGAGAATTTGACGTTTTGAGCCATCTTTTGTATAGTATTTTCGTTTACTAAAGTTATTTTTTTTTACAAGTTTTTAAATGAAGAGGCATGTTTTGTAACGTTTTCTGTTTGCAAATTTCTTGTCATGAAGGAAATATTTCATTATTGCAAATAAATACTGTTGGAAATAGCTGGAGGCAATAAAGGCTGGAGAGTCTGAACAGTTAGAGATAGAACCATAATCCTTTTTCCTTTCGGTATGTATTCATTTCCCCAAAGATTATTTCTGCATACCAAGCTCAAAAAATTTAAATTTTGAGTTACTACGGCATTGCACCAAAGAACATATTATGTATATTTATAAATGTACCCTGCAGGAGATGGGAATAATAAAACTGTACTTATTTACCACTGCCTTTCTCATTTGGGAAAGGTAAAAAACTAGAAGAATTATTTCTGTTTTATGGTATCGGTTAACGATTATTGTTTTATTAATTAAAATGACGTTAAATGTTTCCTTAATGATTTCACTAAAAAAAAATTTTGCTTGATAATTAGTCATCACTTTGGTTCATTGTATGATTGTATTTAAAAAATAAAAAGTAAAACTAAATCGTCCAATACAATTGTGTAATTATTCTTTCAATTATTCAACGTTAGTTAAAATTCCTTACGATTATTTATCTATGTTTGTTATATGGTTTATCTGGTCTATATGCAGCATTTCATTTGGTGCTAATATAAAAATCTTCAGTTACCTTTAACCAAATTCTTGAAAAAGCTAAGCAATTGCACATGTTTATACAAGAACTTTTTAAAAAAAATATCAGAGAATTACGAAATTTACAAAACAAACCAAATAGCTTCTTTAAAATTTTTCTTAGACAACAAACATTTTATTATTTGATTTTGAATCTATTTAATTTTTCTAAACTTTTCTTATAATAAGTCAACACTTCAGCTGACATTGATTGTATTTAAAAAGCCAAATGAAAAATTAAATTTTCCAATACAATTAATAAACAATTTTTTCAATTATTCAACGTTAGTCACAATTCATTACGATTATTTGTCATATTATTTATTTAACATAGATAAATAATCATAATGAATTAGTTATTGGTGCAACATAGTTAGAAAGTAACGTGATCGCTTTTTAGAATGTTACATACTTTTTTCGGGAGGAACATGAATAGTCACGAAATTTAGCACTTGTGCCAGAACATAATACCCCATTAATCCATGTACGAGTAATTAATTACATTCAAATGTAATTGAGTGGATGTTTCTAAATATACAGTCTAAGAAAAAAGTCTAAATACACGTCCTAATTTTTGAGTTTTAGGAAGTTTGTAAAGAAAAAGTAAAAAACATGTATGACAATATTTAGGGCACCAATAAGTAAGTTTATTTATAAAATAAAAATGCAATTCATAAATACTGTAAACACAGTAATAACAAAAACGTTAAAAAATCGTAGGAAAAAAGTCTACATACAGTTTGGTAACTCCACGTAGTGAATGGAAAATTAAGAACAAAAGCAGGAAAACAACCGTTATTTTTTTTTTAATTGCTTGTACAAGCACTATATTCATTTTAATTGAGAAAGTGATATCTTAAGAAGACAATATTTAAACTTTAATTGTAGAAAATGGAAAAAAAAAAGAGATAGAGATTTCAGTTAGAAATGTAGTGGTTAATCTGCGGAAAGAAGGTAAATCTCTTGGAGAAATTTCAAAAATAAATAAAGATATTATCCGAAATTATAAAATGACAAATAGTACTGAAAATAAACCACGAACTGGTAGACCAAGAAAGCTTTCGAGACGCGATGTGAGCAGCATTCTAAAAGAAGTCAATCGGGATCCAAAGTTAAGTGCCCCAAAATTGGCGGAACACATTGAAAAATGTTCTAACATTATTGTTACACCAAGAACAGTTATAAACGCTTTACACGAGAACGGCTTTAAAAGCAGAGTAGCACGAAAAAAGCCATTACTTTCAGCAAAAAACCGTAAACATCGACTTGAGTTTGCTAAGGCGCATCTAAACAAGGATATGGATTTTTGGAAACGCGTTATATTTACTGATAAAAGTAAATACAACATTTTTGAAAACGATGGTTGATCTAAGGTTTGGAGAAAACCTAACACTGCGCTTGATTCAAAAAATATTATACCTACAGTGAAACATGGTGGTGGCAGTGTTATGGTTTGGGGGCTATAGCATCATCTGGAGTGGGTCGGATGGTGTTTGTCGAAGGCAATATGGATCGCTATCAATATAAAAGTATATTGGAGCAAAATCTAAAGTCATCCGTTGATAGTTTAGGCCTGGGCTATCAGTTGGTTTTCCAACAAGACAGCGATCCGAAGCATACCGCTCACGTTGTTCGAGACTGGCTTTTGTATTACGCTCCAAGGCAACTGAATTCTCCACCACAATCACCAGATTTGAACCCGATCGAGCACGTATGGGAAGGTCTGGAAAAAATGGTGCGAAAATATGACATAAGCAGTCGCCAAAGTCTGAAAACTGCTCTTGTACGCGGATGGGCGAAATCACACCAGATATAACAGCAAATTTGGTTAATTCGATGCCCCGTCGTCTTCAAGCAGTAATTGATGCCCAGGGTGGACCTGGGCCTGTGTTTTTATATTAAAAACGTTAACTTAATGTTTAATTTTGTTGCTGTATGTACATAGACTTTTTTCCTGTGAGTTTTATATGTTTTTGTTGTTTTTGTTTTTATAATACTTTTGAATTACATTTTTAATTTAAAAACAAAACTATTTATTGGTGCCTTAAATGTTACAATAAAATTTTCCATAAAATTCTTTACAAATTTCTTAAAAATCTAAAATAAGGGGGTGTATTTAGACTTTTTTCTTAGACTGTAAGTACATTCATATTAATATAGTCTATTCCAATGTAAGTTTCAAATGCAGCTTCTTTATATCAATTTATGTTGCAAAAGTATTTTTTTTAAATTTGACATCACTTTAATTATTTAATATTTTTGGCCATTAAAATAAAAAAATTTTGTATATTTGAAAAAAAATTCCGAAAGCAGCATCAGTTGTAGTTTGATTTAGTTAATCCTCCAACTATAAAAATTCTTTTATATGTCATTCAGAATTAAATGGTGTCCGCTATGACAGTACAGTGATGCTAGTCGCATAATGTCGCACACAAACAAAAAATTATACTTTTGCCTTTTTCCTGTAATCTACAGCATTTCTTATTTACTTAAATAATTATACATGCATGTATTTGAACAAAAATTCATGTGATTTCTTGCTATTCTTAAATAAATAAGTGTCATCATATTTATTTAATTTATGATGATGTCATTTCTGTTTGTTTGCTGTTTTAATTGTAATTGAAAAAGGAATAAAAACACGCTCGGATATATTTAACAAACAAGCACGAGCACGAGTAAAAGCAAACGTGTATATTGGATTTGCAAGTGTTGCAATATCAACAGCATTTATGTATGCATGTGCATTTCAATTTGTTTGTTGTAAACATACATCTTTGCATCACATTTATAATTTTTTTTTTTTGCCAACAAGAGTAAATAATCACACTAACACTACTTTGGAAATGATGACAAATTTTTAACTAAATAAAACATGGCATGAAATAAAATAATATCAACGAAATTTATATGTACGGTCGGCTCTTAATAAATTGAAAGTCGTTCCAGTTAAAAAAAAAAAGAGGGGACTGTTTCAAAACTTGGTCCAAAAGCATTCGATAAATTAAATGATGGCATTTTTAATAAACCAATGGGAGTAGCGTATTTCTTTTAGTTTGCCTTTTTGTTTAGCAAATGGACAGTACAATGCGTGCAAAGAATATAGGCGATCAGTGATTTATAATGTCACTACTATCAAGCATGCGTAGACATGCCTGTCCTCCAGGTATGCAATAGATTTACGTATACCGTCACCTTAATTTATAAAGTCCCCAACTTAACTCTTCATACCAAATTTGTGGTTCGACATAAAATTCCCTGTTAAAAATTTTATGGAAAAAATTAATTTGTCTTTTAAAAAATAAAAGAAAATAATAAAATTACTACTATTGGCAGCAAAACTTGAATTTTTATGAATTCTCTTTTTGATACGAACACTCTATTAATTAATTAAGCTTTAAGGTTTTTTTTTCTATTTTTATATAATCTCAATATTTCGTTAACCTTCGGTTAACATCTTCAGGAAATTTTTATTTATAAAATTTTTTCTTTTTGAAATTAATATAAAAATTTTTTTTTACATAACAACACTTTGTTTTTTTATAAAAAACTATATACGTTAAGGTAACTATATACATTCATAAGTATTTATATGGTGTATGTATACAGTGGCCAAAAGAACTATTCGACATTGCAATTATATTCTTAAATTTCATTGAAAACGCTAGTATCCTTTTGTTTTTTATATGTATAAACGTGAGATCACATTGTATTATATGTATTTAATAATTTATGGTCCTAAAAATAATAAAAATTTCACATTTTTTAACTCATCCATCTGTTTGAACGAAAAAACAAAAATTGCAAAGTAAAAAAAGTATTCGACTGGCATTGTTTTTCCCTTATTCTGATTGTGTATTTCTTATTACTTCATGTCATTGTTGGTAAAAATATCTCTATGTTTCTTGTTTATCATTTACAAGAACTTTTTTCTTATTTCTGTGCAATTGATCGCGATGATGGGACGTAAAGGGAAATAAACTTCTGTTGATGTAAGAAATTCAATAATACATCATTTTAAATTAGGAAAAACGGAAAAGACTATAACAGAAATCGTTTAAAGGTCAAGAACTACTGTATATTACATTATAAAAAAGTACAAATCAAGTAAAACTGTGATAAACAAGGTAAGGATTGGGCGACATTGCAAACTTACTTATTGATAGGATTATGGATCACCGAAAGTACATTGACCTCCAAAAGCAAAATTTGAGGTCAAGTGCTGAAAAATTGGGTCTGGCAAATAGATTTCAGTTTTATGAAGATAATGATCCCAAACATTGTGCCACTAATACAAAGCTTTGGCTTTTATATAATTGTCCAAAATTAATAAATACGCCGCTACAGTCCCCAGAGCTTAACCCTATTGAACATCTTTGGGGTCACTTGGAAAACAAAAATCTGAAATCGTGAATTTACGAACAAACATCAGATGAAAGTTATCCTGCAGGAGGAATGGAGCCAAATTGATCCAGAATATACCAAAACGTTGGTAAAATCTATGCCAGATCTTTTAAAAGAGGTTATACGTAGGCAAGGAAAAGCAACTCGCTACTGAAGTAGAAATAAACTTGTATTTCAATTCATGTATTTTAAAAATGTTACCAATGTCGAATACTTTTTTTGCTTGTTTTTTGTTATTAATATTTTAATTCATGTGTTTTTTGCTTTTTTTACTTTGAGATCTCATTTTTTTTACTGAATATAACTTTATGTTCCTTAATAAAGACTTTTATAAGTTTATTTTGTTAAAAACAACATTCCATATTTTTTTTTTTGATAAATATATAAAGTTGATGGCCTATGTCGAATAGTTTTTTTGGCCACTGTACGTATGTCTTCGTTTGTGATTTTCGAATCAGCTGGTCAAGAACATAACTGACACTAAAGCAGACATATATCACCCTTCACACTTCTATTTCACGTGCTCCTGCAACAAGTTTTTACTGAATCGTTGGCGAAAAACCTTACTTGAATATATATATGTATATATATTATATAAATATTTTGAGCAAAAGCAAATGTCTTTTTAAAAGCATCGTACATTTTTTTGTAATACCCAGCAAAAAAAGTCAATGAGTTCTTAATAAATTGATATTTTTATTACATCTGAAACACTTCTTTATATAAATATATTTTTAGTGGCATTTTAAATGCTCGCCAATAATACTGCTGTGTTAAAATCATGTTGAAACATTTCATTAGGATTACAACCCATGCATTAAGCATTTTTTTTCAGCATGTCATTTTTGCTGGGGCAAAAGTAGAACTATTTTTATCTAACCAGAAATCACTTTTAATTCAGTCACTTCTTTTTAATCATTTAAAGAGAAGCGCACAATTTTCAATTCAACTTTAATACATATTTCAATAATTGTCTTTAACCTTAAAATTAATTCAGTTTTGTAACTATTGTTTCAATTATTCAACGTTAGTCAAAATTCATTACGTTTATTTCTCCATGTTTGTTATATGATTTAGCTGGTCTATATGCACAATTCATTTGGTGCTAATACCAAAATCCTCAGTGTAGATCTTTAACCAAATTCTTGAAAAAAAAGCTAAGAAATTTCACAAGAAATCGCAAAAATTATTTGAGAATAACGAAACATACAAACAAAACAAACCAAATAGTTTCTTTAAAAATTTTCCTTATACAAAAAACATTTTATTATTAGATTTCTTTAAAGAAAATTACCGCAAATATTACAAAACTGCTAAAGTATAGCCTGGGTTCGAAACTCATTTTAAACAATTAATTAATACGCTACTGGTTGATAATTTGTTTCTTTGCCAATGAAAGCGTTCTAACCGTATGAAATCCAAAATGAAGAAATTTAATTTAATACGTAAAGTTGCTGAAAGGAATGGAAATGCCCATATGTGAAAACCAAAACACATTTGCTTACTACAACCTGTCTTTCGGAAGACTAAATACATTCACTTTATTTGAACGTAAATGTAAATGTTGGCTTTTCTTTGCTTTTTTAACTTCTACAGCAGCTGCAACATATGGCCACACGAACAATATTGCTCACAAATATGCTGAAGCTGATGCTGATGATGATGATGATGAAGATAATGATGATGATGTTTTAACAAATGTATGCAGACATAGTAGCAATTAAAACTGTAAATTATATAATAAATGTTGTTCATGATTATTTTTAATACGAGTTAAAAGAGAAGAAAAATACTTAAAACAAAATAAATATGAACATCTTGCCGGTAGACGATGTGACAAAACCAAAGGGGATTTATCATAAAATTTAATGCTTTGAGAAAGTGTTAATGAGCTTGAGGAAAACGATAAATATGTGAAAATATTATAAGTTTTTCTGCAAATTAGCGCAGAGTTATTTAAAATAATTATAAAAAGTAAATTATAAATTGTAGCCACCATTATTATTATTATTATGGGGGCCTGGAAGCACCGCGAACAGGAAGATCTATTGTGCAAAACCCATAACATTAGACCCCCACCGCCCCTCTCTAAGGCTTTCTAAGGAATCCAAGCATTATTTTGGGGTCTGGTGTTCCACAACTTGTGTGGGGGTAAAACAACCCTACACTGATGGAGAAACCTCTGTCTGCCGAGTGCAGGACAATAGCCAGGAATGTATTCAGAGATTTCAGGGTCACTTACGCAAAATCGACAGAAACTTGTTAAATAAAATTGGAGACCAATCTTATTTAAGTGATACCTCACGCCACAATGGCCTGTGACCCTATTCAGCCAAAAAAATATCTTATCTGAGATTGCCCCACACTGGCCGGCACAATCATACCAGTGAGCAGCGAATTCCAGTTCCTCCCTGTTACCAAAAATTTAATTTCTATGGCTGTTTGTAAGTCCACAAAATGGCTCGAGCCAATTAGGGGAAAATTTCCCTTTTGTTTTGCGAGATAGTCTCCCATTTTATTGCCCTCATAACCCTCATAACAAAGAAAGCAGCCCATTGTAACGGCATTAAAGCTCCCCAACCCGTTGAGAAGGGCCAGACACTTGTATACTTTTCTCGAGGTTATAATGATCGACTGAAGGGCCGTAAGATCCACTTGACTATCTGCCAATATATATATGGGGGGCGGCCCTCATACTCTTAAGGATACACTATCCCACACGTATGCCGATGGCATGAACTTCTGGAAAACCATTGTATATACACTTAGTTACAAAACTCTACATACGATATCGAAATTTCATTATATTTGATCATTATTTTATATATAAAGTAAAATTTTTGAAAATCTTACTTGTAAGTATTTAACAGAGCACATTTATGAACTCATTTAAAACATTACCTCCATTTCTCACTTGAGAATGATTTTAAATTAGGAAAGGGAAATATTTCCCCCGAAATAAGAAAATTATTAATTTTTGCGATGCCTAAAAGGCTTAATGAAGTTTTAGATGCAATCCATTAAATATTTTCGAAATTACCCCACAGTTTTTACAATGTATCGTATGTAGACTCTTGCTTTTAGGAAATTTATTATCAATAATATTAAACAGAGTGAATGTTTATTTCTTTTATTTTCTGTAAAGATCGTTAATCCTCTGAAATAAAAAAGGTACCAACAATTTTTTTGTATTTCTCTTAAAAATTAAAATTTATTGAAGAAAATAAATCGTATATAGAGTTTTGCGACTAAGTGTACATCCATTGAAATCGATTTCTTAAATCGTGCCCCCGTTGATCTCCGCCCCTGTTCTGCCATTCTGCACCTTGAATACATCAGTATACCATACCTGAGATGCCGGCTCAAAGTTGATACAGCTGTTCTGCTAGTACTCGCGGTCGTTAATATCCACCCGGAAATTTCTGAAGAGAACCTTTCTCGGTGACGCCATATCTTCACAATGAAGAATTGTAGATAGTCCCGCTAGACTCTCAAATGTCCGCTAATGTCATCACTCTTACAATCTCAGGTCTCCGGAACGTGTTGCTCAATTTTTCTTTTATAAATTTCTCGTTTTTTCGCTGCCACTTTGTGTAGCTTCTTCTTCATTATATTTATTTCCTGTAGAAGTTACACAAAGTCGCACTGAGTTGTAGAGAAATTTATGAAAGAAAAATAAAGGAAAATCTACAAGACTTAAATGCTTAAACAATTTTTTAAATAATTCTTCTAGTTTTTTGACCTCTTTTTATATTATTATTTTTATTTTAATTCACACAAAAAAAAAGTGACTTTTAAAAAAATATTTCTTCATTATAAACAAAAACTAATTTTACTTAAGAAGCTACACAAAGGAGTAGCGAAATATCGAATAAAAATAAATATTACATAAATCAAAAGTACCTGCAGCTTAAATAATTAGTGTAATTAATTTTTTTTATTAAAAATAATAATAAAAAAATTAAAACGGTCAAATGATTTATATTAACAAATAAAATATATATAAAAATTTGTTAGAATTAGTGATAGTTATTTGAACTATAATTATTGCAAATGAATAACTGAAAATTTGGTTGTGTCTAAGTTTAAGTTCATCACAATAATACGAAAAATTAGTTTCCTTTCTTAGAATAAAACAAAAAGAACAATTAGTCTCCAACATCAGTTGAGTAGAACACGTATATAAATATTTGCTATGCAACTACGCACGTCACAAGTGCTCTTTGTGTCAACAGGGAGGTCATTGTAAAGTCATCAATATTCTCTATTTAACTAGAGAAAGTTGAAGAAAATGTATACGAAAATGTGAAGGAATTAAAAAAAAAGTACATTTTGTTATCCGCCAATTTTTTTGAAAGGCCATATTCTTGGTTAAAAAATTAAAAGATTACTAAATTTTTTCTAGAATAATTGAACATAAATATTTTGAAAAGGGCAACAACTTTTCAAAAAATGCAAAAAGGGACGATCATATCAAATTTTTATTATTTCTCAAAATATAACGATTTACACATACACACACAAAAAAAAAATTTATTTTGTTTTTCTTAATTAACACCTTTAATTAAAATGTTAAATTTTTTCAATTAAATATTAAATCAATTCAATCTTCACAATGGAGAATTGTAGATAGTGCCGCAAGACCCTCAAATGTTCGCTAATATCATTACTCTTACTATCTCAGGGCCCCCGGAACGTGTCCCTTCTCAATCAAGAACTAAAGTAGCCGCCATAGGCAAATGGGGTGCCTCCGTAGTCTAGTGCATGAGCATTAGTATTGTCAATATGGAGATGCCGGTTCGATTCCCGCCTAGACCCTGGTTGTTTCTACAGACGAGCTATAAGAGCTTCATAGAGTTCGTGTTTTTTTATAAAAAAAATGAAATAAAAATAGCTGAACTTAGTATGCGGTTTTTTTTCAAATACTTTTCCGATTTTATTCCTTAAAAAATAATTTACTTTCCGCAAATCAGGTCAAGTTTATTATAAAAAAAATGTCCATTAATTCATTATAAAAATGCTGTTATCTGTTTTATAGCAGGCATGATATTCCACATAATTTAAAATCTGTCTGTTTGCTTATTGGCTAATAACGTATCAAGAACAAATCGTGTATCACACGCTTATTAAACCAATAAATTATTTTTTTAATAGTTTAATCCTTTCTGTAATTTTGTATTGCTGTAACAAATAGAAACGATTTGTAAAATTTATACCAGCATATAGAAACGTTTATGTTTCCGCTTGTTGTGTTATGAAATTTTATTGTTTGTATTTAACACTCTGCCACAGACACACACACAAACAAAATCTCTGTTAAATATGTTTAAGCAATTTTTCCGATTCGAACATGAAATATGAAATGTGTTTTCGTTTTATTTTTTTGTTGTGGTTTCTATTTTCCTAAAAAAACAAAAAAAAACCAATAACAATACATCATCATAAAAAACCATTAAAAACAAGTTTATAGTGTTGCTTTTTAAATATTTCCCTTTTGTTTCTGGTCATGAAAAATCCAATAAATTTCGAAATTTTTCAGAGTAATTTTATGTGCAGTCTGGATATCGTTGGAAGAACCCACTTATTTTGGGATTTAATTCGAAATTAGGCAATTGAATGATGCTATGCGAGTCTTACTTGGAAAGAAACCAACCATTAGTATGCATTTGTGGTCTGAAAAGTTAAATTAACCCTGCTGTTGTGTAAATACATTTTGATCCGTACTGCTGTTTTTTTAAACAATAAATTTACTGAAATATGTTTTTGCACTTTTTATAATATTCTGCCAACAGTTTCATACCGAAATTGGAACATCATTTTCTGGTAGGAAACGATAAACCTGTAGCTGCTGTAACTGTGGGTTACGCACTCCTTATTTAGAACAGTGTTTAGGGCCCATTGTGATACCACAAGCCCTTCACACACGGGGATCAGTCATTCGCCACATGAAACCACGTCGATTCCAAAATAAATCCCGCTATTGCGGAAATTCGCATTATTAAGTAATGCCAAGAAATGTGGGCCATTTCATGGCAACAGCTGGCCACTGGCACCTGAGGTGAGCAACCGTCTCCTCCTGCTTCACAGCTGCACATATAATTGCGATAATAAATGCATTTTGTACAGCAAATTTACATGCAAATTACGAGTAATTTGCTCATCGTCTACTGAGAAAATTTAATTATTTTTGCACTTGTTATGTAAATTTTGTTAATCAAAACAAGAATAACGTATTTTGGGCAACGGTGAATAAAGTAGATATACAGCAGAATTGAGGTATAGGAAAATGGTGAAAATATGAGCATGTAAATCACAACGATGTTCTCAGAAGAAACAGCCTGCAATAGGAATTACTGCAAGAAAAGCTGCTTATTATGGTCATATCTTTAGAGCGCCAATGTACGAGTTTCTGTAGTTCATAGGTTAAGTTGGGTACACGGGGCATCAGACAACTTGTTACCGAATCACTTGGGTTTAAATCCTGGTCCCATTTTGTCACCTGATAGGCAGTCGTAGCACAAGATATCCATCTCCATAATCCCCGGTATCAAATCACCATTTTGACCGGATAAACGAATCTACGCCCATGATGTGATACTCCGACAGCACCGTGCGACCGACAAGTGTCCCTCATATGAGCCGCCTTCAGTTAAGAGAGCGCACCAATGGCAGACGAGGTGCTCCATAGTCTCATCATCCTCCTATTCCTCCTCCTCTTCCTCCTATTCCTGCTCCTCCTCCTACTCTTCCATCACATCCCGAAAGTTTATGCAGAAGTGATTGAACTCTATATTAAATCTCTTAGCGTGCCCACCAATGTAGCTCTGTTCCGTCAGCACCGCCACCAAAGTGCTCAACCGTCTCCGAAGCACCTCCACCAATGCAGTTAATAGCTCAAGGCTATTAGAAGGCGAATAGAACGAAAACATATTTTATGATTCGGAAATATTTTTAAAAAATATAAAACAACTTATGGAACTTGTTGCAGACCAAACCAGTATCGAAGACATCATTAAACAAATCGCATAAGGGTTAATATTCAATTGGTGGAGAGGCAACAGAAGAACACGACAAACCGAAATATTAATTCATTTAAAAAAAAAAGTAGTTCAGTGCCATTTCATTTTCGTGTTTATTAAAATTTTTATCATTAGTCTATCTTGTCACGCAATGAGAACAATCTTGAGCACTATAATTGAAGGTGTTTTGCAATGATCGATTTTAGATGGGCCTTGTATTGGTCTATGCCTGTTGTTGCAGCATTTCGAAATTATCGTGTTTTAACCGCTGATACAGGGAGGGCCAACTTGGACTGACTGATTTGAAATGCTTATAGTTTTTGTATTTTTTATTTTTTTTTTGCAGATAATACAGAATTATATAAAATTTTATAATGTCATCACACTCAGTGGATTGGTTTTGCTAGCGAAAGAAAATGCCAATTTTTTGAATAATCTGATTATGATATGGATATGTGAATAAGCAGAACTGCCGAATTTGGGTTACAGAGAATCCGAGAGCATTGCATCAGCGACAATTACACCCTGCCAGATGCACTGTTTGGTGTGGAATCATGGCTGATAAAGTTATTGATCCCTATTTCTTCGAAAATGAAATTAATGAGCCAGAAACCGTCTCTGGGGTGGTATACCGGACCATGTTGGAAAATTTTTTACGTCCGATAGTTCTCAATAATCGTAACATATGGTTCCAGCAAGATGGAGCTACAGCTCATACCGCAAGAGCCACAATGGCAATTCTGCCGTATAAAATTTCAAAAAATGCAGATTTCGCGTTTCGATTTCGATTTTCTTTTGTGGGGTTTCTTGAAGGAACGATTTTACGTCAACAAACCACAAAATATTCAGGTGCTAAAGCAGAATATTCGCACAGAAATTGCTCAATTGCAGTCAAAAACGTTGCGCAAAGTAATGCAAAATGTATTGAGTAGAGCCATTAACTGCCAACAGTAGAATGGACGCCATCTAAGAGATGTAATTTTTCATACTTTAAAAATTTATAATTTATACTTTAATTTGCAAAAAAAAATTAAATAAAAAAATTTAAAAATACAAAAATTATAAGCATTTCAAATCATTCAGTCCAAGTTGGCCCACCCTTTACTTTGCACGTTTAAATACTCAATACACCATGTGGCTGCTGTAGTCTTGCGTCAGATTTTTACATTTTCAGAATAATTGTAACACTGGCTAATGCGGGGAAGAAAGTATGTCATTCATAAAGGAAAGTGGCAGAAATTAAAAAAATTAATTTTATTATTTATTGCCCTACCAAACAATAATAGACACCAGACTTTCAAATATCACTAGAGATATTTTTTTTTGTAAATTATTATTGTTACATTCAAGATTAGAAACACAAGCAGTTGCAACGAGTACGAGATATTGATTATAAAGTGGTTTTATTTCATTTTAAATAACCAAATGTTTATTAAACTTCACTTGAAGTATTTTTATAATTGACATGAAGCTTATTGTGACGTGTGAACGCATTGAGACTTATTTTTTGTAACGCAGACTTTCTACTGTGTCTTTAAAAGCTTCCTTTAATGGTATAATCAACTGCAGATCATGTGTTCAAATAATTATTTCTATTAAAGTTCAAAGCAAATCAAGTTTCAATTCCAGTATTGAAATTTTAAGTTACAAAAGTCTAATGCCTCGGGAATTTTTGGGAGAAATTTTGTTCCCTACAGACCCAACGGGCTGAAAATAATTTTTTTGCTTCTTGGCTAAAATACAAAGTGCACAAAATTTTATTGAAATTGTAGAGAGAAAAGATATTATTTAGTTACAGTCGAAGCCCGGTATAACGAATGATATTTTGTTAGACGATTTAGTTAAACTGGGAAATTCGTTATACCAAACAAATTAGTTTTAGATGAAAACTAAAGTCATTTAACAGGAAAGATTTCAATCTTGAAGTATATTTTTCATCGCAATATCGACCAGCCTTTCACAACGCAATAGTTTTAATTTTTGCCTTTGCAGCAATGCTTAAGGGAAATCCCCTACATAAGCAATGCATCTACACAGTTCCAGATGGAAAGGGATAGTTAACGTCTATCGATCAATGGATATAATGAAACGTTGTACCAATAATTTTCCGAAAATTCAAAATATGACGAAATTTCAGTAAAACACAATATGGCGTAGAGTACAAAATGGCGGACTTTGTACTTTGTATACAGCCCTTGATATGGGTAACAAATTAAAGGGATTTTTATGAATGGAACTTCACATCAAAGGGAATCACTATAAACAGAATATAGCGGACGGCCCAAAATGGCGGACAACTACATAAATGTGTGTTGGGGTGGCAAAGCTCACCGGGTTATTGTAGTTAATTATAAAGTAAAGTCGCTGCACCTCTGATGTTAATTATTTTATTTATTATTTTACTTCGGCGACGTTTTACTGCTCAAATACCGATAAAAAAAAAACGGTGATTTACCACAGAAAACGCAGAAACCCCCGTTTTTAAACTTGACCGTGCTGGTAATCAAATCCGTGTTTCTACTGCTTGCAGATCTAACATGATAACTACTCCCCATCAGCAACCCCAAAAAGTTACGTGTTCTGTGAAAACTCATTTAATGCATTTTTAATATTTATTTCATAATATGAACTCTATTCTTTTCATTGTTAAGATTGCCAGATAACACTATTTATAGGTATTTAAAATAATTAAAAAATAAACTGCAATTGAGTTTGCTGTTTCTTAAACAATTCGCTAAACAGGGTGCAAAATAAATTGACCGTTCGGTAGCTAATGGAAAAATATGCCCAAATATGTTAGATCGTCTTTTCGTTAAAGATCGTATTTGTTATACCGTGGTTCAACTGTATTTTCCATTGATTTGACTTGGTTTGACCCCTTGAAGAAAACATAAATATTTTATTGTGAAAATCGCATTATCATCAAGTATGTTCTTACATACAGGCATATAATTTACATAATCAATCATCATAAATAATTTTAATCCTTTTATAGCCTATAAAAACTTTTTTTTAACTTATCTTCATGCCAATAAACATTCACACACACAAACACACAAACACATACACACACCCCAAATACTAAATATAAAATTGATGTTTTACTACGGAGCAACCTCTATAGAACGGCCCCAAAATAAGACAAGAGAAAATAGCAAACAAATAAAAGCCCTAAAACACTTAAAGAAGACACACAGACTAAATATTTAACAAAATGTTTCTTCATCAACGCAAAGTCTATTGTTCGGTTTGAATATGTGCACATGAGCTCATAAATTTGAATTTCTTTTTTTGTTCCTAAAACGTATATTCACAAAATAAATAGACATTCATTTTCATGTTAAATGTGTGGAGCCATCTTTTTTTGGGACCCCTCCACCCACCACAGATACGCGTGCATACCAACCACTTATATAGACAAATGACGTTAAGATGATGATTTAAAGATGTAGAACTTCTTGTTTGCAATTTCAGCGATGGATAAATATACAGCCAGTGAATAATATTTGTTAAAAAAATAAAGAGCAAAAAGAATATATTTAAAAAATTGGTTAAACTTTAGGTCCGTTATATTTTCCTCTGTTTTTCTTTTATAAATTTCTCGTTTTTTCGCTGCCACTTTGTGTAGCTTCTTCTTCATTATATTTATTTCCCGTAGAAGTTACACAAAGTCGCACCGAATTGTAGAGAAATTTATAAAAGAAAAATAAAGGAAAATCTACCAGACTTAAAAGCTTAAAAAATTTTTTAAATAATTCTTCTAGTTTTTTGACATCTTTTTATATTAATTACACTAATTGTTTAAGCTGCAGGTACATTTGATTTATATAATATTTATTTTTATTCGATATTTCGCTACTCCTTTGTGTAGCTTCTACAGGAAAATGAGTTTTTTTTTATAATGAAAAAATATTTTTTTTTAAATTCACAAAAGAAAATGAACTCACGCACCTGTTTGTCCAACCTGTGCCACTCACCTCAATGTAGCTAATATACTTGATGAGTGCCCTAATTACAATTCATTCAGAACACGCATTTTCGGAGGCAATACGCCAAGTGATATCCTTAGACAAATGTGTGATAAAAATATTAAATTAATATACAAATTCATAATTGCAAATTGTTTAAAAAACTTAATTTAAATGTATATACCAACCATAGAGTTGAGAGAGAAAGTCCCAGATGCTAGTACTCTTTTTTTTTGTTATTAGTGATTATAATTCAATTATAATTATTAATATTGAATAAATAAAATATATAAAAAAATTTGTTAGAATTAGTGATAGTTATTTGAACTATAATTATTGCAATTGAATAAATGAAAATTTGGTTGTGTCTAAGTTTAAGTTCATCACAATAATATGAAAAATTAGTTTCCTTTCTTAGAATAAAACAAAAAAACCAAATAAATCTCCAACATCAGTTGAGTAGAACACGTATATAAATATTTGCTACGCAACTGCACATGCCATAAGTACTCTTTGTGGCAACAGGGAGGTCATTGTAAAGTCATCAATATTCTTTATTTAACTAGAGAAAGTTGAAGAAAATGTAAAGGAATTGAAAAAGTACATTTTGTTATCCGCCAATTTTTTTAAAGCTTATATTCTTGGTTAAAAAATTAAAAGATTACTAAAGTTTTTCGAGAATAATTGAACATAAATATTTTAAAAAGGGCAACAATTTTTCAAAAAATCCAAAAAGGGACGTTTTGATTTGCGACTCTAATATCAAATTTTTATTATTTCTCAAAATATAAGGATTTACACATACACACACAAAAAAAGAAATTGTATTTTGTTTTTCTTAATTAACACCTTTAATTAAAATGTTATATTTTTTCAATTAAAAATTTAATCAATTCAATTAAATTTTTAATTAAATAAATAATTGCATATTTTTTTGTTTTTAGCTGAAAGTAATAAAAAAAAAAAGGAACAACGCTTTCTAGGGCCTTTTTGAGAAGGAAATTGTGCTTTTTTATTTCTAATGTGGTTTTTGCTGGGAAAAAGCTGTTATCACTGATTTTGACAGTTTACACTGTTCGTGGCCCCTGGACAAAAAGTAGAGTGATCAGCCAGTTTTTCCAACAGAGCTGCGAAACGGCTTTTTAAATGCTATGAGAGTTGGTTTTTTTGAAATCTTAATTTCGTGAACCAAAGTTTAACAAGGTTTTTTTTTTTAATATTCAAATATTCGAACTATTCGAAAATCGATTTCTTAAAAATGTGGAATAATTCGATCACTTTATAAAACACAGAAACCACCTTGGAATACAAAAGACACACTGATGTTAGGAGAACGAACGAGAAGAGTCGCTCTTCCATCTACTGTACAAATGGGCGGCTCTGTACCGAAGCCGCCTCCTAGCTAACACTGAAGATTCACTGCTTAGCAAAACTTTGCTGTATATCTGAAATAATTCTCACTGAAATTATATAGTCATAGTTTTATACAGGCTAAATGTAACCTCTAACTAAGTTTGAGCTTGATCGCTACATTCCATTCACTTCAATTTGTTTTTTTATTATTTTTATTTTCATGAGTTTGCGATAACAAAACGTCACCAAGCCAACCATCAATCTTTTATATTTTAAGTACAATAGCAATAACAATACAATATTTCCATGTTTCAAAAATCAATTCAAAAAAAAAAACTTTGCCACAACCACACTTTCCATCTCTGATTGCTGGCAAAGAAAAAAAATATTAATACGTTCTTATATCTGCACACATTTTGCGATTATTATGATGATATTTTATGCTGATTTCAAAGGAGGCCTAAACAACGAAACAACAACAACAACAACAACAACATGGCCCCATACATAAATCGTAAAAATATGAAATAAAACAAATTGTCCTGTCACGACATGCCATTGTCATAAATGGGTTATTTTTCTCATCAACAATCTTTATTGGCTGCTTGCCTTTGCTTGAGTCCACCTTTATGTAAAATATGTTCTTATTATCACATAATAAAGGTTGGATTTTTCTCTTTTCTCTCTTGTCGTTTTAATAAGGATGATGAATTTTATTTCATTTTTTTTTTTTTCGTGAAAAGAAAAAAGCCACAAAAAGGCCAAATAAAGATGTCATATTTTTCAGACATTTTTTCAGTTCAATGAATTTTTAATTTTAAATGTAAGAAGAGCAAATGATAACATAAAGAAATAAAAAACAACATATCAGAAAGCAGATTAAAATAATTTTTTTATAAAAAAAAAATAAAAATTTCTAAATCAAGTTTTACTGTAAATGTTTGAAATTTTCAAATCAAGAGGAAATTGTTATCTACATATGTATGATGTATAAAAAGCAGTATATCTTGAACTTTTGTACCCATAAATTTTGTGCAAATGATCTGATGTTGGGTCAGAAAAACTGATCTAGTTCAGACGGGCCTAAATTGGCAGACATACAAAGTGTTTTAAAAGTGTAGAGGAGAGTTCCGTCTACAAAACGGTGAAAGATTTCTTTAACGTATTTTGACGGAGGCAGTGAGTAGTGTGCTAGTTTATCAGTTTGGTGGTCTAGGTTCCAGTTAAAAATAGTTAAAAATTTAATGAAATATATTGAAAATTAAAAAAAAAAAATTTATTAGCAAAAAAAAAGTATTTGGATTCAGTTCGAATGCTTTTTTTCTATTTGCATAAAGAGTATTTCTTTTTGGTGTTGGACCACCACTCAGGCGATAATCCCTGCACATGCAATGCATTGTGCTGGAACTAGGAAATGAGGTTATGGGCAGCAGGATAGAGGCGGTAGTATTTACGGACATTTTATTTAAATATTTCCAAAGGTGACAGGAATGACCTGTGCAGAGAGTCTATTCCATATCTGAGCTGTTCAGATAAACACCATAATTTTGTGTTTTTCATTGGAAAAAAATTGATTTTTTATTTACTTAAGTATTGAGTTCAAAAATGTATTAAAACTTTAATTAAATTGATAAAACTTTTATTATTATTCACATTAAGGGTGTTAATTAAAAAAGAAAATAGGAAAACTTATTTCTGTGTTTATTTTTGGGGTTTTCGCTTAAAGGCTGCTTGGCTAATTTATGCTATTAATTTCTATATAGACAACTAAACTCAATCACATGAAATATTTATAGTTCAAACACTGATTAAAACAATTTTCCAAGTCTTGCACTGTTTCAATCAATTCAGCCACAATCCATTTCCTTCGACGAATATTCCTTTGTCATTTGTCAATTTTAAGTTTCAGTTTGTCTTTTGCTGCATTCTTTATCCGAATTTAGTCAATAACCGCAGATTGATTTTGTCAATGGGCTTCCACACATGCGGTTAAATGTGGTGTGGTTATTTGGCCTTGGATAACTTTTGCATTTCGTTTTGTTCATTTTCAAGTTATTTAAATGGTTGATTGAGAAAGAAGATGAAGATTTTTAAAAAAAAAAACACAATTGATTGATGTCTAAAAAATCTTATGAATAAAAGATTCCGAAAAGAGCAAGACAATTTATATAAAATTTGATTAGAAGCTCAGGAAATCATAAGAGTTTTAAGTACTGACTAGTGATTAGTCATATCGGGTAACAAAATTACAAAGTTTTCTGGAAATTTTTTATAGAGTAGAATATTGTAACCAACAACTGAATAAAATTTTAATTGTTGGATTTATTCCAACTACATTCATATAACGTTGAACATACATACACTGGCGATTGTAAAAGGGAGTGCATATTAAACATAATTTGACTTAAGGCATCGAAAGAACTATGCATAGAAAAATAAATTTTATTAATTAGGAAGTTGACGAAAGCAGCAAATAAACCAAAATATTCAACATAAAAATATGAGGCATGTTTGCAAAGCGATGTTGTGGGGTCATTTGATAGCTTTTCTCTAGGTTAGATTAGTTTAAGAATCACGGGCCATCAGACAACTTGTGTTCGTCCCACTTGGGTTCAAAGTCTGATCCCATTGTATCGCCCGATATACAAACCGTAGCTTAAACTACACATCGCCATCATTGCCTCTGCCAAACTAGCACATTGCCTGGATAATCATGTCTATGCCCCTGACGACACAATCCCCAGACTAGACGCCATCTCCCTGGAGATGTCCGGAGAATGAGAGAGGAGGCGTTGCACCGCCTCCGTCATCTTCTCACCACGACAGCTCCTGCATAAGTCATTGAATGGCGTATTCATTCTTTTAGCGTGCATACTTAAGCAGCTGCATCGACACCAAGGTCGGCATCTCCATTAAAGCAGCAGACTTCTTATAATCGTAGCCAGGCTACATCCGACACGACGTCGAGGAGCTGATCTCCCGCGACACTATCTGGTTTGCGCGATTCCCAGCAATGTCCGCTGAAACTTTTCACTAAGTTCTCCTTAAACTCCCTTGGATTACTTTCACATTACTCCAAAGCTCTTCTATGTGAGACGGAGAGGTTGATTGTGTTGTAGCAAACACCTCTTTTACATGCACCACAGACTTGGCCATTTCATCATCACCAATTTTTGCACAATGAACCGTTTTGAACAAACTTTGCCATGTACTAAGTATCTCCTTGCTTTTGGTTAATAATATCAGCCGTGAGATATGCGCTGTGGTTCAAAAAATTGGCTGATTGAAAATTCGGCGATATACCTTTTTCCTTTATTAAGGTGGCAATGCATGACGTAGTTAGCACGTACACTACAAAACCAAAGGTTCAGGGCCAGTCATGAAACTCTTCACATTTTTCTGATGTGCATTAGTATGTCTTTGTGTCAATTGTTGTTTGTCGGATGGTTTCAGTGGCGAAAAAACCGTCACTGGTCACTGAACAGTAGAAACATCATCGCGCGCACTCATTCGTTCGTATTATGTGGCATAATCATGAGCGAAAGATTGAGAAAAATCGCTACTAAACACAGCTGTCAATGTTTGTTTCATCGGAACAAATAACCTGTTGCAAGTCATCTGCACTGCAGCCCTATCTTGGGTAGTTGGACATATATGTATGTAGACTCCAGTGTTGCAATCCCGCATGTCCCAGCTAAATAGCGCCCATTGCCTGGGATTTCTAAATTGGAGGAAGCTCTCTAACATTCGCTTCCAAGGACTTTGCCAGTATGAAATGGGCATTAAGGATCTATCAGGTTTGTAGGTTGAAAAACAAAAATCGCTAAAGGCCATGTCAGATAAAACTTTTGCTTCGCGTTGCGTTACAGCTTCGCTTTGACATCTAAGATAAAATGTACATATTTATACGAAACATGCCACATAAAGCACTCTCAACGCAACGCGAAATGAAAAGTTCGTCAACTCTCAACTTTTTGCGTATTTTGCCAAGAAGCTAGAATAATTTTTTTTACTCGTGTCTTCCTTTCTATTCTTTTCCTTTTAAAACCGAAGAACATTGGAAAATATATCGTCGAATAACATTATTGACTTTTTTTTTATAATAAAAAAATATATAAAATATATATATTATGATCTTTACCTTTTAAATTCTATGCTGATATTAAAACGATTGTTAACTAGTTATAAATTTAGGGTTACTTTTAATGTTTTAAGAATCTATGTTTTAAATCTATTGTAATATTCTTTTGGCCAGATGAGGGCTTTTATTATTAAAAAATTCTGAAATCAATAAATAAATATATATAAATATATTAATAACACTAATTATTTTAAGCCTAAGGTCTTTTTATATATTTTATATTTATTTCAATATTTCGCTACTCCTTTGTGTAGCTTCTTCAGGAAAATTGGTTTTTGTTTATAATAAAAAAATTTTTTTAAAAAATTCACAATATAGGAAAAAATATTTAAAATTTAATCACTATCCAAACTTTGAGAATGTATCAGTATTAGACACAGAAAATAATTATAAACGTAGATATATGTTAGAAATGTTACATATAATTAATACACCAATTACCAACAGAATTAATTTTAAGGCAGATACAGCAAATGTTGCTCAAAATTATAGACATTTAGTTAATAAGAGATTAAATATATTATAATTGTATTTGTAGTTTTTATTTTTATACATAGAATTACATTTAGAGACAGAACAAAAATTTTTAGAACTATAAACATATAGGTTATTATTAAAAAAGATATAGACGAACGATTTTTATTATTATTATTATTATTATTATCATTATTATTATTGTAATTATTGTTTTGAATATTTTATTATATGTAACATATTCGTAAAAATGTATTTTGGATTTGGTTCAAAAACAAAAATTTCAATACAAAATCGAATAAATATACCTATTTCAAATCCAAAATATATTTTTATGAATATGACTTTTAATATTTTTATGAATATGGCTGTTAATATTTCTTTATTTTAAATTTTCATTGACAAGAACTTTTCCTATATTGTGAATTTTAAAAAAAAATATTTTTTCATTATAAACAAAAACCAATTTTCCTGAAGAAGCTACACAAAGGAGTAGCGAAATATTGAAATAAATATAAAATATAGAAAAAGACCTTAGGCTTAAAATAATTAGTGTTATTAATATAAAGAAAAGGTAAAAAAACTAGAAAAATTATATAAATATATAAAATTATGAACCACTTTTTTTTTTAGAAAACAACCAGTGCGCGAGAGTTGTCAAAGTTTTTATTGTATCATACACCTTCTGCTTTACGCTTTTCTGTCAAAGTTAGAAACGTCACGCAAAGCGACAAAGAGATCAAACTCGACATTAAGTTACGTCGTAACAAATTTACTCGCTGTTTTGACGCTATGCGCAGGGTACCCACAAAAAATTGAAACAATCTAGAATTCAACCATAACCCATTATACATTTTACGGAATTACAAACAAGCCTTTTTATTCTTATCGGGTAGAGCTTCTCGTGTACGAGGCAGCTTAAGTATTTGCTTAAAATTTTCAATAGTCCATTGGCCTAAATTTATAAAACAAAATTAAATTTATTAGAATTAGAAATATTTCCCTGAATTACAATTATTACAAATGAGTAAATGAATATTTAGTTGTGTTTAAGTTTATTTTAAAACCATCTAATTGTGGTTAAATTTTTTGCCTTTTCCATAAACTGTGTTAATTGAAATTTTTAAAAATTTTAATTTATTTACAGCCGTGAGCTATAAATTATAGAAAAAATATTTAATATATAATTTAATTGAATTTAGTGATTTTCAAAAACTACAGCTCAAATTAGACAAGTCTTTTTAAACAACTATTTTCCCAATAATAATTACTACAAATCATATTTATAAAAGATAAAAAATCATAATTAAAAAAAATTGTGTATTTTTATGATAAAAAAGAAATAAATATAATTTAATTCGCTTAAACAAAAACAATTTAAAAATGCTTTCAGCCAGTGCAAACAAACCAGCAACTTTTCAATTTGTGAAAGTGCAGTTTGTTTGTTTCTAGTTAAAATCATTTTAAAGTTCATGCAAATGCATGCCAAATCATGCCACACATAACCAAGGTAAGTATTTAAATTTTCAAGCACTGCAATTTACAAATTCAATTTGAAATACTGGTTAATTTTTCAATCGCACAAACAATCACCAAATACAGTTTTTTTTTTCTTTCTCCATTTACATGTTTTTTTTTTTTTTTTCTTTTGTAAAAATCATTCAAACTTCATTCGGCAATCAACCAGCCATCTACAAATATTTGTAAAGGAAAAAAAAAAATACATGTATGAGCAGTACTATATATTCAGCAATGACGAATTTGAAATACTTTTTAGAAAAGTGAGAATATTTTAAAAATATTTGTAAAACACCAGTTGAGGATGGCGATGGTCGAAGTAGTCTGCACGTTGGCTACAAAACGAAAAAGCGAGGAATTTTTAAAGAAAGTACCTTTCAAAAATATGAACTTCCAAAAAGTACTTTAAAGAAACCAACTCGTAAAAAAGTGGCCTTTAAAAAAGTACCTTTAAATAAAAAAGTACATGGAAACACGTTAAAAAAAAACCAAAAAAAGAATATTTTAAAACAAGTGCCTTTTAACAAAAAAAAGTTCTTTTTAAATATTGCTTCTTACAAAAATTCTTTCTTAAAAGAGGTAACATTTTAAAAAAAGTTAATTAAAAAAAAAAATATGAGGGTGGTGATGGCAAGATGGATGGTAGTCTGCACGTTGACTACTAAACCAAAAACAGACGTGGGTTCAACCCCAGTTTCAGACTAAAATTTTAAAATTAAAATAAACATCTCGCATTTTTCTGATGTGCATTAGTGTGTCTTTGTGTGTCAGTTGTTGTCGGAAGGTTTCAGTGGCGAAGGCATAGTCACTGGTCACTGAACAAATACCGACTTCAGGTGATAGCAATTCACAATCACATCAGAACGCCCTCCTTCGTCGGTATTGTGTAGCACCGGCGAAGTAAAATAATTAATCTAAAATGGCTACTAAACCGAAGCTTCAAAAATTTAATACGTCTCCTTGACATCTGAGGCGCTACAATGCTGCTATAAAACAAAGAACGTGCAAAAGGCATTGTTGGAAGATAATGTCATTTCATTTCTCCTGTCATTTCTCCTACTATCCCTTCTCGCTAGTCCAAGTGCTGGTCCAAGATCAAAAAAAAAATGGATATAAAAAATTCTAATATTTTACAGAGTTTATTATTTTATTTATTTATTTATTTTAGTCTATGGATACGTGACCCTTACAGACCATAAAAACATATTACATACAATAACATTTAATTATTTAAATAACAAATAATATTACGTTTTATAATATCAAAATTTAACGCAAAATCAATGTGCTGGTAAAGTTTATTGTAATCAGCACAAATTCTTGATAACGGATCAAAGTTGGCATAGAGTTAGTTCTAAATAATCTAATGTACAGCGGATAAAAATTACGTGTAGGGCGTGATGGAACATTAAAAGATATGTTACTTATCAAAAATTCTGAACATACATTTCCTTTAATTAAATTAAGCACAAACGTAGCATTCAACATTTTTCTACGACTCTTAAATGTTGATAACTTAATTAGTGCCAGTCGACTAGTATAAGACGGCAGATTTAACATATTCCAATCCATGCCATGAAGACAAAACAACAAGAACTGTTTCTGTACAGATTCAACCGTATTGATATGAACATTGTAGGATGGGTCCCAAATTATTGAGCCGTATTCCAAAATTGGTCTTACAAGGGAAGTATAAAGCTGCTTAGTTATATACGGGTCCATAAATTTCTTAGGCCAGAGTTTTACAAATCCTAAGACGGCTCGAGCTTTATTTGCAGTTAAAAGAAGTATGTTGTATGAATTTTAAAACTTTAAGCTGACAATACTGCTGAATATGTACGATATTTTGAGAGCATTTACCTCCTTTATGTTTGGTTGAGCATGTCATCATTAATACACTAACCAGGCTGTGCATTCTAGGGAATTTCAAGCCGTGCTGGTAATAAAGAATTTCGACTCACTTTAACTGTTACCAATAGCATCAAGCTGACTAAGCATTGGGATAAAGAGGTAGGAGATGAATTTTATGGACGATAAACCTGTTTGTGGTATGAGTTGGTCGACAGTCAGTACCACCAGAATATGGCAGGCTAAGACGTAATTTGAACCATTTTTTGCTTGACGGTACACGGTGGGAAGGCTTCATACGTTTTTGTATAAAAAATATAAGGAGTTTTCCGAGCTCTTTGGAAATAGGCACCCAGCATTATACTGACTAAATAAAAAAAAAATGTATATCATAAAAATCTGCCACGCCCATACAATCCAAATCGACTTTTTCTCCTAAAGTAAAAGCCTTAAAATTTTTTTACATACCAAAATAAAACCGAAGATGCATGCCAAGTTTCATCAATATCTGTTACGCCCATCGCCTGCCTTCCATTCACTTCAAATTCTAAAAGATTTGTATGCGGTTGACGTCTTATAATACTTTATTATACCATGCAAATCATCAGAATTTGTTGAAGTTCTATTGCACATTCTGGAAAGCATTAATCTATGCAACAGATTTTACAAAACAGCACTGCAATGTTAGTGAAAATTTAACCATGTCAGTTTAATTTAATCGAATGCGGGTGTTTGGAGTAATAAAAATGGAATGTGTTCAGAATGATGATAGAGTCAAAATTAGAAAAAAAATTCGAAAAATTTGCTTTTTTTTAACATTTTGCTAAAAAAAAATCGACGATCGATTTTACGATTCATAAGCTACAGTTTAGCCAAAAGCAGTATTATGAAATCTGCCACCGTTTCTGAAATATTGGCCCTCACAGATATTCACTCAACACCAGAAAATGGCAAGAGCGATATTTCGCAAGCGGGTACTTCAGGGAAAAATCCTTTACGCAATCGTCATCATTTTGAATGCACTAGTGAACCGTCTCAGTGGAGCATATTGTGTAGAAACCTGTGGCCATGTCTAATGAGAATTATACCGGGACTAGATTAGAGTAAATTAATTAAAAATAAAAGGATCATCCTAAAGAGTATTCCTCTCATGTTAAGTTAACAATAAGTAACCGGTACTTAAAAATGCTTTTTAAAGTCCAACATGTGTTAAATAGAAAGTGTGTTTGGTGTAGGGTATTAAAAGTAGTAATAGAGGAAAAAAAGCAACCACTTAATCCAGGCCTATAAAATTATTGCATCAAAGTAAAGCCGTAAAAAAAAATTCAAATTATATTGCACTTCTCTTCATCATTATCATCATCAATTTCAACAGCAGAACCTTCTAATTCATAGAATTGGGGTGAAGTTTTAAATAGTTTTATTCATTTGATTTGAGTATTCGTTTCGTTCACTCCCTGAATGCAATTTATACAATTTTGTTTTATTTTTTTTTTCTCTATCTTATTTTTAATACGCCTGTAATTTATTCTGCGGCTAAAACTTTAATTGAGTTTTAAACCATTTCAGTTTTTTCGATTTAGTTTTTAATTTTTTTTTCGTTTTTTTTTTTTGTGTGTGGGGAACGAATTCGACACAGATGTTGGTAGAAAATGTTTGGTGAAAACTTCATTTGTGTAGGAATTCGGTGAGTTCGTGTTGTAAAGCAGAAGAAACTTTACAAAAGGGGAAGAACAATTAAGGCGCAGTACAGTGGGATTAGGAAAAGCTAAAGTAAATACACATGAAGTGTTGTGCAGCATTAATTTGGAACATAATTTTTGGCACATGACTGTTGCAGAGCTGGTTTTAAATTAACAAGAAAGCAAAGCAAATCTAGTTTGGATCTCATCTCTAAGGAAGGGAAATGGGGAAGTTCTCACTGCATGAAATGCCTCTTTCCTAGATTTTTCAATTAATTGCACTCCTCATATCAGCTATTCGAGTGTATAACAACAGGGCTCAAGCCATCGATGAATACGCCAGAGATGCTCGAAGAAAAGTTACTAAAAATTCAGCACATTTTGCTGTTGCACTGGTTCCTCTAAAGAGAGTCAACTCAAAATGTTTCAATTTTCACTTTTTTCAAGAAACCCATATACTCGTACGATGGTTACATCTAGCTACTGTCAAAATCTTGCATACTTTTCTCTATTCCTTCACAAAAAATAAAAAAAAATACAGTTCCCTCTTTGTGATATATCTTATCTTAGCTGGGGGGCCAGGAAGCAGCGCGACCAAGAAAATCTATTGTGCAAAGCCCTTCATATTAGACCTCCATCCTAGGGCTTGTAAGGAACCCAACCAACCACCACAGTTCCGCCTCGGTGGAGAAACCTCTGTCTGCCGAGTGCAGGACAATGTGTCACTTTCACAAAATCGACTTTGGTCTCGGAGATAGTTGTCGATTTATAGCAGCCGACTGTTGAGCAAATTTCCTTGCTATCTCAATCTCATGTATTTTATCAAGGAATTTTCGTCCTCAGTTCCGGAGCCATGAACAAGAGGGGTGAGGAGTTCATCTTCCTCTTCTGCGGTGATGTTGGAGGTTTCATCGGGCCCTAAGACCACAGCAATCTCTATTTCAGTTGCTTCGCAAGCCACTTGCGAAGACGTTGTTTTTTCAACACATGCCGCCACCTAGTTTTTTGTGAGTTACTGCTGCCAAGCATGGCACCGCTACACTATTCAAATTCTCTTTTCGGTATCCCAAGTATGCATTTTAATATATCTAAAGACACACACAGAAAAAAAATTTATTACGTTTGGTTTTTGTAGCGCAATTGGTGCGCCATTCTGTAGAAAAAAAAACCACTAATTGATTTATTATGATAGTGCCCGCTAAAAAAATAATTTAAGAACATTCTACTGAAACTGGTACGGCCGCTGCTTAAACCCACTGTTCTTGATCTCAAGCGACATTCATTTTAGAAACAAAGCAATAGTCATTTTAGCCATCTCTACATCAGTTGTCATTCATCTGCAACATTGTAACTGTCATCTGCCTTTAAGGAAATAACAGTCAATTAGGAGAATAATTTTCATTTATTGATGCAAAATTAAACTAGAAATCGGTTGCAGTGGTAGGCAAAAAAATTAAATTTTACCCAGTCTAAATATTGCAAGAGTATAATATTGCAATAATGTTACAGTTTCAGTGAAAGAGACGGCTAAAAAAATAATTGTTTTTAATATTAAAAATTAGCAAACCAAAAAGCTTTAAAATGCGTTTTAAAATTGTTATTAATACAGCTGTATAAGTCTAAGACGAAAATTTTAAACCACACTGACAAACACAAAGCAGAACGGAATGCAATATTAAATTAAATTTAAAATTTTAAACCACCCCACTGCGTAATTAAATCTGAGGTGGCTAAATTATAATATAAATTCATAATAATGATTTACTTATTTCTAAATGAGTTTTAGCTATTTTACACTTGAGTTCAATCTATAAAATAGAAGGAAACTAAAAATGTCAAAATGTTCTTCAGAAAAAAAAAACAACCAGACCAGCTAACACATGAACTCTGCATTGTCTTGGTCTAAATTAAATGCAACAAAATGGTTTAAAAGCACTAGACAATCTACAAAACTTTAAAAATCACCGAAGAAAATGAGGCCGTAAGGAAAATTGGTTTTATTTCATTTTTCTTTGAGTTTGACAACGAACGACACAACTAAACAAAACTGAGACTGTTTTAATTTTTTTTTTTTTTTCAATTTCTATTTAAAACTTAAATTCATGTCTTTAAAAGTTTTTCGAAAACATGCTTAAAGTTCATTAAGAAAATTAAGTTAAATTCTATTTTCACATGCATGTTACACATACCAAACACACACACTCGTTCGCTTTGCTAGGTGTGTTCGTGTCCGTGTGTTTGTATTTTTTGCTGTTTGCTAAAACCAGTCACGTTATTTGTTTACCCTTAGCTGTGAGACATTTTTATTTCAAACTTCGAGAGAAGTGTCAGCTTTAGTTTCAATAGGCATCCATTACATTCTCAGATGAATTTCTGCTGTTACACTCAGATGTCCTTCTGATTGTAATGCACATTCGATGATTATTTGTTTTCGAAGGTGGAGCAGAGTAAATAATGTTTTCGTTAATCAGTAAGTAAATGTGTCTGTGTCGTACAGAGAAATGAAATTATTCACACAAGAGATACATTAAAGTCAGTTAAATTATTGTACAAAAAGCAAAGAGTTCTGGTTTAAAGATTTTAAAAAGACGTTAAGGAAATAAAATACAGACATTTGGAAAAATGTCTGCTGCCAAAAAGTTGTTTTGGCTTTTGTAATCGTTTGTTTTTTTTTTAAGCCCAGCTTTCGTATGCCATTTAATGGCATTTCGAAAATTGTTACAAATGAATGCCACCTATTACTTAATTTGGCATATGTTGCGTATGATTAATATGCAAATGAAAAATATTGCTCATACGCAGTGTTGGTAATTAACATGAAAAATTGTAAATTTCTTTTTATTTTTTCCCGCTTTCATTTAATTTCCACAGCAACTTTTTGTTCGGGAAAAATATTTCATTTTGATTCTACTTCTTTAATTGCAAAATGTGAAGATAGACATTATAATAACAAAAGCAACAACAACAATAATAAAGACATAAAAAACATGATATTCGTTGTCATATACGTACTCGTATAAATATTATGAGTGGCTGTACTATATTTCTGAATGCAAGATTATATAAACAAATGAATATTTATCAACAATATGAATAAAATTGCTTTACAAATGAAATGCATGCACAATGGGAATTAAAAGGAGAACAAAGCAAAAAGCTGAAACGTAAAGCAACTGAGTGTTAAATAATGAAATGAATTTCATTACTTTAAAATTTTCGTTTTCTTCAGCTGAAAGTAAGAAAAGAAAAACAAATGCATGCAAAAGCTAAAATATGTGAATGAAAAATTATGCAAAATACAACAGAAAATTACAGCTAGAATGCTTTATTTAACTAGTAAAATAGGTCGTGAGGGGGAGAAGGTAGCAACTACTGTTAATGGACATTTATTACAAAAAGTTACATTTTATTACAGTACTTTTGAATATACTCTTTTTAGGTGGTACCTTTCTTGAAGGAAATCTTTTATTAAATGTACTTTTTAGAGAGTGCCTACTGTTAGAAAGTACTTTTATTGAAAAGGATTTTTTTAAAGGACGCTTTCTGAGTCTGGTTTAAGAAAGTACTTTTTACACGTACTTTTTTAAAAGTGTCGTTTTAGAAAGTACTTGTTTATAAATGTATTTTTTAAAAGATTTCTATAGATAAACTTTTATGTGTCTGCTTTTAAGAAAGTACTTCTAACAGGTACTTTTTTGCAAGTCTCTTTTCGAAAGGTAATGTTTTAAATGGCGCTTTTTTAAAATTTTCTTTCTTAAAAGTACTTTTTTATTAAATAATTTTTTCAAAGATACTATTTTTAAAAGGCATAATCAGGCTAATTTTGGTGGTGAAATCAACTCGATAGTTTCTAATAGATTAAAAAAATTGTATGAGTTTCTTTAATCTATTGCAAACTGACGAGTTGATTCAACAATCGTAATAAGGCCGAATATATGAAAACTTATTCTGAAAAATACTTTACTTTAAAAAGTACTTTTTTGAAGAGTAGTTACTTTTTTTGAAGGGTTCTATTTTTAAGGTCATCACAGTTTTTTTTTATCCTGGACCAGCATTCAGGAGATGACCCCTAAGTATGCGTTGCATTGTGCTGGAACTATAGAAAAGGTATTGTTAGAGAAATGAAAGGAGGTGAAGCTTAATTAATTATTTTACAGCTCTGCTTTTGCACGTTCTTTGGTTATATTTCGAGCAGTGCTGAAGCTTTGGTTCAATAGCCATTTTTATTATTAATTTACTTCGCCGGTGGTACACAATACCGACAAAGGAGAGCGTTCTGATGTGATTGTGAATTGCTATCAACTGAAGCCGGTATTTGTTTAGTGACCAGTGACTATGCCTTCGCCACTGAAACCTTGCGACAACAACTGACACACAAAGACACACTAATGCAACATCAGAAAAATGCGAGATGTTTATTTTTATTTTAAAATTTTAGTCTGAAACTGGGGTTGAACCCAGGTCTGTTTTTGGATTCGTAGTCAACGTGCAGACTACCATCCATCGTGCCATCGCCACCCTCATATTTTTTTTTTTAATTAACTTTTTTTAAAATGTTACCTTTTTTAAAAAAGAATTTTTGAAAAAAGCAATATTTAAAAAGAGCTTTTTTGTTAAAAGGCACTTGTTTTAAAATATGCTTTTTTTGGTTTTTTTTTAACGTGTTTCCATGTACTTTTTTTATTAATGGTACTTTTTTAAAGGCCACTTTTTTACAAGTTGGTTTTTTTTAAGTACTTTTTTGGAAGGTTATATTTTTGAAAGGTACTTTCTTAAAAAAGTCATCGTTAAAAAGGTAGTTCTTTAAATAGGAAATTTTTTAGGAGGTACTTTTTTAGTAGGTACTTTTTAATAAGTACTTTTTTTAAAAGGAACTATTTTAAAAAGAATTTTTTTAAATTTACTTTTTTAAAGTTAAATTTATAAAAGGTGATTTCTTCAAAGGTACTTTTTTAAAGTACAGTGAACTCCTGGTATTATAAACTAATTGAAACTAAGCCAGTTCACTTTTGCGATTTTGTTCATATTTCCAAATGGTGTCCAATTTCCCTTTAAAAACTTTTTTTTTTAATAAAATTATTAGTTTCGAATGTTTTGTTTTTCTTTTTGTTTATTGTTTATGGGATTGAAAAAAAAGAACAATTGATTTTTCAAAAAAAAAAAAAACTTTTCTTTCAAATGCAGTGATTTTCTTTGGTGTTTTTTTTTGCGTGCATATATAAAATTGACAGCTGAAGGCAATTTAAATAGGAAATCCCAAAATTATTATGCAGTTGAATCAGCATTCAAGCACTCCTCTTTTCAGTTAGATTTCAACACTGTCTAGACGGAACCTTCAAAAAAAAAATACAATCATAAGGTGTTCATATTTTACAGCTTTTGCACTAGTTCAGATTTTAGATTAGTCAATGGTATTCATATTATCGTGAGTGTACTGTAGATTATTTAAAATAGTAGTGCCGATCTAAAGTAAAGCATTCTTATTTTATTTACTAATCACAGTTTTTTTTTTCGTTTTTCTTAAAAAATTCTTATCTCTTGACTGAAATTTTCAACAATATTTAAAAGAATTGGGTTGGATCGACCTGATTTATTATCATTTTTCTTAAACGTATGCAATGCATTGCGCGGAAATTAGGAAAATAGGTTTTGCGACGAAGAGTGTGTTTGCGTGAATTTTTCAACATTGCATTTTACAGGAAGACGTCTGCAAAGACTTCATTCTATAAAAGAATACCTTGTAAAGCATAGTATGCTTCGCTGGAGAATCCACCATAAAATATTATCTAATTGCTTACAGTCTATTGCGTTTAAAATAATATATTTAAATTTTACGCCTTCATTTCAAATACTTTTAATAGCGTGAAATCAAATTTCTGTATATTTATGCTGCCTTTAATTCGTAACTCACTTAATGCACATTAACAATGTTTTAGAGAAGATAATAATTTAATCAAGGCTACACGTTTGTTGAGTTTTCCAAACAATTCATTTTTTTATTTTTTTTTTTTTTGTATTTGATTTTCATTTCAGTGCTACTTGTTCACTGGTACTGAATACAAAAGCAAAACAGATAATAGAAAAGAAAAAAAAAAGAAAATATGGCATAATTTAATTGTTCGCATATTTTAGCTGTTGTTGTTGAGATATTGTTGTCGTATTTGGTTTTGTTGTTGCTGCCGTTATTGCTATTGAAGCCATTGTTGTTTCTTAATAACACCATTAACAGCTAAAAATTTAGCGTTGTTTTTCATTATATGCTTAAGCTGTGTGCCAACAAAGAGAAACTGCCAACAAAAACAAAAAAAAAAAAAAAAAGGAAAAAAGTGGCTAAACAAAATAACAATGGTTGCATTTGCTTGCCAAACAATTGAGAAATCATCATCATCAGCAGCAACATCAGCACAAATAACTTCATAATTATCAACATAATTGAAATAATTTTGCACCAGGCATTGTTACATTTAAATGTGTTATGTATGCGTGTTTGTATAATTATATATATGAACGTGTATTACATTGTGTGCGTAAATGTTTTCCAAAGTGTGTGCTAAAACTGCTGGCTGCTTGTGTCTGTGGAGCCATTTCCATATGCTGCTATTTTTGGGGTAACTGCAGCAATACAAATGCATTTACAATAACAACAACAACAACAATACATTGTCAGAATATTGGAATAATAGTGGCGTTTAATGTTCATACATTCATATGCATTTGCTCCACTTTTGCTCTCCATTTCTTTCGGATCTTTTTGTGCCAAATAAATGCTGCTCTAATGTGGGCAAGCAAACACCTGATGTTTTATTCAAATAATTTCTATATAGTTTTGAAGTTCTTAAATAATATTTCTAATCAAAGTATTCGTATATACATATGTCCGATGCCTGATGGCAATGAATAAAATTCAGTCTTAAAGAACCGATATTAAAGTACTTGTTGCAGGTGCTGTTGGTCTTGTTGCATATGGCTCGTGTACAAACTCCTTTTTTATATCCATCTTGTTTTATTTATTTACTTTCAACTTCTAGCTTTTTCTTAAGTTAAGGTATTTATTTAGTGTGTGCGTATTAGTGCGTTTATATTTGTTACTTTTCCTTTACTGCAGGTTGTTGCAAAACAACACTTTGTTTGAATTATTATGATAATTTTGCAGACAACATTCATGTTGCCGGATAATAAATGCAACGAGCACAACGACAAAAAAAAATAGCAAATGAGAAATTTTTTCTACAACAACAGCACTAATAGCCATATTGAGACAACAACAACATAATAAAAATATATTTGAAAAAATATAAGAAATTTTCCCAGAGTAAAGAAGACTGTGATATTTTTCTCTCTGTTGTTCTCTTCATCATTTACTTTGTGCCTTGTCTCTTTTATTACTGTTGATTTCAATTGCAAAAAACCAGTGTTTCCAAAGCTGGTCTACCTAAATCTTAAATGGGAAGTAAACGTGCAATAACATAATAATTTCTCTTGGAATATTTGATCACTCGCAGTTTCGAAATTATATTTATATTAACTTAACCCTCTAGTGCGCAAGGAAACCAAATTAAATAAAATACTACTTAAACGAAAGGAAATTGTTAAAAAACAAACTTTTGTTCTAGCAGTTCGTATAATTTTCGTTTATAAGGGCGCAGGAGGCAAAAAATCCTTTGATGCAAATTTGCATCATTGCGCATTTAGCTGTAAATTAAAAATCTAAAATTTTTATACTTCAATAGTGATTTAAATGGACAATGTTTTTGTTTCTTTTTAAAAACCAACGTATTATTTATTTATTGTTTATGAAATTTTATATTTAAAAAAACAAAGATAACATTTTAATTTTGTTCATTTTTTATGAAATTTTACAAGGCAGACACTTCAAAATTGCACAATAATTCAATGCTGCTATAACGGTACTTCAAAAGCAGAGAAAACGACGCCTATTAAATAGAGTCAACATATAACGAACATTTACACAAAACTGTTTTCAAATTTTGAAACTACGCAGAGATTTTCGGTATGATTCAAATTTGCATTACGGCGCACTAGAGGGTTAAGCCGGTGCGTTCCGCTAACCTCAAAAATCGACTTTTGCTGTACTCTCTCGTCGTCATGTTCACTACTTTAAATCTGTTTACCTCGCGACCAGTTGTATATACACATTTCAAAAATAAACATGATTTAATTTTCAGATCTATCCACTCGCTTGTCAATGTGATTTTAAGTAGAACCATGGCTGCCCCGGTAGTCTAGCGAGTACTGTGCTACTTTATCAGTTGGGGTTGTGCTCTTTCATTATATGAACACGCATTTAAAATTAAAACTCATGAAAATACATGTAACTTCAACGCAGCATATACCAGCAATACATTTCTCAATTGTGGTAGCTTGCAGTATTTATACAGGGTGTTACAAAAGGAGCCATATAGTTTAAATGGTTTATAACTTTTTTATTTCTGCGATTGTTATAATTTTTTTTTTTTTTTAATACAGTATTTTATTGGGGAATTTTTAGCAATTAGCTTTGAAAAATTCTATCCTGTAAGTGATGTCCATTTTCCGCTTCGCACATACGTGCTCTTTTTAAAATATTTTCCATAACTCTTCGCAAAATTTCCGGTGTAATGGCCATGATTTCATTTCGAATGCTTCATAATTAATTCCACAAGTCTTCTTCACAAAATGCTGAAAAAAAAACAAGGAGAAAAATAATAAATTAAAAAAGTTATAAACAATTCCAACCATATAGCTCCTTTTGTGCCACCCTGTATTATGTGGTCAATATTCGCATATATTTTGATACAATTGACTTCTGAAGAATTTTGCAACATTAAGAAATTTTTTTTTGTTGTGCATGGAATTTATTCAATATTTTTTTAAAATTGAAAGCTTATTGAATTCGTCTTAAAGAGATTTTTTTTTGTACTGGTAAGTTTTTTCACAACAGGCATCACAATTGGACCATAATAAATTGGAGCCAAGTGCGCTGCGGTCTTTCTTTACCATCACAGCCAGCTACCTGCCGGCCTAACATATTGGAATACAAAACCCAAATTATCCTGTGTGTCAAAGAGTGGCGAATGCTGACTTTTTGAATATTTGGGTTTTAGTAAATCCAAAAAAAAAAAAAAATTTTCAAGTGATTGAAATTTTTATTTTGACCGATAAATGAATGCCTGACAAACTACATTTTGAGGATTATTTCAGAGACGCCGCAACTTCGCTTTATAATTAACACACCAGCACCCACCACTTTCACCTCCTGTCTATCTACTATTATATACGCCATCCCCTGCTCTTTCTAATTCCACTGCAATGCATTGGATATGTAGTGGATCTCCCTTAGCACTGGTTCAAGAAAAAGAAATGTTTATCTCTCCGATAATATTTTAACTTTAACTATTTTGCAAGTTCTTATAATTTCCTTAATTATTTTAATTGGCATTCATTCCTTTTTCGGTGTAGCAGAGTGTTTTATTGTATCGCTTTGCATTTGGTATTCTGATTTGTTTGTTTTGTTTGATTTTTCTATAAAACTTTTTTAATATTTTTTTTTCCGCCATCCTATGCAGTCCTTTTTTAGTTTTAATAGTCTTATGCCTCATAAATAAATTTATGCATTTTTTTTTTTCGTTGTCATTTTACAAGTTTTGCTTTTCATGACATTAAATATTATTTTGTTTATTGTTGTAAGACAACGACTGCTTTAAGTAGCTTAAGAAAAGCTGGCACTCTGACAAAGGGATATTAGAATTAAAAAAAAAAAAACAAATAATTAATAAATTTATAAACTGAAAAATGAAAGTAACTATTAAAATTTAAAGTGTAAAAAATGGCAATGTTTCTCAATTTTTATAGAAAATTTTAAATCATCAATATCAATTGCTGTAGAGTTTATTAGCAGCACAACTAACATGATGATAAACTCACCATAAATCACATAATAAAGTGTAAATTATCACAATAAATATATCCATTCATACTTTATATTTTCACTTGAAAAGAAAACTTTTCACATCAACTTCAGTTTATTACCAGACTTGGCAAAAGCAAAACAAAACAAGAAAATAAAATAGAACGGAGAAAACGAACTTGGTTATCACAGCAGGGACACTAGCACACACACGTAAATACAGCCAGACACAGATATACATACCAGATACTTTTAAAACTTTTGTTGTATGTTATATTCGCTATACGAGTATAACGGAAATATATAGTAAAACTTTACAGTCAAAATATTAAGCAGTGAACGTGACAAAGTCCATAGTTTTGACATCAAACATAAATAAGCCAACGGTTAACAAATCCAGGAAATACAATAGAATAAACTTTCTCTTGGCTATTTTTACATCATTATTTTTGCAATTATCTGTTTGTTGTATTTTGTGGAAAAAAAAACACTATGGAAAAAGTTGTACCCAAAAACCAATGTCTACACTTGATATTAACATCAGAAGTATATAAAAAATTTAAAGGAATCAAATATATATACACCAATACCTCGTTTTACGATGTTTTGGTTTGCGTCGTTTCAAAGTTGCATATTTTTAAAACTTCTGTGATTTCGAAGTTGTGTCGTTTTTGTTTAATTTTTCATCACATGGCTTCGATTTGCGTCGTTAATATAAAAATGTTTGTACAAAGCTGAAACGGAAAAAGCGGATTCCCCGTTAAAGTCTAATACAAATATGTATCTGAAGGATGTCGGCTTCATCAAAATAGACTTTTCATTTAATGTGTACTAAGAATTTCTTATGTTTAATTTTAATCTCATTATTTTTGTTATGTTTTTTACGTTTTTCTCATGAATTGTTATATTTTGATTTTAATTAATTACACTAATTATTTAAGCTGCATGTCCTTTTTATATATGTAATATTTATTTTTATTCGATACTTCGCTACTCCTTTGTTTAGTTTCTTCCAATGGAAGTGTATCAGCAACTGTTCAACGTGCTGAATGTAGCCGTCACATTTCCTATTGCCCAAAAAATTCCTCACTACCCACACAAACTCTTCCCATGCACATTTCTCGACAGCTAAAATTTCTGATGCCGTTTTAGAAAGTCCAAGGTCCCTGATCAAGACATTTAGAACATCTTGATTTAGTAGTCGGGGACTACCGTAGCAATCAAAATCACTGTCGTCTTTTTCGATTTGTCCGCTGCACTGGTCTGCATTTTGCGAAGATGTACATGGGTGCTGTGATGTTGATGTGTCACTAATACTCAAGACTGGTCTTATGGCAGATTTTAAGTTTGGATATATCCACTTAGAGCAATTTTTATGGTTTATTCCTATGATTTTCATTACACAGAAATAACAGTCGTCAGGATGGTTGGATAGTTCACGCCTAATCATAGGAGCTTTGTACTAAAAAGTGGGTCTTTTTTTGTTTGCCCACAGTCGCAAAGATTCAACACATGTTTTACATACCAAACTTGGTATCCAACGTTTAGCGTTTGACGGCAACGGAAACCCTAAGTAGTCCAAGTATGCCTTTTTCACAAAGTCCGACACATTTAAACGAAATTTTTGGAACATATATTCTCCACAAATAACACAAAAATAATCAGGATTATTTAAACACGTCCTTCTTGAGGAAGACATACTGAAATTTATAAAGGAACTAGTGAAGTTACACCGCTATTGATAGAAACTATCGACTACTTATGTAAATTTAAGACGCAACCTGTATCTCACTAACTAGAGCTGCTACGAAAAATCTGAGGGGTAGATTTGAAATCAGCGCAACCAAATTAGTAAACAACAGTAGAAAAACTTTATGCAATAAAAAAGAAGTTTTATTTTGTTTTTCTGTGTTTTTATATTATTTATTATTTATTTCTTTATTATATTAGTATCACTTCTATTTCTATTTGACCTTTATTAAAATTTTTTAATTATATTTATTTTTGAGCGATGGTCTTTTTTATGAAAAGTTTTTTAATTATTATTTATTTCTCAATATTTCGTTACCAAATAGGTAGCATCGTCAGGAAATAATAATTTGTATTAACAAAAATATTTTTTTTTTTTTTTTTTTTTAAATAAGGAAAAGAAAATATTTTTGAAAGCAAATGAAAATTTTTTGTCATTAATATTAAAAATATTCTTTATACACATGTATAAATGTGTGTACATGTATACATAAATAAACAAGTTTTCAAAATTATTTTCTTTTGTACATACATATGTACATGTATGTAAAATAACATATTTCTACAATGTAATAATAACATATATATATAACAATAGAACATAATTATTAAAAATAATTTAATAAATGACCTATGACTATCTATTATTAACTATATTTTTTGCATAAAAATATATATATAATACATAATCTAAATCGAAATTGTATTAACTAAATATTTATAATTTTGTGCTAAATTATCTACATCTGATTTATAGTTTATTCTATTGTCCGCAGGTATTTTAATTATCTGTAACATTTCCAACAAAAAACGTCGTTTATAATTAGTTTCTTTCTCCAATATAGTTCTGTCTTCAAATTTTGGATAATGACGATGCTACCTATTTGGTAGCGAAATATTGAGAAATAAATAATAATTAAAAAACTTTTCATAAAAAAGACCATCGCTCAAAAATAAATATAATTAAAAAATTTCTTTATTATATTTACAAAATATAAGGTAAAAATATTTAATCTTATATATTTATACAAACAAAATCAAAATTTTTTAAAATAGATAACAAACGAACATATGCTTCAATGGTATAAATGGATATGTGTGTGTGTGTTTTAGATTTGTGTTAAAATAAACAAAGGAAGAAGTATTGTGGTTTAGTTAACGACACAACTGTTAAAGAGAACACTTAACGAGAACACAAATGGTAAAAAAAAATTATGGTGAACAGCAGAATCGTTTATTTTGGTGTTAAATGTTTTTAACCAAACAATTGTCGTTAAAATTTGTTAATGAATCGCACTACTGGCGTTAAGTAATTCAAAGCAAACTGAATGTGAAATATATATAAATTGACATTCTCTGCTGTCAAACCATAGACATCGATATCGATATTTCTCCAGCAGCGTACAAATTTCATGAATTTTCAAGATATTAGAATTTACCATAATAAAATGATGTTTAACATTTCAAGATGTTACATGTCAGCAAGTGTAAAAAGGCTATAAATACAGCGTTGGAAAAGCATTCAAAAAGTGTTTTGAACAATATTTGAACACTGCAGCTTAATTCACATCTTCTTTGTCAATGTTCTAGTGCAGTGCATATGATTACAGCTGCTTACTATTTATTTGCTTTATTCTGATGTTTTTAATTACTATAAAATACAAGCCGGTTTTGCTTTGAAATGTTTGTTACAGCCAGCGCTTGGAAAGACAGCACAGCAGTGTACAACATGATTTAGCACATTTTGTCCAACGTCTTAATAAACATATGGACAAATATATTAATGGCTAATTTTATTGGTTGCCCTGATCATTATCATAACGAGGAATCTAATCATTCATATTTCATTTATGTTTTCTTACTTTAAAGTGCTTCGTTAACAGTCACCCACAAATCTTGTTGTTTCACACTTGCACACGCTCACACTCGCTCGGAAAACATTCTCGAAAAGCAAATACCACAACAATTATCATTGTCTTCGCCCTTAATTATGGCAATAATATGCTGCAAAAGAGAAGTTAAAAAAACAATTTTCAAATTGCATTATCGTTTGGTTAAACTAACTGCAGTGTATATGTATTTGTGAGCAACAAATATATGTATGTCCGTATGTTGGTGTTCCCTTTATGTACACAAGAATAATTTCCAACAATATAATGTTGTAATATTTAAAATTTATCTCGCATGAATTTGTGTATATGTGTTGGTTTTAGTTAAGCAATGACTTGATTGTAACTTGCCAGGGCTGTGTGTGTATATTTTCCATTTACAATAGAACAGTGCATGTGTAGAAGCTCTCGGATGTAATGATTTCAATTAAATATGAATAGAATATAATTGAAAGTTTCACTACGTGCGTATCAACAATTTGAAATCTTATGGGCTGATTTTGCCTATTGATTACCACATTATTATTATTATTATTATTAGTATTATTATTATTATTATTTTATATTAACTGAATTTATTTTGGGAATATTCATTTATATATATGATTCTAATTGTGCTTTTTCCCTTATAAACTATATGTGAAATTTATTATTATATATCTTATGATATTCTCATACAGTATGAAAAATATCATAAAGCATTTTATTACAAAAGCAACTCAATAATTGAGGAGGAAAGCATATCCATATAGTACTATTTCGCTAACGCTTACTGAGCTCATCAGTGGATTTTCCTAATTTTTGAATACAAACCCAAGATCTATATGTTTAAAATTCAATTAATCAAACGAGAATTGTTTGAATATTAAACATACAAACCAAAAAATCTATAAACAAAAACATAACAATCCATGAGTTTACTTTTATAACACACACACATTTCTATTTTTAGTTTTTTATTCTCATCTACACTAGGCTTACCATCGGCCAGCATAACTAATGTATTTTGAATCAAATGAAAAAATTAAAAAATAAAACAAAATGAATTCCATGAATAAAGAACCAAGCCCTGTTTCAATATCATTATGCGAAAAACCATCACCTCTTTCAAAAAGTGGCAAGTGCTTTCATGCTCTTGTGTCAGTCTAAATAATATATTGAAATAAAGAAAGAAACAATAGGGTGCAAAATAAAGAACAATTTGTAAGTGAATAAAGAAAGTTTCAACAGCATTTGCGATAACGTTCCAAAAGATCCCAGCTGCCATAGCGAGAAGTATGACAGACAGTGTTGTCAAGAAGTTCAGTCAGATTTAATTTTAAAAAGTGGTAGCTGCAATTTATCACCTTTTCAATTTATAAAATTTTGCTTTTTTTCTTTTGCAGTGCAATAATTGTAATTCCAAATAACCACAGTTTTAACACTCTACCAATGTTGTAATGTTACTTAAAAACCCTAGGCCTTTCAGGCATTTTAGCCTTTTCCTGATCATTGTTTTTTTTTTTTTGACTTCTAAAAAATTAAAAGAAAAATTGTGGTATTCTTTTGTTTTATTTTCCTGCTGCAGTGTGCAAGTGCCGTTTAAAAAATACTTATTCCTTCTTAAGTCTTATATTAAGTGTTCATTCATGTTTGTAAAATGGCTGCTTGTATATGTGTGTTCGTCTGTGTGTGTGTGTGTGTGTGTTTGTATGTATGTGAGGTTATCTATCAAAAATATTTCCATGCATGTTTTTGCCATTGTTGATGCTTGTCTATATTATTAACAATAACAATAGGAGCAGCAGCAACAACAACAACAACAACAATATTAATTTAAATATCAACAACAATATTATACTGGGCAATTGTTGAAGTGCTTGATGATTGTTTATTGCTCGTAAGAGCACACAAAAACTCTACTCGCACTACAGACCTCTGCCAATGTTGTCCTGCTTCTTGGGTTTATTGTTGTTGTTGCTTTTGTAGTCCTTAAGCAGCTTAAGCTTCTTAAACGAAATTATTACGCTTATTGCAAAAGACATATGACATGAATTGTCCTACTTAAGTGTCACTTGGTATTTGATTTTAAGAGACAAACACACACACACTTACACACACCCATTTCTACAAAATACAAATTTATACAGGATAACAAAAAAGCCTTAGCAAAAGGATATTGTGTCAGGTTTGTGGTTTTTTGTATGTAAAATAGAATTAATTTGTGTACTTTTTTCATTTCCCTGAAAACCATCATACACTATTGATATTTTGATAAGGATTGTCATATTCTAACGAAAGAGAAAATGTAAGATTTAAAACAATTATCATCCGACAATGAAAATATTAAGTGGCATTCAGAATATTTTATTCAACAAAAAAAAAAAAAAAGGTTAAGACAGCTGCATTTTAAAATGTCAAATCCAAAAGACATTGACAATGTACATATTTTTAATATAATAAAAATAAGAAGCAGAATTAATATTTAATAGTTTAAGAGTGGGCAAAATATTATAATGTTTGGTAGGAAAGTAGTACAATTTGGAAAAACAAGGATCATCAGAGAATATATTAAAAAAAAAATTCACAATTTAAAAAAAACAACTTAGACGAAATTTGCACTGTTATGAGTGCCAAAGAGCACAAAATATATCGCTGCAATGTTTAATGAATATTTCGTTGGTATTCATCATACGCCACATGCATTTTACACTTACAATTCAAAAGTTTTGTGTGGCATGTATTGCATACCTTGGGGGGTGCAATACGTATGATTAATGACGTATTTCTGTACTTGTTGATTGCGGCTGGAATGTTAAAAACATAATTTTCTTTTAATTGTTATTTATAAAATATTTAATAAATAACCAGCTGACCCGGCCACGTATTGTTGTAGCTATTATAATATTGTAGTTTTATTTACAAGAAATAGATGTCATATGTGTACTTTATTGAAATCAGTGAGTTAATTTCGGAGACGCGGAAATTGCTCCCTACCACCAGTCGTGGTCTTAACTTTGAAATAGTATGTAGTCTATGAGCACAAATAAACGCAGACCTACCTACTGAATGTCGTATGCTCAATGTTAGATCTCTAGCTTTACGCACAGTACACACCCGTATATCGAATGCAAATAATTTGAAATTTAGAACTGACTTTTTGACAACCCCCCCCACACACACACACACACACACTTCACATACATTCAATTTAAGTTTACAATACTGAACCTTTTAAATACTTAATGGTGGTGGCAGTTGTGCTGTCATTAGTGTGGTTTGTTGCAAAAATTATCGAAATACCTTAACGAGACATATCAAGTGTCTTAAGAGAAAAAAAAACACATTTAAACTATAAATAGTCATTTACGTTTGAAATTATCATGATTTTATAAATTGCTAGTTTTTTTTTTGTTTTTTTTTTGTTTTTTTATCTGGTATCAGCACTCAGGAGATGACTGCTACACATGCGAAGCATTGTGCTGGAACTATAGGAAAGGGATAGTAGGAGAAACGACAGGAGGTGAAGCTTAATTAATGATTTTTTATAGCTTTGCTTTTGCACATTTTTTGTTTATATTCGCAGCAGTGCTGAAGCTTCTTTAGTAGCCATTTTTTTTAATTATTTTACTTCGCCGGTGTTGCACAATACCGCCGAAGGAGGGCGTTTTGATGTGATTGTGGATTGCTATCAGCTGAAGCCGGTATTGTTCAATGACCAGTAACTATGCCTTCAACACTGAAACCTTCCGACAACAACGGACACACAAAGACACACTAATGCACATCAGAAAAATGTGAGATGTTTTTTATTTTTAAATAATTTTAGTCTGAAACTGGGGTTGCACCCAGGTCTGTTTTTGGTTTTGTTGTCAACGTGCAGACTACTAACCATCGTGCCATTACCACCCTATATTTTTGCCCTTATTTACTCTCCCATATTTCAAATTTTAGCTCTCTAGCTATAATGAAAGTGTCCGAAGCCAAAAAAATTGATTATCCAGTCATTCAGACACTTTAATTATTCTCTAGATATAAAAAAGTCATTATTTACTTTGTATGGGAGGTATCATGCCCCCCTTATCGGATTCCGATAATTATGATTTATGGCCGATTATTTACATTGTTTTTTAAGCAATCTGAATCGAATTCAAAGCATCTGACTGTTACCGTTTTTAAAATTTAAGCTAATAATATTTATTTTGTATGGCCGTGGCATTTCCCAATGGGAATTTTTGAAATGAAAGTAGCTTATATTTTAGGTTTTAGCTAAGTTACAGATCCGTGCAAAATTTTTGTTCAAATCAAACCAGTTCCTTTGCAAGTTAGCCGGACGAACATAGTGACAGGGTATATTAATTGTAAATATTGCAAATATTTGCCCAAAAAAAAAAAAGTAACCACTAAATTCTATACAATATATTATTATAATTATATTATTAATTGACCTTTTTTATTATATTTTTTTGATATATATTTATTAAGCCTGAGGTCTTTTTTTTTTTTTTTTTTTATTTTATTTTGTTTTTTATTATTCGATATTTCGTTAACAGCTTGTTAACATCAGCAGGAATGATGAAAAAAAAAATATCGAATAATAAAAAACAAAATAAAAAAAAAAAAAAAAAAAAAAGACCTCAGGCTTAATAAATATATATCAAACAATATATTATTATTTAAAAATTAATTTTGATATATAACAGGTTCTTCGCTTAAATAAAACACCATCGCTTTTCAATAAATTATTACTTCAATCCATTTTGACTTTTATATCGCATGAATAATTAACTAATTAGTTGTCGAAAACAGTGGTTTAGTTTTTGTGGGCAAATATTTGCCATATGTGACCGTAACTTTAGAAACATACATATGTATGCATGCAGTGCCTTAGTTCGAAACCCTGTTTATGCGTTAGTTTAAATTTTTCAATTTTAAATACACTATTACGGCGATTCAATAAAATCCAAAGGATTAAAAAAATTATGAATCTGCGCTACACCAAAAAAAAACTTACTTTGCCTAAAGCGTTGTTTTTTTTTTCTTATAAAATATAAACGGGGCACATAAATATTATTCAGGCTTTTTGTGAACATAAAATTTTTCTGAGACTTGAATAACTGCTTCAGAAACCATTTCTTCTGATATCGCGCTTGAGAAACAAGAGAGTATTAAGTCGAAATTATAAAATTTTCAATAGAGGCCACAAACTGTTTGTCGTTACGTTTTAAGCGGATTTGAAAACCCAAATAAATCATGGTTTTTTGAGATGAAAGAGTAAACTGTATGAAGAGATATATTTACTGCGGTTATACGAGTATAGAAATTACAAATAACTGCCACATTTTTATGAAAATTTTTTTGGTACTTATTTTATTTTTGCCTTGCGGCTTATTTCGCGCCGCCGAAAAAACAGCTATTTAATTAATAAATATTTTATATTAATCAAACTAAAGACTTAAAATATTAAACTTTTATTTTGTTTGTTATATCTGTTTTTGTTTGCAATTCATTTCCATTAGCCGTTATTGTGATCTTTAACATTTGAAGGACGAATATCTGTATATGTTTTTGTGCCTGCAAACAGAGCGTTTATGTCTTTCTTTAGAAAAGTCATGCCTCCCCTGGCAAACCATATTTTCTATTTCCCATTGATAACCATTATTTTTTCTTCTACTATTTTTACTACGTGCCATTTTATCAGCCATATGAAACTTATTTTCCAATTACAACTTTGATTTCTTTTAACTTTCCAACTTATACGTCGGCAAACTGAAGTTGATTTAAATAAAATAAATCGTAAAAGTCTGCTCACGTGCAACTAGAATAAAAAAAAAAAAACTCACGCGCCTTAAGAAAAATTTTACTATAAAATAAAAGTAAAAACGTCTACATAATGCAACTTTGATATGTCTTTATAAAATTAAGTTTTACTTTTATATATTTTACAGAGTTCAAGACACGCACAACTTGCAACGTACCGTTTCTATTAGAGGAAACTGGGTAAATTTCCTAAATATGTTTTGATTTTTGCACAATTTTTTCTAACACACACACACACACACGGATACCTACGCCAAATGTGGAAACAGTAAAAGACAGTCTTAAGGTAATGCGACTGGCAAAGTGCATTTAAAGTTGCAGCAAGTGTCACTTTAAGCGTGCAGCATGCTAAGAAAATGTTTGTTTTATTATTTTAAAAATACTTTTGTTTTGTTTTGTGTTCGACTACTAAAATTGTCACTACATATAAACGTAAGGCAGCAGCAATAATGAGGTTATAGTTTCGTTACGGGTGCGCTCGCATTTTTTGTTGCACTTTTGGGATACATATTTGCTTAAAACTTAATACTTTTGATGCTGTTGGCGTTTCAAGGGGAGGGAAAAAATTGGAAAACTTTTTCCTTAAATGCAAGTCACGTTAATTTTTGCACGCTACATTATCGCAGAAGGTGATGGTAAAACTCGCATTTGAGTGCAATGCCTACAAATAGCAATTTATCAGTCCAATTTATACTGTTGCTTATTACAAGCAGTTTTTTAGCTTGATCCCTACACATGCGATGCATTGTGCTGGAACTATTGGAAAGGGATAGTGAGAGATATGACGGGAGGTGAAGCTTAATTAATTATTTTACAGCTCTGCTTTTTGCACGTTTTTTGTTTATAGCAGTGCTCAAGCTTCGGTTTAGTAGCCATTTCTATTATTATTTTACATCGCCGGTGCTACACAATGCCGACGAATGAGGACGTTCTGATAATAAACTCTTTCCTATATATAATCTGTTTTTCTTTTCTTCTAAATGACATTATGGAGTTTTTGGGATACTTCTGCTCAGTTATATTACCGCCCTCCTTCGTCGGTATTGAGTAGCACCGGCGAAGTAAAATAATTACTAAAAACGAAGCTTCAAATTCTAATACGTCGCCTTGACATCAGAGACGCTACAACACTGCTATAAAACAAATAACGTGCAAAAAGCAGTGTTGTAAGCTTCACCTCCTATCATTTCTCCAACTGTCTGTTTCTGCTAGTTCCAGCACAATGCACCGCATGTGTAGGAGTCCTCTCGTGAGTTCCAAGATAAAGAAAAAAACAAAAAAGCACTCTATTTAGTTTAGGGTTACAATCAGGTATGTGATGAAAATCGTTTTCTTAGTTAAAACGTTTTGAAATCGACGAATAGTGTGATGAATTTGATGTGACGATTTGTTGTGACGATTTCATATTCCATCTTGTTTCATTGAAAAAAAAGACGTTTCTAACATGTGACGCATTTCGATAATGCCAGTTTTAATTCGTTTTCAAACCGTTTAATTTTACTTGAACAAAATTTAAAGAAATATACAGAAAAACTAAAAAAATTAATAAAAAATTATTATAAATCCGTCCTTATTTAAACGAAAATATTCAAGAAATCTATTTAAATAAATACTAGATAATATAGAAGTGAAATTTAAAAATTTAAATCCCCACATTTCATCTGGCAAATTTAAGGGATCCGATTTATCGCTTAAACGTTTTCTTAGAATATTTTCGCTATTTATCCTATTAGTTTTCTTCCAAGAGAATTAGCGAAACCGCAGCAAAAAAATTAATTTTATAAATAAAAATGATCAAAATATCGACCCCTGTTCCCGAAATTATCGTATGTTGAGGGTGGCGATGGCACGTTGGATGGTAGTCTGCACATTGACTACACAACCAACTGGTTCAACCCCAGTTTCAGACAAAAAAATTTTTAAATAAAAATAAACATCTCGCATTTTTCTGATGTGCATTAGTGTGTTTTTGTGTGTCAGTTGTTGTCAGAAGGTTTCAGTGGCGAAGGCATAATCACTGGTCACTGAACAGTACCGGCTTCAGCTGATAGCAATCCACAATCACAACAGAACGCCCTCCTTCGTCGGTATTGTGTAGCACCGGCGAAGTAAAATAATAATAAAAATAGCTACTAAAGCGAAGCTTCAGCACTGCTACGAGTATAAAAACAAAAGAACGTGCGAAAGCAGAGCTGCAAAATACTTAATTAAGCTTCACCTCCTGTCGTTTCTTCTACTATCCCTTTCCTATAGTTCCCAGCACAATGCTTCGCATGTGTAGGAGTCATCTCCTGAGTGCTGGTCCTAGATAAAAAAAAAAATAAAAAAAATGTTACAAAAACTAAATTTCACAGGAGAGCGTTTTTATTCGTTTTTTTTTATTTGCCTGACAGCAGTAACTGTCACATACGATAAAATGTACATAGTGTTATCTCCATAACTATAACAATTATCGCTGTAATACTTTATCTGCAGATGAATTAATGGATTTAGAACCATTTTGCATAAAAAAGTCGATTTCGAAAAAAGTATAACATACGATAATTTCGCGCACAAGGGGCGATATGTTGATAAAAATTTTATTTTGTTATTTTGTTTAAATATTTTACAAACGTCACTCACATACACATATGTTTACATATTCTACAGTTGTATTATTAGATTTTATACAGTTGTATTTAGAGAAGATATGTGGAAACGAAACAAATATGGAATATGAAATCGATCGAAATTCGATCAAAAGACGATTTACTTTTCAAATCGATCGATTTCCATCACATACCTGAATAAAAAATTTTTGTGTTTTAAATTTTCTGCAGACAGCACTAATTTTTTCATGTTCACTTTCTTATGAATTTGGTTACTGAGACAGTCACACCTGTTAATAAGTCTTTTTCACGAGTATCGTAGGGTAGCCAACACAGTCAGAATTGCATAATTGCAAAATATACATATATTGAAAGGAAACCACATACACATGCACACACATACATATCAATTTATCCTTAAACACCTTTTAGTGCTTTAGTTCAAAAAACTATGGCATTAAGAATTGGAATTTTTACACACACACAGCCGTGTATGAAAACATGCTCATGCACATTTCCATTTGGTTTCATTATAATTTTCAAACGTAGGTATTTAATTAATTAATTTTCTTTTTATTAAAATTGCAAATTACATTCAATAACCGCCGTACTTACATAAGTAGGGATTTCACAAAACAAATGCGCTTTGTTAGTTAGTTGGCATTAGTAACCGTTTTTGTATTACTTTCAAATGTTTTTGAAAAGTTTATTTTCCTTTGCTTCTGTGCCCATTTCGTCAGATTTTTTCTTCGTTTTCTTTTTTTTTTTTTTTTTTTGTTCCTGTAGAAGCACAACTTTTCCTATTTACGTTGGGATTAACGAACGACACCAAAATGCAACTTTGCTAACAGCGTTTCAGTATGATGTCACTGTAACGACATGGCAGCATGACCTTAAATGGCGTAAAGTAAAAATAAAAAATAATATGATTTTGGTAAAGCAAAAAAACTTGATTATTTGGGAAAATATTTGATAGAAGTTAAATTTCAGCCAAAACTAAAGGGAAACAAAATTAAAAACACAAAAAATAGTTTAAATACTTTAACATTTAAAAATATTATTCTCTTTAATTGTCTAACGAAGAGCAAAAAGCATAGTCGTTAAGGGAGATTGAGATTTAAAAAAAAAACAAGTACTTCCAAAGAAGTCAATACTAATTCTGAACTTGTGATCCGGAAGTAGTGCAAAATCGGATTAGTTCTACTTCTTTTTACAAAAGCTTATCGTTGAAATCAGCTAATTTTTTCTCCTCCCATTCATCATTGAATCTGAAGTACTGGTCGCTAGTAAATCGACTGTTTTTAATCATTGCAATGGTACTGATTTTTTAGAGCACAAATAATAATTAAATTTTTCACAATTATTTTTTTTTCTCAATTAATAATTTAATTGAAGCCACGTTGATGCTTTAAATTTTAAGCTAAAGGTGAGCCATTTTAATAATTAATTAAATTTTTCGAGATATTTTCATTGCTCATATACTGACGAAGTAGGACGCTGGTAGACACAACAGAACAGTTTTTTGATCTGAACGGGTCTTGAACCGAGAATCTGCCCCAGAGTTGCAGGACTAATTTAAATTCCTGCAGTTTCCGGTATTAAAACAAAAAGAGTTTATAAATATGCGAATCGTAAGAGGTCTTCTAACGACATGTGTTCGCAAAGCAGCTAAGACATCAAACAAATTAGGCGATGTAGCTCTCTTTCGCAATTTAAATTCCAAACGAAACCTCTCTAAGCCTCCATAGCATGATGCTACTTTCTAAATTTTCTATCTCGAGGGTACGTATTACATATCTCGTATTAAAACTTCAAAGATTAAATATGAAGTTGTCATGAAACCTTAATACTCTTAAACACAATCATGTGCTGTACTCAAAAACTTCCTTCCCCTGCGAAAATCTTTCACTTAAAAAGAAATTGTTTTTTTTTTTTTTGTTTCATTCTATAAAATTATCATAACACGCTTCCTTATATTCACAAGTTTATGAGTCTGACTTTAAACAAAACAAATTTGGAGACATTTGTTTCCTGCCTCGACCTAAAGTCCCTTGGTGTGTTTTTGAATGTTTCAATAAAAGTACACAACAATGCAACAAAAATTGAAAAAAAAAAAAAAATACACGTTTAAATAAAAAACAAACAAATTACCACAAACAGTGCAAAAGCAACGGAGAGACAGACGGACAACAAGTGCACAAAACAAGCAGCAAGAAAAAATAAAACACGTACTTAAATGTATTTAAAACAAAACATAAGAACGAACAACACTTGTGCAGCAACAACAAACATAAAAGCAAAGATATGCATAAACATTGAATACGTGCAACAATCGTGCGACAACTGCCAGCAACAACAACTACAATACTTTCAAACTTATGAAAAACTATGGCAAGTGAGTGGCAACATGGAAGTCGTTAAGCGTCTTTTAGTGTTTATGATAAAAATTAAGTTAATTTAAATATTTTATTTGTTTCTGAGTGTGAGAGCTCCGCGTTCTATTTTTTCTCCATCTCTTTCTCCGTTTACTTCTGTGCGTTGCACTTCTTGCATTGCAGTCATGCTTAAACACAAACGCACAGGCACATTCTTGACTAAACAACGCTGCAACGGTGCACAAATTTGCACATGGAATTTTGCAAGTTCCGGTGTCGTCACATAAATGTTAATTTATTTCCCTGAGGATGAGTAAGTCTGGCAAGTGAGAAGTATCTATGGTCGTAATATTAAATAAACAGGGTGTTCCTTTTGGAAACGTTAAATATGTGCCTTGCAAACTCTTGCCATACACGCCCAAAAGGTATTTTTTTGTACTGATTAACTAAATACCATAAATATATATAGCATAAAATATAGTTCTTATAAATGGTTAGACAAAAATATATATATTTTTATTTATAACCTGATTATTTTATTTTGTGACTCATGGATGTAGCGAAAAAGTTCCCTTCACCACGTTCAATGAGTCTTATATGAACACAACAATCATAATGAAATGAGTTTTCGTCAATAAAAGTTTAATCGACAGATCACTGTCACATATAGTTACGCATGACCCTACCAAATTTATGCTGGGATTTCACTACAGTTAGAGGCTCTTTATAAACCTGGTGCAGCAGTGATTCAGCTGGTATACAGAAACGCTCTTAGATGAAGGTCCTATTATTGTTGCTGTTAATTATTTTACCAGTTTACTATTGGCTGAGTACCTAAAAGTTCGTAAAAGCGACTTGTGAGGCACTTTACGTAAAAGTATATTTGCCGGCAGAAGTAGTAAAAGCGAAGCTAAGGAGAGGATACCAAATAGCCTGACAAAACAATCTCTATACTGTGCTTGCATAATTGTCATGATAAACGTGATGTTCTTATGAGTTCAACTTGCCACGGAAGCTACAAAAAGAGGCGATGTCACGAAGCCAGATGCCATAATTGACTATAATGAAGCAAAAAAAAGGGATTGATATTTCGGACTAACTGGCTTCTTGCCATTCTCCGTTACGTAAACGTTAAACTCGGTATAAGAAGACAGCGGTGGATTTACTACTTGCAGTTGTCGATACTAAATGCATTTTTTTTTTATCTTAGACCAGCACTCAGTAGATGACCCCTACACATGCGGTGCATTATGCTGGAATTAGAGGAAAGGGATTGTAGAAGAAATGATAGGAGGTGAAGCTTCACTATCTGGCAACACTGCTTTTGCAGGTTATTTGTTTTTGTAGCAGTGTTGTAACGTTTCTGATGTCAAGGAGACCTATTAAATTTTGAAGTTTCGGTTTAGTAGCCATTTTTATTATTATTTTACTTCGGCTACACAATGCTACACAATAGCGACGAAGGAGGAGGGCGTTCTAATGTGATTGTGGATTGCTATCAGCTGAAGCCATTACTGTTAAGTGACCACTGACTATGCCTTTGCCACTGAAACCTTACGACAACAACTGACACAATGACACACAAATGCACATCAGAAATTGTGCGAGATGTTTTTATGAGTCTGAAACCGGGGTTGAACCCAGGAAAAATTTTTCATTTTATAGTCAACGTGCAAACTACTTCGACCATCATCACTCCCAACGAGTTGGTAGACGGCCACAGTTTTACAAGTGCAAGAACATCTAAACCGGCATTTCCTTGAACCACCTCCATCAAGCACAGAAAATAAACTTCCTCAAAGTCCACCAGAATCTTAAATTTCAGTTTCTCGACTATATTCTAAGAAATGTACATAACACACTAGTACGTAAACAGTGCACTGGGTACTACGTCAAAAGGAACAATTAAAGAGAAGAAGGCTTTGAAAGCGAAGCAAGTACATGCTGAGTGCAAAATCTGTAAATAAGCATTCGGTTTCAAATGATGAATAAGATCATTATCTGTTGTATTTTATTTTTATTTATTACATATTTCTTCTACAAGGCAACTTTCAGCAAAAATGCCCGAAATTTTCTTACATTTCCTACATCTACTACACGTCCACGTATCGTTTACAAAAATTTAACAGCACATCTATAACAGAAAAAGTTCTCTAAGTTATATACAGAAATGAGTCACATGTGGCTCATGCACGAAATCAAATACGTGCTCGTGACTCATATACATATGACTCATTGAACAGGGAAGTCCAGTGAAAGAAAGAAAAGCTTAAGGTTGGAAAGAATTGTATATTATAGGACTCTCTTTAGTTGTAGCACAATGCATCGCATGTGTGTGGGGGTCATCCCCTGAGTGCTGGTCCTAGATAAAAACAAAAAAAAAAAAGGATTGACAAAATTTCTTTCTAATTTTCAGTTAATTTTTTATACATCAAATAAACCCAACAACCCCTTGGTTCTGCATGACCAGCTTTTTTTTGTTATTCGAACAATCTATTTAATTAAGCTTTAAAGTTTTTTTATTTCTTATTTTTATATAATATCGATATTTATATCTTCAGGCACTTTTTATTATTTTATAATTTATAAAGACATGCACAATCATGATTATTAACGTCCTTTTTCCCAGTGATTATTATTTTTATATTTATAAAGAATGACTGTGAAATTATTCAGTGAATTGCAGTCAAGTCTAGAATGAAGCGTGTCATGCTAATATATTTAAAACTTAATGCAAAGTTAAAAAACTTAAAGAAAGTTAAAAATGAATTAAATTTTTTAATTATATTTATTTTCGAGCGATGGTCTTTTTTATGAAAAGTTTTTATTCAAAAAAAAGACCATCGCTCAAAAATAAATATAATTAAAAAATTTTAATAAAGGTCAAAATAAAAATAGAAGTGAGACTAAAATGAATTAAATTAATAGAAAAATGTGAATTTTTCTACCATCAATGCGACATAAGTGTAGTTATTCTTAGAATAAAACTAGTTTATTTTCTAAAACTCTTTGTACTGTGACAACTTCTTTATCTACAGCTCTTCTAAAGGCTTCAGAGCGACAAACTAGAAGTGCAGTGAGACTGCAATTTTCAGAACTTTAGTGCGACTGAAATGTATAAAAAACACGATTCTGATTGAGATATTCCTATCTACCGCCGGACGCGAAATTATAGTATGTTACAAAAACTAAATTTTACAGGAGAGCGTTTTTATTCCTTTTTTTTGATTTGGCCTGACAGCATTAGCTGTCATATACGATAAAATAAATAACTATAACAACTATCGCTATAAAGCTTTATCAGCAGCTTAATTCATGGATTTAAAACCAATTTGCATAAAAAGTCGATTACGGAAAAAGGTGTAATATATGATAATCTCGCCCACAGGGATCGACATCATGATTTAATATTCCATGATTTTTCTCAGAAGCATAACAAGAAATATTGGCCCGAATTCATTACTTCAATTCAATTTGTTTATACGACTACCTTTAGCAATTTTTCCAATATGCAGGAATTTCTGGCCATACAGAAAGGAAGATAAGTTTGACAAATTTAAAGAAAAGGTCATCACAGCCTGCCACTGAAAAATTGTTCTTCCAGTAATTCTAATTGTTCGCCAGCAATGAATATTTTTTTCCAATGTGTAATTGTAATTGAAATTAGCACCTCTCAAAGTAATCACTCTTTAAGAGAGTATTTGTTAGTGTGTGCGTATTGTTCCCTAAAGCTGTTGATAGAGTCAACATAAGTAGAAGAAGTTTTTTGTTTTTTTTAATTTTTATTTTGATTTTACGACTTTTTTTTTTGTTTTTTTTTTTTGAAGAAAAGATGACTAAAGGAGTTTTCTTGAAGTGCTGCTTAAGGAAGTTAAATAAAATTAACTCAAGAAAATGCAAAAGTTTAATATTTTGCACTGTTTGAAATTATGAAAATATAACATATTTACTAAGCTAATTTTAGTATGGATGGTTGACAGGACACAAAATTAAAATATTCTAGTGGCGTGTATAGTTTTTTCTTTATGGCACTTTTTAAGACGTAATAAAATAAATTTTTATTTAAACTATGAGCAGGAGCTGTTTAATTAAGTTTAATGAATTAAATGAAGCTGCGAAAGCACTCAGGGAGTATAGTAAAAATATACAAAATTAACTTTATCACTCTTTTAATACACTCAAGTTGTTTTAGTTTTTAGAAAGACAAAATTTTATATGTTGGAATATATATATTACAATAGTTTTGGAAATTAAATTTTTCTAGGGAAATTTCTTTATTAATGACAATTTTAAATTAAGTGAGGAGGGTGGCGATGGCTGAATTAGTCTGCACGTTGACTACAAAACCAAAACAGACCTGGGTTCAACCCCAGTTTAAGACTAGAATTATAAAAAAAAAAAAAATAAATAAAATAAAAAAAAACATCTCGCATTTTTCTGATCTGCATTCGTGTGTCTTTGTGTGTCAATCTGCCGCCAAGAGATTTCAGTGGCGAAGGTATAGTCACTGGTCACTGAACAATACCGGCTTCAGCTGGTAGCAATCCACAATCACATCAGAACGTCCTCCTGCGTCGGCAGTGTGTAGCACCGTCGGAATAAAATTAAAATGACTACTGAACCGAAGCTTCAGCACTGCTACGAGTATAAACAAACAAAGAACGTGCAAAAGCTGAGCTGTAAAATAATTAATTAAGCTTAACCTCCTTTCATTTCTCTAACTATCCGTTTCCTATAGTTCCAGCACAATGCATCGCATGTGTAAGGGTCATCTCCTGAGTGCTGGTCCCACAAACAAAAAATCGACGGAATTCCAAAAATAAATGATTATTTGTTGTTTTTTTGTTTTATTTGGAAAATAAAATCATTGGTTTGGCTTAAATTTAAATAATTTTTTTAAATAAAAATAAAACTTGAATATTGGCGCTGCAGGTCATCTCCTGAGTGCTGGTCCCACAAACAAAAAATCGACGGAATTCCAAAAATAAATGATTATTTGTTGTTTTTTTGTTTTATTTGGAAAATAAAATCATTGGTTTGGCTTAAATTTAAATAATTTTTTTAAATAAAAATAAAACTTGAATATTGGCGCTGTATGTAGACTTTATGCATCGCATGTGTAGGGGTCATCTCCTGAGTGCAGGTCCCAGATAAAAAAAAAAAAAAAAAAAAGATTATAGTTCAAATAAATATATATGCTCGTATATATAATTCTAAATAATAATAATAATTTTTCTTAATACTTTAATATAATAAGAAGGTTAACGAAATATCGAAAATAAATATAAAAATAATAAATAAAAAGAGAAAAAACTTTAAAGCTTAAAAAAATAGATTGTTAAAATAATAATAATAATAATAGTTGTTGAAATAAATATATTTCCTGCTCAGTGCATTTATTGAACCAATCTAATCCTGCCACTATTACTACCTGCACTTTGACTTCTGCACTGCTACTGTAATTACTTGTGCTTCGCAGAGTACTTCATCTACGAGTACTGCTAATACACCTGTTAATAGGAATTAATACTACTTGAGTATTTGTATAAATTTTTCTTCAACATGTTAAATTGCCAACATTTTAATACGTGGGAAAAAAAAAATAATAAAAATTTTTAGCCACGTGCTGGTAACTATTCGTGTGTCTTTAAAACACATTCGATAATTTAAGAATTCTTTTTATTTTATAATAAAGGAGAAGAAAGGCAGAAAATTATTTCGAGTTAACAAAAACAAATAGGAAATTGGTTGGCAAAAAAGAAACAAAAAAAAAACAGCTTCAGCGCACAAGACCTCCTCTTTTAAAAAGTGCTTAATGCAAATGGCAGCCTTTTTACCATGAATAATATTTTTTTTTTGGTTTTTACTTCCTTTCCCTTAACATTGTGGTGTTTTTAGCGTTACAATTTAAAATATTTTTTACTTCATAGATTTATGCATTTCTATTCTTATCGACATGAAAAACAGCCTTGGCTCTATTTTGTAACAAAATAATTTTTCTTTACACTAATTTCATTGCATATATTTTTGTTTAGTTTTTTTTTACCTTCTGCTCTATAGGCGGTATTTTAATTTCGTCCATAAATATATTGTGAATAAGTGCGTAGAGACGCTTTTGTATACTTTGTTTTTCTTTTGAAGGAAATCGCGATAAATGCGATACATTTCACTTCCAAAATGTATTTTTATAACCCGGTGCTCTTCGCTACACCCCACCCACCAACTTATGTGCCATTTTTTTATAGATATTGATTTTTATAAAGAGTACGTTTCCAAAAAAAAGTGCTTTTCCAAAAAGTACCGTTTCCAAATAGTACCTTTCCCACAAAGTACCCTCTCAAAAAGTGGAATTTTCCAAAGAGTAAATTTTTTTCCAATTGCCCTGTAGTAGTACTTATTCAAAAGATAGTGATTTTCCAATAAGTACCTTTTCCAAATAGTACCTTTCCCACAAAGTACCCTCTCAAAAAGGGGAATTTTCCAAAGAGTAAATTTTTTTCCAATTGCCCTGTTGTAGTACTTATTCAAAAGATAATTGTCCTGAAAAGTACTTTTTTCACTTAGTTTTAGTTTTGTTCTCAAAAATCCGTGTCATTCAATATCTATATCAAGGAAGTCGGTAAAAAATACTTTGGGGGGTTCGCCATATTCTGTTAACAATGATTTGATTAGATTTTTAGTTCCTTCTTCACATATACCTTCCATTTGATACCCATATCATAGTGACGGATAAAAAATAGTATCTCCATAGTATGCTCCCTACTCAAAAATAGCTTTAATTTCATACCAATGGGGGTTTGATAAAAAAATTTAACATTTACGTTTAAGTGGCAAAAAGTATCAAGGTACAATTTTACCCTCTATATGTTTGAATTTCAGAAAAAGTAAGAAAACGCATTCGAGAATTGTTCTAGCAAATAAAAGAAAAGCTATGGCGTAGAGCATAATTAAATGCGTTTATCGAGTTGTATGAGGAGAAAATAAATGAAATTTTATTCCAAAAACTGTATGTTAAAACCTGACTTAATTAAACTTAGAGCTGATTTACACTTATCAAGTTAATCTGATAAGTTTTTGTAGAATTTTATTTTGAACCAGCATTTACGTTCATACACGAAAACATTTTGCCATTAAGTTTTGGTTGTTTTACAATGCTACGGTTAAGGAGAGAAGCGAGAAAGCAACAAAAAAGAAGAGAGAAAGTAACAAACTTGACTATTACCGTCTCTCTTCCGCGTTCATCCAAATACTCAAGACTTGACGAGGCAAACTTGATGTGTGTGAATCATGAATTATAGTGAGAACGCAAAATTAGCTGTTTGTGGTTTTATTCTTAAAATGAGGTTTTAAGTTTTGGTGTGAAAACACTTTCAGTTTCTGAGAATCCAAAAATTCGTTTTTATAGGATCTAAACATCGAAAGAGGAGTCTACAAACCGAATTTCACTTTCACTTTAACTTTAGCCGTTTGGGCTGGGTGATGATGGGTGGGGTCAGTCAGTCACCTTACTCTAGATTTACTAGAAATGTCGAATTTTTGTAAATGCCAATTTAAATTTGAAATGCAAGACTCAACATATCGATCTCTATCTGGTTTTTAAGAATTGAAATAACGAGCAATTGTAGTCGTTTTAGACCAACATAAAATATTTTTTAGTCATTTTTTTGTTATCGCGTACAAGTTTAACCTTTTTTTTTTCTTTTTATTTTTGCTACATCTTCCTGTTTTTTAGTTGTTGTAGCCAATTTGCAAGTATGTTTTTTTTTTGTCTTTTCTTATTATCATACCATTTACTAGAAATTCTATTTCAATTCTTTTGGTTTTTTTGTGCATATTTTCCCTACAATTTTCCAGCATTTCCTATGCATTTCTTTTTTGTTTCCTCGGATTCGAAAATTACCACAAAAAGACGCTAAATCAGCAATAGCGCCAAATTGATTTTAAATTGCTTTTTTTCTATCTCCCTCTCTGTCGCTCATTCTCTGGCTCACTCTCTCTCTCTCTCTCTCTCTAAAAAATCTCCTTTCGTTTTGTCTTTTTTCTTGGTCTCTCTATTACAGATTTTATGTCTCTTGATAACTTGTCAGTGCTGGTTGGTATTGTCGTTGATTTTTTTATTATTGTCTCTGGCATTTTCTTTTCTTTTTTTCTTTTTGTGATATCATTTGCCTTTTTGAGTGTAAATTAGGCATATTTTATGCACATCTCGTTTTAATATCTTGCACTTTTTTCACTGCAAGTCTTGGCATGTCATTGCAGTTTTTAGCCGCCTGTAGTTGGTTCTTTTTCATTTTTTTACTTTCCGCTCTTCATTGGTTTGTTGCAGTAATTTTTGATTAATTGCTTCAAACGAAAATTTTATGCTTGATTTGAGATCAGCGATAGATTTCTGTTTACCGCATATAGATTACATAAGTTTTGCCAAAAAGAAAAGGAATACAAAAAATTACAGAAGTTCAAGGCATGTAAGAATATTGTCATGAAAGTAAAAAGCAAAAAATATCGGTTGCTTTTAAATTGAGTTATAAGCACCACGTAACATCATATCGTGAATATAATTAAGCTGTGGGGAATTATTTCCTGCAGAGAATGCGTTACTAAACTTTTGATGTTTCAATATAAAAGTTGGCAGTTTCAAATCATGGTCAAGGATGAAAAGTAATTGGGAACATAAAAAGTTTTGTTCTAAAGAAGGTGTAGAAAGGTGTAGTTAAATTTATACTTCCATATATTGAAATAAATAATGCTCCGCGAAGTTAATGAATAGTTGAGCTGATTTCTTGCAATTGTAATTGAGTAGGGCTCATGGGATGTCTCGTAGATAGACTAGCAAATAGACAAGTAATGAAATCATGCGTAGCATAGAGCGCTTAATTCTGGCACAAGTTGCTCATGTATAGGGTCTTGCTTCAAGAGCTTCTTTTCTTTAAATTTTAATAAAACAATATGTGTGTGAGATATCACCAATATTTTCTTTTCGTTTGAAACAACTATTGATGGTTCTCCGGGTGGAGGGCATCCGAAATGTTAAATTTTCCATTACTCCGGCGCATAAATCCGGCTGCATGACATGACTTTGAAGACCGCTATGCTTTGTGGCTTATTCGCACACAACTACGCCTTAAGCAAATCCCCCAAGAAAAAGTAAAAAGGGCTCAAATCGCACGATCTCAGTGGCCAGTTCACATCACCTCCACGTGAGTTGACTATCACCTCGTTGTTTATGGTCGTTTATCTTCAGTTCCTGAGTCAGTTGAATTATATACGGGTGCACAATGTACGCCGCAAAATTCGCCAAGTAACCAATCCTCAGGCCGATGAGAACGGCCTCCTTCGTCGGTATTGTGTGGCACCAGCGAAGTAAAATAACTACTAAAAATGGCTACTCAAATGAAGCTTCAAAAATTTAATACGCCTGCTTGACATCAGAGGCGGCGTCAACACTGCAATGAAAACCATGAACATGCAAAGCAGAGTTGTAAGATAGTGAAGCGCCGCCTCCTGTCATTTCACTAACTATTCCTTTCCTCTAGTTCCAACACAATGCATCGCATGTGTAGGGGTCATCTCCTGAGTTCTGGTCACAGATAAAAAAAAAATTGTTGCCTGTTCTTGTGAACGACGCGAAACCGACTGCCTCGGATTATCCTGCACGCTCGCACGGACAGCGGCGATGTTTTTGGCAGACCTTGCGTTTCGTCGAGATACGGGTGTTGGTCGATCGTTTTCAGAACCAGTGGGCTCAACTTTATCCATCACATTGCGAATAGTACTCTCTGCTTTACTGATACTGTTCACTAATTGCAACATGCATACACATTTTTTTATTTTTTTTTTTTTTTTTATCTTGGACCAGTGCTCAGGGGCTATCCCCTACATATGCAATGCATTGCACTGGAACTAGAGAGAAGGATAGGGAAGAAAATAGACAGGTGGTGAAAGTGGTAGGAAGATAGAGCTTAATTCTTGCACAACTCTGCAGTTGCGTGTAAATTATAAAGCAAAGTTGCGGCGTCTCTGATGTTTTTTCACGCATTATTTTTAAGCTAATGGAGCCATTTTATTTATTATTTTACTTCGCCGACGTTTTATTGCTCAAATACCAACGAAGGAGGGTGCTGTAGCACAGAAAACTCAGAAAAAATTTTTTTCTGATTTGACCCGGCTGGGAATCGAACCTGGGTCTTTCTGGTTGCAGAGCTCATATATTTGCTCATACATCCAGACATTTTTATTACTTACTTACTTATTTACAATCTACTTGTAATTAGCAATTCTCGGCTTGACTACATGCACGATCATGTTCGATTTTGTTTTGTATTGCTTTATTTTTGTGTTATTTTTTAATAATCAGCTATCAAGAGCAGAATATGTATAAGAGCCGGCAAAAGTAACAATGCAAAATAAAAATATATTATTCTTATTTCGTGGGCCCCCTCTTCCCACCAACGAAGAACACACTTACCACTCCAATTCGCATGGTACTCCAAGTCTCAATTAAATAAAACCAAACCATATAATTTAAAATATCTTTATTTAAAAATATGTATTTATAAAAAAAGATTAAAAACTATTATTAATAACGATTTTGAAATATTGGATCCGATGCATAAGCAATACAACCACATGGGTAACCTATAAAAATTAAAAAGTTACATTTAACGAAGACAAAAACAACAGGAAAGCATAAAATTTCAATGCTAATTTTATTAAACAAAGACACAGAGAAAACAAGTAACATTTCTAAATAAAACAACTAATTTAAATTTAAATATTAGAAAATTGAACAACTATTAGCCATGGAAGGTATGCAGTAAATGAAAATAATAATAATAACTGGGAGGAGTACAGTGGGATCTCGATTGTCTGTATAGTAAATTTTCCCGCTTAATAGATTAAGAATTTTGAGTTTTTCTTATTTTATATTAATTAATAATTGAATATTGTTGCGTACATACATACATAGAAATTTATGAAATAGTATAATTATTCATGGATTTTATGTCTAGGGTGGGCCAAAAGTCACCATGGGGTTTAAAAATTTATCAACTTTTTTGTTTAAATATTTTTTTGTATTTATTAGTTGCCTCTTAAAATATACAAAATGTAAATATTTTTATACTAATGTTGATTTCGATTCTTAAAAAAGTGTATTACACTTTACCCTTTATTTATTAAAAATGTCTACATTTTATTATTCTCTTTTAAACTCCTGCAAAATTGCTTTAAAATGGAACAGAAAAGTACAACTGTTTTAAATTGTTAGAGCAAAATCGGGCAAGAAATGCACTGCACTTTTGGTTGAAAAGAAAACGCCTTAAATATGGAAAATAAAGTCATTTAATTGACCATCGTCATGGGCTCATTTTAGAGCATTTTTCTTAACAACTTTCAAAATTTGTAGCTGTAGCAATTGAATCTGCCGAACGGGCTGGCCAAAATAGTTTTTGAATTTCTGGAAATTTTTTAGTTCTTTGACTTAAAAGTGCCATTGTGTCGTGGGCAGTAACTCTATCCTACTGCAACGACATGTAAGGTATGTTTTCAAGAGCAGAAATGATGGAAAAATTGTTCTGTCATAAACCGATACTGCTCTCCATTTGTATTTACAGCACTTTTATCGTCACTTTAGGAATAAGTCAGGCCCAATGATACTTTCAGATATAATGCCACACCTGAAAGTACACCTAATGGCGTGAAATTGGCATTGACGAATGGCTTTGGGATTTTCAGAACCAGGTTCTGTGCTTATTATCAAAGCCATTCAAATGTAAGATATTGTGGAAAATGCTCTAAAACGTGCCCATAATCGCGAAACTGAAAACAGCAGCAATTTTCCATTTTGTATATTTTATGATCCGTAGAAAATTGAATTTTATTACGACGTTACGTGGCATTTGTAATCATTGTCATATGTTTTCATACAACAATGTTACGGCTGGTTAACGGAGGCTTTACGGCTCCTTTTGGTGTAGACATTGATGTAGACAAACGCAATAAGGGTGATTATTTCTCATACATAAAATTTCATTCATCATTTAGAATTTTATATTTAAATTTTTAAACAAAAGTATTATGTTTTTTTTTCTATCCCGCAAAGCGTGTCTACATCGTTCGCCCTCACGATTAGTATTCGTTTTTAGTCTGTAGTATGGGGAAAAGTCATCATGCCCATGCATGCATGTATGTCGCAAATATTGAATGTAATTAAAATTGTTGTAAACATATTATTAAGTAGTGTTCTTGCAAATATTAAACAGAAATTAATTTTAATAGAATTTTAGATACTCTAACATAATACAAATAGAAAAGAAATAAATTCATTAGCGGGTCCATTCGAAATAAAATTATCCATTTAGACCTATTAATAGAGAACAATTTTTAATACGATTATCATTAGCAGGTTTGAAGAGATTTTCCAAAAAATTCTTAAGCAAACTAGTTCAAGCTTGAAACTTTAGAGAAAAAATCGTAATTTTTTCTTAAGCAAAATGTTTAGTTTAACATCCAGTTGTTATTTATTTTAAAAAAAAGGATTTATTTCGTTATATTTTATAATACAAAAAAAACTTCAACATATATTTCTTCGTTCGTTACAAAAATTTATAATTGCACATTTAAACTTCCAATCAATTTCCGTATATTGTAGACCGTGTCCATACAACTTGGCCAACATTGTTTACAACAACTGTGGAATCAAATTTTAATCGAAAAATAATATCAGTAACATTAAAGCCAAAAATATATGTAAAATTATTTGAAAAAAAGAAAAATAAAAAGTTTAGTTAAGCATTACAATGTCTGAGAAATATTAAATTTTACCAAATAAAAAAAAAAAATGATGTTTGGAATGTTTAAATTTTTGCAACCATTGTAAGATATAAAAATGATTTTTAAATGTTAACTGCACAATTACAAATTACAAATTACAAATTATAATTGATGTCTATTTTCTACATGTGTAATAAATTTGATGTTTATTTTATTACCCAAAACTATCATTCATAACGTTCTGATGCCAGCACCCAGTAAATAATATTTAAACATTTCAACTTGCCTCTTGGTTTGCACTGTAAATGATCTTTTATAAATTGGCAGGGGCATTGAAATTGTCCACAATGTCTGCCCGGTTCCAACGGTGTAACATCCACTAAACCTCTTATGGCATCACGACCCCAGCGCGAGGCATATCGTAAAAACAATTGCACGCCACGTTCCTGCAAATTTTTTTTTTTTTTGGTTTGTTTGTTTTTTTTCGAATATTTATGAAATTTACAAAAAAAAAAAAAATCAAAGTGAAAAGATAATGCAAATATGATCAAAGTGTTGTAAAAAGCTTCTATAAATTGGAAAATAATGCAACGGAGAAAATTATTAGAGAGAAAAACATGCAAAAAGGTGCTTTCATTGTAACTAAAATAAATAAATTTTCTACAAGCCATACAGTATTTGCAAAGATAAAACATGGTTGTGGTAATCATAATTGTGAGAGTAACATATCATGTTTAAAGTTGAGTATAATAATGTTATTTATTTTTTTTTCTTAGACCGGCACTGAGGGGATGAACCCTATACATGCGCTGCATTGTGCCGGAACTAGGAATAAGGTTTTGCGAGAAAGGATAGAGGGAATAAGGTTTTTTTGACATTTGATATAAATTTTCCCACATCAAAAGTGACATATTATCATACTTAATCATATTATTATCAAATGTAGTCAGTTTTTTTTTGTCAACACTGTCACTGGTACATGCACTTTTTTTTTTTTTTTTTTATTCCAAATTTTACTTTTATTATTATTATTTATTACAATGGTTTGTGCCTTAGCGTCCATGGGACATTTAAATGTTGTAATTTTTTTGCCTATAACTGGCAACACTGAATTTTAACAGTTAATACCAGTGTTGTCAGATGGAATTTTCTTTTTCTCCCTTTAAAAAACTTTGAAAAACCCTTGATTCGAACTTTTTATAAAAAAAAAATTCCCTTAAATTGAAAAATGTTGGTAATAAGTTTATATTAAGAAAATATAATTTTTCAAATCTTAATTCATGAGCTGAACACCCAAATTGCCTTGATTTTTAATAGAAAAAAAAAACATTAAAAATATTTTGCTGTGTAATAAAAAGTTTTATTAATTAAAATAAAATTTTTGAATTTTTTTTTTTTTTTTTTTTGTAATATATTTATTAAGCTTGAGGTCTTTTTTTATTTTATTTGGTTTTATTATTCGATATTTCGTTAACAGCTTGTTAACATCATCAGGAATAATAGGAAATTTCCTATATTTATTAAGCCGGAGGTCTTTTTTTATCTTAACGAAATATCGAATAATAAAAAACAAAATAAGATAAAAAAAGACCTCAGGCTTAATAAATATATATCAAAAAATATAATAAAAAATGTTAATTAATAATATAATTAAAATAAAATTTTTTTTTTTTTTTTTTTTTTTGTAATATATTTATTAAGCTTGAGGTCTTTTTTTATTTTATTTGGTTTTATTATTCGATACTTCGTTAACAGCTTGTTAACATAATAAAAAAAAAAAAACAATTATAATTTCCTATTAATTCCTGATGATGTTAACAAGCTGTTAACGAAATATCGAATAATAAAACTAAATAAAATAAAAAAAGACCTCAAGCTTAATAAATATATTTCAAAAAATATAATAAAAAAGGTCAATTAATAATATAATTAAAATTTTTGAATTTTATTCGACCACTTTTTTATTACTTATGTTAAGATAATCAAGCTTAAGGTCAGTTTTTTTTAAAGACAATTTAAATATTTATTCTTTTTTATATCAATATTTCGTCAATATCATTAATTGGCTTCTTCAGGAAATTAAAAATTTTTTTCTTTCTGATTATAAAAATATTTAGAAATTATCAAGATGAATTTTTACCAGGTAAACTCAGTAGTAAAATACCGAAACCGAAAATCCTAGCGTAATGTCAAAATAATTCCTACAATTTGACATTAAACAGTAATAACAGTGGGCTATTACGTTCAGCTGTAATGAATTCGCCTTGGAAATTACAATTGAAAAATTAAACATTGTCAACATAAAAAATTCAAAATTTTTTTAAAAAACATATATATGTTTTATGTTTTATGTTTTACTAATTATAAAGTTTGCTCTGTTCTACGCAAAAACACAGATAGTTAACTAAATCTTTAAAGTTTTTTTCTAATTGAAACGCACGACCGTCACAAAGGCGCCAATGGAAATGCCCATATCTGCTTTTAAGCTTTTTGGCCCCACCGTTTGCCTTGAAAAAAAAAACTCAAAACTTTGACGATTTTGCAATCAACAGCATGGCCAAAAATTTCACATGATTTTTGGCAATCCTTGGAGCTGGCTATTCTTTCAGTGTGTATATAAAAAAAAATTTGCATGCAACAGATTTGGTGAGATCTTTTAAAAGATGTTATTCAGTCCTTTGGCATTTTTTATGAATGATGTGCAAGTTAAAGCAAATTCTAAAAAATGGATTGTGTCTTTAAGGTGTTAAATAAATGAATGACTGAATTTTCTCAAATAAATATTTACACAGTTTCATAGAGCATATATTTGCAATTACAAGAGATGTTAATCGTATGTATCGCAATGATTTCAATTTAATTACCATGTACGAGTACCATAGAGTTATGAAAATAAAACTAAATTAATAAAATTATTTTTAATTATACATAAAATATATTTGCCATATAATACATTAAACGAATAATTTTTCACATTCAACTGTAACGAATTTTTGGTTTTTGTTTTTTGTTTTTAATAAACACAAAAAGCAAATAAAAATAAAAATAAATGAAGCAGAAAAACTTAAATATTCTTGAGCAAAGAAAAAAAGTAATAAAACAATTACAAAAAGAAAAACTACAATAAAAACAGAATTTTATGCAACAAAAATGTTTTTTTTTTTTTAATTTCTTTTTACTTCTTCTTCTTTCATAATTAAAAACAAATATTAAGATTCCTTGTAGGTGTTTTTCTGAGTGCATGCGGGTATAGTGTCCTTTATTTTATGCCCAACAACCCAAGCAATTGAGGCCAAAACATTGTTTACGCTTTAAATGCATTTTAATTTTATTGCGCAAAACCTCCTCCTCATACTGGCAGGGACATATGGATGACTGCAAATGGCGGGGAGTTTCGTGAACACCAGCCTCCTGGACAATCCAGTCTAGACGACGCCTTAGAAAATCTTTGCCCCAGCGTTGTAAATAGCTGAGATAAAGCTCTTGTGCCACAGCCTAAAATTTTTGCAATATTGGGGATTTGGTTTTCATAATTGTTAAGTATTTCTTTTTTTTTTTTATTATTATTTTTATGAAAAAATAATAAGTTTAACATACATATTGTACACTATTTAAAATGAAAATGTGTTCCAATGTGTGTGTGTGAGTGTTAGAAAGAGGAAAAGGGTAAAATTTATAAATTTATTTTTCATAACATGATTTGCATGTAAAAGTAGAGAAATGATGTTATTTACATGATTATCAAGGTGTGCATATGTATGTATAATAAAAAAACGAAAACTCGAGCTTTTCAAAAGGCAAGAGTACAAGAATACTTCAACTCACCTGCTTGCGCGATAAGCGCACCGGCGTTGAACCTTGTATAACAATATCATTTAAATCGATATCCAGCTTAGCTTCCCAGCCCGCCTTTATAGCATCGCCACCATTTTGCTCAGTATGCTCAAGGAACTCATTCAAAAAATGCACACAAGGTGCCGAGTCAAAGTATATGAAACACAGGTTCACTTTATGGCACGATATGCGACCACGATCATCCAAAATTAAAAGTATTTTGTGCTTCATTAGCTGCTTATTAACGCGCGCTAAACATTTCTCCAAGCCGCGGGCCAAACGTAATTTCAGCCACATGCACAGGAATATGATGGCGGCATTAAGGAACAGCCAGCCGACACCTAACGAAAATAAGGCAACACCTTGCAAGCCGGAAAACAGTAGCGTCAGTAGAACAGCGAAAGCGAAAAGGACCCAGCAGACTAAAATCCGTTTATAGCAAATATTGTAAATGGTGAAGCGATAATCATTTACAAGAGTTTCCATGGCATGCACGTACTCCTCTACTGTGAGCTGTAGTTGGCAGGAGAAAAAAGCCAAAAAGATAAATTTGGTCAAATTTTAGAACACATATTTTACAGTTTATCGCTCAACTTACCGTTAAGCCCTGGGCCATTAATTCCTCAGGCACCAGCTCTGGCTTAAATATGGCTGGAGTTACCCATGGATATTTGGCATTCGCGGGTAAAAGAGTTACAATAACATCACCGTTAGCTGAAAACATAAAAAAAAATAATGTTTTTTTACTTTCTGTTTGTTTAATTAATTTTATAGGAAATGTAATTCTCGTATTCTATTTATATATACGCGATATATCTATTTCGTCTGGCAACCACACATTGGAAAAAAGCAACACAAGAACAGCGTGTTGCTCCGTTGTTTGGCCGTGTAATTTACAACTTTCATTTATGTAATGTGTTCTTTAGTAATTATCACATGTTAATTCGTTATTTAACGTCATTAAAAAATAATTAAAGAAAAATAATTGCTGTATTAGCACTTAATAACGAGTCACTACAGCTAAAAAAAAAACGTGAGCGCCAAAAACTAAATATTACAAAGAAGGGTTTTTCTTTTAAATTATATACAGCAGATAACGAATATAAGAAAGTCCTAAAATTTCACGAAATATTTCCATATAACCATGCTTTTCTTATATCCAATTATTTTATATAAGAATTTTTTTCTTCTAAAGGTTTATATGGATATAGGAAAATTCTTAATAAATACAGTATGTAAATAATATTTTTTTATTTCACAGTAAACCGGTTGAACTTTTAGAAATCGATTTTTCTCACGAAGAACCTGCGTATAAAAATAACTTAAAAGCGTAAAACTGCGCCTTGTAAAAAATTCAGTATTGCCGTGTAGGAAAATTTCTTATAAGGAATGTTTTTCGAATGTTTTTTTCATTTATTCTGTACGGCTTTCTATTTCTTATATCAGTGTTTCTCTTATATCGACCCTGTGCGCGAAATTATCGTATGTTACAAAAACTAAATTTCACAGGAGAGCGTTTTTATTCGTCTTTTTTTTATTTGCCTGACAGCAGTAACTGTCACATTCGATAAAATGTACATAGTGTTATCTCCATAACTATAACAATTATCGCTATAATACTTTATCTGCAGATGAATTAATCGATTTAGAACCATTTTGCATAAAAAATTCGATTTCGAAAAAAGTGAAACATACGATAATTTCGCGCACAGCGGTCGATATATGTAGAACTATTTTCCAATTGAATGATACTGAAATGGACATGGTTGTTTGGAAATACTTTCTTCGTATACGAGATGTTCTAATTTGTTTTGGTGTTGGAATCAACGTGCATACTACTTCAGCCATCGCCACCTTCACTTCGTATAAAAATTTACTTTCTGCCCAAAAGATATTTTTTGGTGCTCTCTAATATCGTAATTTTTTTTCTTGGACCAGCACCGCGGGTATGTTCCCTACGTAAACAATGCATTATATCGCTGCTAGTTGGATAGAGATCGTATAGAGAAGAGCCAATTGGTAAAGTGGTTTTTGATTTTTATGAATTTGTAAAGCAGAGTGGTTGCTGTGTCTCTGGTCTTACATTGATGCATTAATTCTTTTAAACTGAAGTACTAATATTTAATTTATAATTTTACACCTTCGACGTTTCATTGGTCATTGGCGCTGTTACACATGAGAAAAATGTTTGTTCTGTCGGCGGTAGTTGTTCCGGGTGAAGAGTGAGCGTGCTAAGCACAAAGTATACAGAGGCATCAGTTCAAAGCAGCGAACGAGCAGAGAAAGAGACATCATCAAGAGATTTGCTGTCTCTTTTACACCATATTTCTGTTCGGTGATTCCTTTTTCTTCTAAATTCCTCAATATTGTTGTTTTGTTTTGATTTTTATTTTCTAGATGTGAAAATTAAACGTGTTTTTTCATCTACTTTATGCTCACAATTTCGCAATTTTTAGCACGACAATGTTACAAACATAGGTTATAAGAATCTGTGGTTACAAAACACAACAATGTGGTGTTTTGTGTTATGAAAATTATGTACTATGAAAATTAATTTCATTTATTAAAACAAATAGATAGCAAAAAATCACAAGATCACTAAAATGTTATTTTATTGGCTTATGCACAACAAATTTCTTTTTAGTAATTTTTTAGCTTCGCTATGTTTTTTTTGCTATATTAACACAAAACACGATTAGAACCACAAAACACCATTAAAACAAGCTGCACTATGTTTTTTTTTACTATAATATTAACACAATTAAAACCAATAAAACCACAAGAAATTATAAATTTGTTCTTATGCACAAAATGTGGCTTATGTTTACATTTTTCTTTTGTTTACTTTTCATCTTTCGTAAAATTGTATATTTGTCTCTTTCTCCCTCTATTTTAAGAAAAGCTGATTTAAAATTTGTCAGACCCCGAACTGACACTTCTAGGTATTCTATGGTGCTAAGTACTCACTCAGCCTGCAGCTGTAAAATAAATACTTTCTGTAAAAAGTTATTAAAGAAGTAATATTGCCGAGAAAGTAGTTTGAAAAGATTTTGTGTAAAAGTGAAAAATATTACAAAAAATGTTTAATGCCTCCATAGTCTAGTGCATGAGCATTAGTCTTATCTCAATATGGAGGTGTGGGTTCGACTCCCGTTTAGACCCTGGGTGTTTCTAAAGACAGGCTTAAGAGTTTCGTAGAGTTTGTATTTTCTTACAAAAAAAAAAAAGATTCACTGCCTGTTCCTAGAAGCCGATTGAAAATACTCGTTCGGCCATTTATATTGAAAACAACTACAAAAGAAACTCAAATTGTTTTCGTTTTGTATATAATTGGCTGAACGATTATTTTTACTCGGCTTCTATGAACAGGCAGTGAATCTTTTTATTTTTTTTTTTTTTTTTTTGTAAGACAATACAAACTCTACGAAGCTCCTAAGCCTGTCTTTGGAAACACCCAGGGTCTAACTCCTCCATATTGATAAGACTAATGCTCATGCACTAGACTATGGAGGCATTAAAAATTTTTTTTTTATATTTTTTTAAAAAAAGGGTACTTCCTATGAAAAAGTACTTTCTATCCAAAGATGGCCTTTTAAGAACTGTAGCACGTTTATAATAATTTTTTCAATATACAGATGTGTATTTATAATTAAGAAAATTGAATTTTTTCAGTAAAAAAAAAAAGAATTTTCCATGAAAAACACAAACACGAGGAAAATCTTTTCTCAAGTGATTAATCCAAGTTGGCAATATTTTGTTCTTTTCTTTTCTAACAATCAATTTTAATTTAATTTTTGTCTATGACAAGAAGAAAACAAAGAACAAAACATGGCAAACACAGACACATATGTACATATGTAGATACATCGAGACAACGATAGAGATACATACCAAATCCTTCTCGTATCCGACCTGTTGATAATTCAATTGTACGCATTGGTGGCTGAGATTCAATGGGTATTGTGACAGACGTTTTTCCAGTTGCTGGTGTCTGTGATGTTGTCATTGTAGTCGGAGACGTGGAGGATGATGTTGATGACAGTTTATTGGTTGTTGAATTGGTCATATTGCCGTTATTACTGTGATGTGGTAATTGATTGTTATTGTTGATGTTGTATTGTTGATGGTGGCGATGATGTTGTTGTTGTTGTTGTTGTTGTTGTTGTTGTTGTTGTTGTAGCTGACTGCTTCTGTTGTTCGAGGGCGATATCGGTACAATGTTGTTATTATTGCTGCTATTAGAAGCTAAACTTTTTGGTTTCTGTTGATGTAGCTGCTGTTGTTGTAGATTTTGTGTGTTCACTTGTTGTTGCTGCTGTTGCGCTTTAACGGATGCATTCAAATTGACGTGCACACTTTCAGTATTTAAAACAGCGGGTGCCGCGACATCCGGCAAAACACTGCCAGTTGAACTCATTGCTGTGGTGCGCTAGAAATGGTTGGTAGAATGAAAGTCATACATGAATCTTTGTTTGGTAAGTTGCTGACTATTTGTGCATTTAAAGTTAAAAGCAAAGGAAATCAAGAATAACATAAAATATATGCTTCTTATGACCAGCCCATAAATTTTACATTCGAGTAGTTTTTTCCACATACATATGTATGCCTTGAACTATGGAATCATTTTATTTTAAAAGGTCTTTTTATTGGATTTCTTTTTTGTGTCATTTTTAGTTGCTGTTTTCTTTTCGTTTATTCTTGTCGCATTATTATTATTAATTTTATTTTTTTCTTTTCTGTCAATAATAAATCAATATTTATACTGACATTAGTAGTCTGCTACTTAATAAGCGGATATTTGATGTCATGGCACTATTCAATTTTCATTAGAAAAAATTATTTAAATGTGAAAAAGAACTCTTAGAATAATGTGCTGCATTTGAAGGACAATCAAATCGTAATTGAGAATTAAGAATGTTTTAATTGAAAGTCTATTGATGAAATTAAAAAAAATTTAATTTTAATTTCATAATTATTAAAATAAAAGTCCAGTCCTGGTGCATTTACTCTCTGGCTCGGGGGTGAAGTAGCGTAGTGCCTCCCATGTAAAGGCAGAGGATACAGAGGTAATTACCGACCATTGTGGTAATTTGCCACTCCTGCATGAGGTGCCCCAGCTTTCGATTGAAAATGGCGGCTCTAGAGAGGAAAACTTGATAAAACCCGTAATCACAGGTGCTATTCGTATGAAATGAATGACACTACGTTAGTGTGTCTCTTGATACTGGGTGCCCTCTGGTTGTAATCACCAGGGTCCTGTCGCGGCTCTACCAAACCCGTCTCCTTATTTCCGCCATGGAAAGGAAAATGGAAAATTGGACAACAACATCCTCGCAAGTGGTACTGCGGAGATGGTAATTGCTGTGGACCTAGGGCCACCTCCTTGGGAAACCTCCAACATCACCGCAGAAGAAAAAGATAAACTCCTCACCTATCTTGTTCATGGCTCAGCAACTGAGGACGAGAAGGTTGACCTCAGTAGGGCCGCTAAAAAGCGGCAAAAATACTTCCGGGGTAAGGGACATGATATTGAAGAAGCCAGAAAGTTTGCTCAACAGCTGCAACAATGCTCTAGCAGCCCAACTCCGAATCATATGAGACCAAGTTCTATCGATTTTGTGTAAGTGACACATTGTACTGCATCCGGCAGACAGAGGTGTCTCCACCTGGGTGGACCTGCGTGTTGCCTCCACCTAACCTGTGGAACATCACACCCCAAATAGTGCTTGGATTCTTTAGAAGCCTTTGCATGGGGTGTGGTATGAGGGGCATTGCACAATAGAACTTTTTGATCGCAGTGCTTCGGGCCCAATAATAATAATAATAATAAAAATACTCTTTGACTCATACCCGCTCAGCTCAAATGGCTAAAGTTATAGGGTTGATATTCCGTATCTATATTCATTGTCCAGATCTACTAAGATGAACTTGCTCAATATGCGAATGTTAATAGTGTAAAAATATGTAAAAACGAGCACAATCTGCAATCTAATATCTTCGAAACTAATACGGATAGAATACAAATCCAAAAATCTTACAGAGAAAACTAGAAGTTTTTAACCGAACGGCGCACTGTGTTGCGATTTCATACAACGGGCGGCCAAAAATAGATGCAGCTAGAGTAGGGAGGTGAAATTTGGCATTAATGTTTTTCTTAGGAAAAGAAGTATTTATGCGAAATTTCGAGAAAATCTAACAAGTGCCACACCCACCTCCCAAACAACCTAAATTTAAAAATTATAATAATTTAGAAATTAGCGATCCGATAAGATAGCAATTTTGCATGTGAATATATTTAGTAATATTGTAACATATTGCCAATTTTAAAAAAAAATCGTTCAAGCGCCACTCCTACCTCACATACAACCTAAATTAAAAAATTATTATAATTTGTAAATTTTTTAGTAAAGTCCTTTATTTATTTAACATACACACTTAAAATATATATATAAGTATTACAGGCAATCAAAGTATATTAACAATTATCACTGTAATCACTTTCAGATTCTTCCAATGATTCATTCGCTGTTTTTATGTTGCGACATGTCGCGGCGCGTATGTAGAATCAATCAATACCTACGGAGGTCTTTCCTATCACTTTTGACGTGAAAAAATTTAAATACAATTTCCGTAAACACTACTCCCTCTAACCCCCTCACCTAAACTAATTTCCTAGTACCAGCACAATGCATTCCTGAACCCTATTGCCATTATCTGAGTGCTGATAAATGATCGAAATAAAATTGTGCCGAAAAATAAACGAAAAAGTGTTTGGTACTTTTCCCATATATATCGCTCATTTACTTTAATAACGTCATAATTAAAAATATACACTTTCTGAGTCAATAATGCAGAATATTTCTTCATATCGGTCTTTATTTTATGTAAAAAATTCATGCAAATAGCTTCAGAACTCACCTCGTGACAGAAGAATATTGCATGTAAATTGAAAACTTTAAGTACGATTTTTACAAAAACTAATTTTGTTGAATCAAGACGTTGTTGAAGTAAATGGGTGATATATACATATACCTTTAGGGCTTAAAATGGCTGAAATCCTGGTACTAAACCTTTTTATGCATCAAAGTATTGCAAATAAAAACCGCTTTCTGCTGTATTCTTTTCTTCCATAAACAATTTCCAAATTCGAAAATATAAGGTGTAAAATTGTATTTTGGTACTTTTATGCCATTTAAATAGTACTTACAAACGTAAATATTTTCTATTTTTATCCACCCCCATGATAGAAGTTTCAAATTTCAAATGGAGCATAAAATATAATGAAATCTCTGCAAACGCAATATGGAGAACGTCTGAAAATGGGGGACCATTATTTTCTATCCGCCACTATGATATGGGTATCCAAGAAAAAAACGCAAAATCAAATGAAATCACTATAATTCATATTTTTTACCCACTTCCATGAAATGGTTATCAACTGAAAAGCATTTTTGAGAAGCCAACTACAAATAAAGTAGAATATTCAGTTTTCGTAAAAACCGCTATTTGAGTACTTTTTATAAATAAATTATTGAAAATGTGCTGTTTGGAAAAGATTTTTTTTCTAAAACGCAATTTTCAAAAAATTTACTTTACGAAAATTTCACTTTTTTGAAAAGGTACTTTGTAGAAAAGGTTCTATTTGAAAAAGTATTATTTGAAAAAGGTACTTTTTGGAAAAATACTTTTCATAAAACACAATATCTATAGAAAATGTGAACGAGATCCAGTAATTTGGTGTGAGGTTAGCGAAGTGCACCCGGTTAATCTAATTAATTTCTTATTACATATTGATTTCTTGATTGATTGATAGATTTATTTAGCATTTCGTGTTGCTATTGCATATGTACATGTACAATTAAAAAAAAAAATAATTATAAATTATTAAATTTTTACATAAAATTAGAAATTTCTTTTAATATAATAAATAATTTTACGTTTATATAAATAAAAATTGCTTTCGTTTTTCAATTCCTGTGGCATTTCATTGAAAATCTTTCGACCTTTATAAAATATTACATTTTGGCTAAAACTAGTTGTTGCATTTAAAAGCATTTATTCTTTTTAATTTTGATAGAAGAGATTTTTAAATTTTAAACAAAATTTATGAAACTTTACTTCCTATGAAATACACACTGTGAGAAATTATCCTTTGTTTCAAGTTCATCATACACAAACATTCTTGCAGACGTCTTCCTTTGCATATTTTCAATCTATAGAATTTAACGATTATTGTTGTACTGACCGAAAGTTGAATTTTTATTTTAAAAAAAATACCTCATGAACTAAATATTTGTTATTATAGAATTTGGTATCATTCCAATTCTATTCAATTTCTTTGATTTTATTCAAATTTATGCATTGTATCAAATAGATAAAAATACAAAAACATTTCTGTTTAACACAAACGAGCACAGAGGTTTTTGGCCAATTCTTTCAATATCACACAGTTTTAGGTATGAAATACTGTGTTTAATAAAATAAAAAAAAATCTTAAGTTAATATTAAATGTTGAGTAATTGAATTTTGTTGGCAATAAAATGTATTTTCGAAATACAAATAAGAACGTGTTCTACATATTTAGCCAAACCATAATCAAGCAATAAATACAAATATAAAAGAAAAGAATTTGTCGTTTTTGTCGTCTTGAAACCAATTAATCCGTCATGCATTAAGAAATAGAAGTAAAAGACTCTCTACAAGTGTGAGAAACCATGAACGAAGCGAAGCTAAAAATTTCACTTGCTGTTGAAGAATGCAATGTAAGTACGAGTTATAATCAATCATATTCCTATTAAAAAGTACGTTATTGAAAATATAAATTTAAAAAAGATATATTAGAAGCCTTAAAGAGGAAAGAAATACTTTTCTACAAAAATATTTTTAAGAAGGTACTTTGCTCAAGAAAAGGTTTAAGAAGGTACTTTGTCTGGTTTCATATTCGTCAGTTATTCTTGAATTCTCTTTTAAAAGTATACACACGATTGTTAGCTATTACAATATTGTCAGAAAAAGTGTCATAAAATGTTAAACAGTCGTGTCAAATTACAATTTTTATCTACAAACATTGTCACAAAAAGCGTTGTTATTTTCATTAACAGGAAATTGCCAGATATTGTACGAATATTTGTGATTGTCAGATGTATTTAATTTAGTGAACTGTATATTAACACCATTGTCAGAGAAATATTTCTATTGGCAATGCTGCCCATAAATATTAAGAGACAAAGTTTAACATTGGAAATGGGAACTTTTGCCATACAATTATCTGGAAATCATGCGAACTGACAATTTTTTTTGGCAGTTAAATTTATTGTCGGCCTATTGTATAACAATAACAATGTTTTCTTACAATAGTCTGAACTGAGATATTACCTTTTGGCGACTGATCTTCATTGTCAGAACATTGTCATAACATTGCCATATCTTAAAATATTGTAATGTATGGCAATCGCCTGTACGTAGCTAATGTCTTTGTTTACATGGGTACAGTCGCTTTTCTGGCAATTTATAAAAAAAAATAACATACAACCAACAAATGTTAACGTGATTCGAACAAGAGAGAATTGTATAACACTTCCCTAGTCCTCTTCTTTCTTATTACACTCTCTCCCTCTCGCTTACTCTCTGCCGTAAACACAAACTTGCTTCAAGAAAATCTAACGATTGTAAAAACTTGCGTTCTCAAAACATCTGGGCAGTTACACTGTAATTTGAATCGAAAGATAATGTTATCATATACCAACGTAAATAACACACAAATTTTAATGGTTTTATTTTCGTTTCGGTATAAAGTAATTTTTAATATTTATTTTATTTATCGCATTCCAAATAAAATTGTTAAAAGCTGTTTGGTTTTTTTTTTAACTATAAACGCAGAATTATAACAAAAACAAAAATTGGCACAACAAATAAACAATTTTTAAAATCACAAACTTGTACTAATTACTTTGACTTTGAACTCAACAATTATGATAGAAAAAAATTACAGCATATACATATGTACATATGTACACATACAAACATGCATACATAAGTATTGATTACATTGGGATTTGTATTCATATCTGTATATCATCTACCTGTGGAATAAACTGTCAAAGACTTGAAGTGTTTAAACAACATTTCATTTGCAATGAATGACTCAAAATTCACTTGCATATCTTTTTTATTCCACTGCTTACTGCCTGCTGCATACAGAATATCTCATTAAGAAATTGTTGTATTGACAAATTGATAAGGGCCTTAATACACAGCCATACTAACAAACGAGATAAATATAAGAAAATAAAAGATATTACAGTTGAATAAAAATATATTAAGAAAAAAAAAACAAAAGAAACGTGAAAAAAATATCAAAAATTTAATTTCGCCTAAACAAAATACACTCACACATGGGGATGTATCTAAAAGATACGTATCATTAAAAGACATGTGACTGGGAGAGTTTTAATTACAAATTTAAAGAATAGAAGAGAAAAAATTTAAGTGGAAATATGACTTTTGGTAAGAAATGGGAAGATGTATGTATAAATGAAGTCGTAAATCAGAGTTGCCACAAAAACCAGAGTTGTATGCAAACAATATGCAAAATATATTTTCAAACTTGAGAATTTAAAATTTTTTCTTTTTTTTAATTATGTGTATATGTAACTATCCTGTGTTATATGATTTAGCTAGTCCATAGGTACATTTCATTTGGTGGCAATAGCAAAATCGTCAAAAAAAACTAATGTTTAAAAAAAGATTTTTTTTGTTAATATTGACACTCGCGTTGAATAAATTGAAAAAATTAAGTTTTTGTTTTTTAACATCTTTTTCATTTCCTTAGATTCATTTCTATTAAAAAAAAAAAAAACTAGTTTCATCTTCAAAGAGAAAGTTTTAAATTGACATTTTTATTGCTAAATTTAATGAACTCCATCAAACTCTTTATCAACTTTTGAAAAAGGAATGCATTATGAATGAATGAGTAGTTTAGCAGTTATTTGTAAATTATATTTCTTTACTAAATAACGTTTTTTTTTTTTACTAAATTTAATTAAACTTTTGTCATCAGGCTCGACTCAATCAGACGCCTTATAAACTTTCGAACAATGAACGAATTATTAAATAAGTAGTTTAGCATTATCGTTATCGCATAGTATCGACGCATTTAACTAAAGGCGGTGTGATTTTTTTATCGCCACCCACCCGACCTCAACTACTCTTTCACAGATATTGTGTATTGATCAGAGACGCAACAGTATAACTGTTATGTATATACATATGTATATAAATTTTTAATGGTAAAGTTTGTATATTTGTGTGTTTGGTGTTTTGTTCTACCATCAGTTTTTAATGAATTTGCACTAGATTTGCACCAAATGTGCCAGACGAATATACTGTGGCCCATACTAAAATATAGGTTATTTTTCGATTGGAAAAAACGGCAATAACTAGCTAGTACTTTTGGTACTTTTTCTCTTTTTAATAAAAATAATACTAACAGATAATTTAAAAATGACTCCGGAGCTTGGTAATGGACTGAAACTGGTACTTTTGGTACTTTTTCTATTTGTGTGAATTTGTTACCTCAGAACACAGACATTTTTGACCCGATTTTTTCCATTCGACTGGGCTTGTCTCAACTTGGGATCCTTTTTTTTTATTTTGGGAAAATTGCCAGTGCCACGCCCTGAAAAGTTAGTTATCCTTTTTCCATTGGTCTCTTAAAAGTTTTTTACATTTGTAAATACACTGGGTGCCTTTGACTATCTGCAGCAAAAATAAAATTTTGAAAAGTGGACATCAGCATTGCCAGACATAGAAAAATATTTTTCGTTTTTAGCTATTCTCAGCCAATTCATATTGATTCCCTCGACTGTATATATTAACAAAAAAAACCAATTATACTGAAATTTTGTATATATATGTACTTTGAGAAAAAATAATTTTTTTTAAAAATTAAAATTTGACTGTTTACAACTATTCTTTAGTAATAATTATAGTTCAATTAATAGTATCACTAATGCTAACATTCAACACGCATGTGTACAACGGTTAGCGATAACAAAAATAAGTAAATAATAAACAAAACAAAGTAATCAAAAAATATAAATTCATTTAAATTATGATTATGGGCAATGGTAATGCTTTTCAAAATTCATAACCGAAAAAATTTCTTCACCTTTATAATGGTTACGGTAACCAATATGAAATATTTCTTACGATAATGGTTCAAAAAAACTCAAAGCAGTTAAATTTAAGTTTTTCATAACGTTCTTCTAAAAATAACACTAATTATTTAAACTGTAGGTCTTTTTAATACATGTAATATTTATTTTTCTTCGATATTTCGCTACTCCTTTGTGTAGCTTCTTCAGGAAAATTGGTTTTTGTTTATAATAAAAAAATATTTTTTTTAAATTCACAATACAGAAAAAGTTCTTGTCAAAAAAAAAAAAATTTCTTCTAAAAATATATAACAATTATTTTCGATCCCTGGATTGATTCTTTTAATATACAAAAATTTTAATTCAATTTGTAAATTGAAATTTGGATTTAGCTACTAAACTACCTTCCGTTTATTTACATAAACGCATGTATTCGGCGAAAAATGTTAGTGAGCATTTCAATGAAAGGAGAAAATAACTATCAATTGGTGTGTCATAGCCATCCGATGAAGGGCTAATAAACCAACAAATTTTAATAAGAAAAGTCAGTTAAAAAAGTTGTTAAAAGTTAATTTCGTTCTCGCCTGTACTGAAAACAGAAGCTTTGACCTTTGGGAATATATTTACTAAAAACATAAAAAACAACAAAGCTGGCAACCTTCGTTAATAGTATGTGGACAGTAACGATTATTCTCGTATGCATTTTCCTAAAATTTTAATTGTCCTTTCATGCCAGTTACCATGCCTGAAAAATGTTGTGTATTGATAACCAAGCTATATGTATTCTATTTAGAAACATTTCTGTTACCATTCTTCAAATATACAAGAATTTATTTTGTTTTTGTTTGGAAGGTATCACATATCCAAACTAGCGCAACTTTTGATAACCAAGATAATTATGGCAAATTTAGAGACTTTGAGGAATTCGACGAATTGTTATCTTGAGCGCTGCGCAGAAGAAAAATGCTGTATATGTAGATGTAGACGTGGGCGTAAATGAAAATGTAAATGTTGATGTAGGTGTAGATGGGCATATAGATAGATATGTAGATTTAAATTTACATGTATATGGAGATGTAAATATAGATGTAGATGGGGACGTAAATGTAGATACAGGCGTCAGTGTATGTAGACGTTGACGTATCTGTAAATGTGATGAACGTCAAAAATACTGATAATATTAAATCATCAATGATAGATGCTGCATTTTTCTTGGCGTCATACATAAATTTTTTAAGCAATTGTCCAAAACATCACATATAACGAGAATTGATAGCGGTCGTTTGGCGTCTGTATATTATTGACTCCTTACAGAAAATATCATCAATATTCATACATCAGATTTTATGTAATTCGTCCTCATTGCGCAGATTTGCAGCAGACAAACTGAGTTTTACATCCACACGTGATAGACAATGTTGCTAAGTTTCGATATTATTCAATGTGGTGACAAAAAAATATTTAATAACGCGGTATTTCTTATCTTCAATCATTGTGAGCGGCCAAATTCCAGCTGGGTTTAGCTTTGTACCGAATAATAAATAACACACAATGTCGATTGCCTTCGTTTACTCGGTAAATTTATAATGAAAATTCGATATTTTCATTGAAATTACGCCTTGAGATACAGTTGGTTAGGCGGAGTCCTACATAAAAATATCAATATGACACAGTAGCTCAAAATACCCTGCCGGGTAAATGTAAAGGAAATGGAAACTTAGAGGTAGATGTAAATGTACAACGTAGATATATGTATATATGTATGTTTTCAAAACTAAATTTATTCTATTTCTTATTCTTATTCTTTTTATATAAAACCCAGAATTTTGTAGATTTTATCGTTTATTATTATTATCGTTTATGTGATTGTGCAAAGAATGCTTCTCGGACAACATTAAAAAATTTACAAAATATTATGGCACTTCAAACTGACAAAATTTTGTTTTTTAGAAAATTGTCATGGAATTTAAAATCGTTGCTTATAAAAGAAAACACAGAGCAATGGCAACTCTATTTGAAGATCATTATTCATTTAATCTCTTGCTAATTCTCTTTACCTGATTGACCATTTAATAAGGTAAGAAAATTACAAGGAAACTTTTTTTCTCCCTTTCTCTCTTTGTACTACGCTCTCTTTCGAGCTCTATATATTTAATATTACAACATTGTTAATACCTGCACAGGTGGTGCAGCTGTTATATCCAATTGTTGCTGTTGTTGTTGGCTGCTCTCTAAAGTTGGAGTGCGAGAGCGTGCAGCTCCTCCAACTACTGCAGTTGAGTGTCTCTTTGGATTTGTTGGTGGTGGTAGTGGTGATGGTGTTAACCTGTTTGCAGTCGCAGCGTTGTTAACTGCAGCCGCTGCCAGTTCATTATTAATTCTGTTATTTTCACTGGTACCTAAAATTCCTGCACTGCCGTCGTCATCAAATTTAACCCAATTTTCTTTTTTTTTCATGTTATTGGGAACATCTGCATTCACATGTGTTGAAGTGTCATTCAAGTCAACATCCTGTAAAGGATGTTGAGTAACGGTGAGTCCGTGACTCAAATCACTGGTTGGGGAAGACATAATTTCACAAAGTTACCAAGAAAAAACTAGAATAAGGAAATTCTTTCTACAAAACAATTTCTTTTTAAAATTGTTTATTATTTTTATTAATTTAATGAATTTCTTGTTTATATTTGTTTTGCTGTTATCATGTTATGTAATTATTTTCATTATAGTTTTAAATTTTCATTTTCAACACAAGATCATTGCTATTAGCAAACTTTTTCTCTTTTGATCTATTCTTATTAAAACTTTTTGTTTTTTTTTTTTTAATTCGCAAATAACACTTTATTTGCCGTATTTTTGTTCCGCTCATATATTTTTAACCCGTTTTTAAGTATTTAAAACCTAAAGTGGCGAACAGCAACTGAACTTTTTGTTAATTTTATTATAAGTCACACCCAGCTTTTTGGTTGTACTTCTGGCTTGATTGTATATTATTATTTTTGTTTTATTCGTTACCTAACCTGAGCTTTGTTGTTAAAGGTATTTTATTTTTCTGTTTTTTTTTTTTCTTTTTTTCCTTTACAATCTCGTTTACTCTTTTATATGTTTTACTCTCTTGTACTACTTTGTAAAGCCCGTTAAAATTTTTCAATCGAAAATGTTCGTGGCGCTCTCATAACGTTTATTTGAAAACTTTGCATACGCTTTGTACACTCGTCCACATAAATAAATTTGACGAAATCAACAAAGAATGTGGCCAAGTTAGCGATTTTAAGTTAAGGTATTGTAAAAGTTGTGTATTTACGATGCAAAAAAACAAGAAAATTTGTTCGCTATGAATTGATATTTTCACGAATTCATTTTTAATGCCACCTTAAACGTTAACAAGTTTAGCACTTTTGGACTCATGGAAAAGACCTTCAACTCTGCCGAATAGGTCATATGAATAACTGGGCAGTTGTAATAATAATTTTTAAATGTGTTACAGAAACTCATTAACCATGCTCAAATCAAAGCAAATCACGGAACATTCATTGGTTCTAAGCACTCATTTAAATGACGAGAGGTTTTCTTAAATGTGAAGTCATGCTCAACAATAACACCCCTGTGTTAAAATCATGTGCTCTTCAGCTAAATTAATGCAGTTCTTTGGCATGATTTTTTTTGTTGGTTACTAATGTTAACGTTAATTTCTCTGTTTTTCTGCTTTAAAGAGGACAGCAAAAATTTTTTTAAAAAACAACTGCTCATAGTTTGGAATTTCATAAAATAATTTGTTTATTTATTTATTTATTTTTTTTTTTTGTTTGTTGAGCAACAATAAAAACATGCCAATTAACCACACTTGACATTGTTCTCTGATAACAATGTTAAGAAAAGCATATCTTGTCGTTCTAACGAACTTATTATTAAGTGTTTATCTTATTTTGTTTAGTTATTGTTAGACTGAGAGCTGTAGTGTGTATGTACAATGTATGTCATTATGTATGTCATTATGTATTTATGTATGGGTGGATGTACGTTGACGGCTTTTACAACTACTAAAGCAAGCAAATGTATGCTCTCTAATTTAAACAAGCCTCTCAGTTATTTATTTTGCAGATATGTATTAATTTTCTACTGCTGGTGTCGAATCTAAATTACAGTCATTCTCACACACCTGGGTTTTAAATTAAATATTGCCGTCGTTATATGGAAGAATAACTTAAATTCTAATAAGTCATTTATTAAAAAACTAATAGAATTCAGAATAGTAAAGTTAAATTTATAAAAATCATTTTCTTCTTTTTTCAATCGACTTCAAAAATGGAGAAGGTTTTTATTCGACTATTTCGACTTGTTTATTTTTATTTTCTTAGACCGGCACTCTGGGGATAAACCCTACACACGCGGTGCATTGTACCGCAACTACGAAACAAGATTTTGGAAGAGAGGGTATATGGAGTAGTGTTTATTGGCATTCGACTTCAACTTTACCACGTCAAAAGTGACAGCAAAGACCTCCACACACTTGCTGTTCGGCCGAAAAACTAATTTTCTCTGTAGTGCGTAGTGCGATTCGCTACCAAATAGACCACAAATGGATACGCCCTTAATAATGAACGCGTTGTGCGCATGTCTGACCGAGTTTTGGGAAAAGTTCCCCGAGAATACATTCCCTTATAGTTACGATAGAGCAAGGAAACGCACTCCACATTAATGACGATGCTCCAGAGGGTCCATAAAGTTGGCTACTCTACCCTGTTTCCAATGAGTTACTTCGCCCTTTCCTGTACACGGTCGAGTAACTTCGAAATAGTTTTTGAAGCACCTTCCCATATATGTGATGTGTGATTAATTTTATGTCTTACAGCAGAACTTTTTACAGAGTGGACCGATTTTGATGATTCTTTTCCAAGTAGAAATCCCGTGTTTGCCGTATGGTCGGACTTTAATTTCGGGTAGGATTAGAGAATACAGTTCCCTCCGCAAAATTTTTTACTAAGCGGACCGATTTTTATGTTTATTTTTTTATTTTAAAGCTCGTGCATGCTGACTGTATGGTACCCTTTTAATGGTAGCCCAGCGTATCCGGCAATAGAGTATCCCTTATATTTATACTTCTGTTTACTGTGTGAACAGATTTTGATGATTATTTTTTCATAGAAAAACTTGTGCTTGCTCTGGGATCCCACTTTAATGGCGAGCGGTTTGAGGAAAACAGCCCTCCTCGGACCTATTGCGATGATTCTTTTTTTATTGGTAACCTCGCGTTTGCAATGTAGCCCCGCTATAATAGCGTTCGAATTGTGGATTATAGCTCCCCTTAGAAAGGTGTTTTTATTGGAAATTATTTTTTCATTCGAAAGCACGTGCTTACTGTGTGATCCCATTTTATTGTCCATAGCATGCGCATACAAAACTATTTTATTCTTTTTCACTTTACAGTACTTCTTCTTCTTGACAGTTAAATTTTTCTTTTTTTTTTTTTAATTAACTTAAAACGCGGTCACCTGACAATCGTTATAATTAGACTTATGTCACTCTTCCATATGCCCACAGATATACTCATATTTTTATTATTTTTATTTTTATTTTTCTTTTTTGTTTTCATTTATATCGTTTCCATATTTATTTCACCATTTATTTGTAGCTTTGAACTTTACATTTTTAATCAGTTGGTGTTTTTGTTTTCGATACATTTTATATCTGCCGAACGGCGTAAAGTTCTTGTAAATATATTTTCTCTATTATTAATGGAAATGCATACTTATACGCTTACCAATACTTATTAAATTAAGTATGTAGTTATTTATTGGTTTTTAATATTTTTTTTTTTGATAGTTTTTAACGATTATTAAATAGTTTCATACCTCCAAGACTGGCCCATATAAGTCGAATGTAGATATATTCATTTTTATTATTTTTATTATAATTTTATATTCACTGCTTTCACTTTCGAAATAAGACTAACTTTATTTGAATATTACGTTTCCTTAAATACTAAAATCTGAACCTTCTTACACTCAATTTACTTACTTCTTCAAAATATTTATTCAGGCTAGGCAAAAAAAACTTTGTGTTTTCAAAATATATATGTAGTTCCTTTGTCTGTGCCTCGGCCTGCATGTTTTGTTAGATGCGTGAACTGATATCCTTAGCCGTAAACAGCCAATTAGCATTGCTGTTATCTGCAGTCGTCAGATACAGAACAAAGACACAAGACCAATGTAGTTTACAAAACTCAACCTTCTGCCGGCCTTGAAAAATTGTAATATTTTCAACAAAAAAAAATATATATGTATATAAAAGTAAAGAAAGCAAGAATAAAGAAAAAATATATATCATAAATGGAACCAAGTCATAAAATAAAAACCTATTTCCAGGTAGTACAGCTGTTGCTGGTAAATAATTTGAAGGCAACGTGCACACTTTTCTTAAAATTTAGACATCTGCAATATTATTATACAGATGTCGTAAAACTTCTTTCTTAATAAATTACACTAATTATTTAAACTGCAGGTCCTTTTGTTATATGTAAAATTTATTTTCATTCTGATATTTCGCTACTCCTTTGTGTAGCTTCTGCATGAAAATTGGTTTTTGTTTATAATGGAAAAAAATATTTTCTAAAATTCACAACAAAGAAAAAGTCTTTGTCAATGAAAATTCAAACATATTCTACAATTTTAAAATAAAAATATTATTAAAAATAAATATTCATAAAAATATATCCGGGATTTTAAATAGGTATAGAGATTCGATTTCGTATTGAAATTTGTTCTTGAACCAAATCAAAAAATACCTTAACGTATTTCGTGCAAGTGAGATAGTATGAATGCAATGACGAATAATCTTATATATAAAACTGACATGCTTGGATGTATGTTTGTATGTATGTATGGATGCATGTATGTATGCTTGTGCCTTATAGACAGCTTAGCGGCTGAACCGATTTTCTTGAAATGTTCACAGTATCTCTCTCTACATCTGGAAGGCTATATAAATTTAAAAAATTCCAATTAGGCGTTGCCACCCCCATACAAAGTAAATATTTATTTTTATATATCTTGAGAACGGTTGAAGTGAAAGTTTCTGTATTTGGTCTGAACTACTTGATAGTAAATTTTTTTCTTCGGGCTACAGAGCTGAAATTCGGTATACGGGTGAGTAAACAAAGGGAAAGATATGAAAACTGGCAATTTTTATCAGAGAGGTAGGCTGATCCTTTTTTGCATGTGGCACTCCCATTTGATGTACGGGTGCACACTCTTCACATAGCCATAGAGCTGAAATTTGGTATATTTGGTAGGGAGGGGAGGTAAAACATTTTTTGACAGACGTACTAAATCTCAGTAGATTTCTTTCTCACAAAGTATTATAAAAATCGTAAAACTTGTCTTATTGTCTGTAGCCCTTAAGTTACATTCAACAAATTTACAAGATGCAAAAATTTGTAATTTTCTGTAACTAAAGCCTTTTTGAATTGCATTTGACGATTAGTATGCATTAGAATATAAGTTTAATACTCAATATTCAATTTAAATATGCTCTTTTTAGTTTCATTCCTATTTAAGATCATTTTAGTGACGTTAATAGCGGCGAGTGGCAATTATTTTCACTAAGGCGAGTCAACATTTCGGCGCCGGTTTCTACTACTACTTACAACACATCAGTGTACATACTTTAAAAAGTGTTATTATTTTTCAATTTTTTTGTGTGAGGACCAACAACAATATTACGACAATACGACTAAATACGAGACTTTATTGAATACCCAAAATCTCTTGTTAACTAAATGCCTATAATTTTGAGCAACATTTGCTGTATCTGCCTTAAAATTAATTCGGTTGGTAATTGGTGCATTAATTATATGTAACATTTCTAACATATATCTACGTTTACAATTATTTTCTGTGTTCAATACTGATACATTTTCAAAGTTTGGACAGTGATTTAATCTAGAACAGTGAAAAGATAATGCTGTTTTTTTGAGAATTTATATCCCTATATTTCTGATCAGACTTCTGTCCTGCAATCATAGTCTTCAATTTATTTTTAGTTGTACCTAGATATACATCTTATCACAATCCCCATTGTCAGTCCCACCACAAGGTATCTTATAAATTAAATTCGACATATTCAATTGTTGTACCTCATCCGTAGTCGTACTAAACAACCTGTTCAATGTGTTATATGTCCTATAAGCGATTGCATATTTCCCTGAATCACATATCGACCCTTTGGTGCAATACCGTAGTAATTCAAAAAATTGTGAACTGAGAAAAATGCATTTAAAGTTTTGAGCCATCTTTTTGATAGTATTTTCGTTTACTAAAGTTATTTTTTTTTAAAACTTTTTAAATAAAGAGGCTTGTTTTGTAATGTTTTCTGTTTGTAAATTTCTTGTCATAAAGGAAATATTTCATTATTGCAAATAAATATTGTTGGAAATAGCAATAAAGGCAATAAAGACATTTGTAGCTGTAGAATCTGAACAGTTAGAGATAGAACCATAATCTTCTTTCCTTTAGATATATATTTCCCCAAAGATCATTTCTGCATACCCAGCTCAAAAAATTAAAATTTTGAATTACTACGGTATTGCACCAAAGGCTCGATATGTATGTCTGACTTTCCTAAACGTTCAGCTATTCCAGGTACATAAGTAAGTGAATTTTATGTCTTCGGGTTATTTATATTGTTAATATTATTCATACTTCTAAATCTATATTGGCTAATTAATCTATAAATTGAGGGTGGCGATGGCACGATGGATGGTAGTCTGCACGTTGACTACGAATCCAAAAACAGACCTGGGTTCAACCCCCGTTTCAGACTAAAATTTTAAAATAAAAATAAACATGTCGCATTTTTCTGATGTGCATTAGTGTGTCTTTGTGTGTCAGTTGTTGTCGGAAGGTTTCAGTGGCGAAGGCATAGTCACTGGTCACTGAACAATACCGGCTTCAGCTGATAGCAATCCACAATCACATCTGAAGGCCCTCCTTCGTCGGTATTGTGTACCACCGGCGAAGTAAAATAATAATAAAAATGACTACTAAACCGAAGCTTCAGCACTGCTACGAAGATAAACAAAGAACGTGCGAAAGCAGAGCTGTAAAATAAATAATTAAGCTTCACCTCCTGTCGTTTCAACTACTGTACCATTCCTATAGTTCCAGCACAATGCATCCCATGTGTAGGGGTCATCTTCTGAGTGCTGGTCCAATGTAAAAAAAATCACAATTTTTAAAGGAATTGTTCATTTGAAAAAAAAAATCCCCAAAAATATTAGAATATTTTCAAATATTTTGTGGCAGAAAGCAATAATTAACTTATAAATGCCTTGCATTTGCTCTAATTCTATATGATTTGCCTATTGACTTCATTTTCTCCCCATTTTACCTGATGACTGGGGAAAAAATATGAGCTTCAAAGCTTCCTTACTCTACCATCCATCATAATTTTCTTTTGCTGCACGCTATGATATTAATAGGATCAATCATTTAGTATAAATTATGCATGGGATATTTGAAGTGCATCCTATTAGATTACTTTCTATCCTTGCAACAAACTGCCACGATGACTTGCAATGCATAATGTGGAAAAACCAGTAAAGACGACGATAAAAAGAGTAGCAAAAAGGCTATTAAAATTACTTGCACCACATTCATTATGTCGTAGGTTCGTTGGACAGGAATGTGTGCTGCATGGAATATAACCGAAGATGTGAACCATTCCCGCATACAAAATAAACCGAAAATGTTCTATAATTTTTAAATATTTTTTTATTTTTATGTTTCATTTTTCGTTTCTTTTTTTTTTTCTTGTTGTTTTGCTGTGTTGTCCAACTGCCAACAATCATAAATCATAATTTTTCGTAACAAGGACCAAGTTTATACCAAAAACATGGTCTAAAAAGGTTCTTCTGTTGCCGTTTGGTTAACAAGAAAAGAATGCAAAATGGAGTAAAAAAAATTGCTGTTTAACAACAAGAACTGAAACAAATCTCAACAATATTTGGCTAAAACAAGCTTTTACTGCTATATGCATACAAATATTTGTGCATGTATATGTATATATATATATATATATATGTATGTATGTGTGTGTGAGTAAGTAAGTTAGTAGTAAGTAGCCTTAGATTTTTATTGTTGTACTCGTACAATCTATACAGGATATTTATCCTGGCAGCGAAAAAGAAAAATTGTGTAAATAAAGGGTGGTTAAATTTCAAGGGCCGATGTTGATTTTGAATAAAACACAAACTATTTAGGAAATTATTGTAATTTTATTTTATTATGATATATTGGTATTACTCAATTATGTATGGAACAAAATATCGGCCAAATGGGCGCCGCGACCACGGCGGCACACCTCCATCCGATGGTCCAAATTTTCGATGACCCTGAGGATTAATGGAGGTTCTATGCCGTTAATGTGCCGAATTATCTCATCCTTTAGCTCTTGAATTGTTGCTGGCTTATCGACGTACACCTTTTCTTTCAAATAACCCCAAAGAAAAAAGTCCAACGGTGTCAAATCACATAATCTTGGCGGCCAATTGACATCGCCATTACGTGAGATAACACGGCCATTGAATTTGTTGCGCAAAAGAGCCATTGTTTCGTTAGCTGTGTGGCAAGTGGCACCGTCCTGCTGAAACCACATATCGTCCACATCCATATCTTCCAATTCGGGCCATAAAAAGTTCGTTATCATCTCACGATAGCGAACACCATTCACAGTAACTGCCTGACCGGCCTCATTTTGGAAAAAATACGGCCCGATGATGCCGCCAGCCCATAAACCGCACCAAACAGTCACTCTTTGTGCATTGGTTTTTCGACAATCACTCTTGGATTCTCATTCGCCCAAATGCGGCAATTCTGTTTATTGACGAATCCACTGAGGTGAAAATGTGCCTCATCACTGAAGATGATTTTCTTCGAAAATTGATCATCCACTGTTGCCGTGGTCGCGGCGCCCATTTGGCCGATATTTTCTTCCATACATAATTGAGTAATACCAATATATCATAATAAAATAAAATTACAATAATTTCCTAAATAGTTTGTGTTTTATTCAAAATCAACATCGGCCCTTGAAATTTAACCACCATTTAAAAAGAAAATGTGATAGAAAAAGTTTCCATTTTTTCACTAAATTACATTTAAGAAACTGTTTTGCTGTTGTTAGTTTCTTTCTTTAAATTTTATTTTCATTTTAGTTTTGTATACAGCAACATTAGTTGCAATTATATTTGCATGTGTTCATTAAAAATCTTAGATATTTAATAAAAAAAAACGATTAAAAAATAATAATTCTATACAGAGTGAATGCTTTTAATTTTTAAATAGAACAAAATCCATGTTCAGTGAAAGACTAAAATCTAAAAAAAACACTGAATACACCCTACTTTTTTTCGAAAACTTTTCATTTTTAAATATGAAAATTTTACGCGTTTTGAAAACATCTCCAGATGTGGGAAAATATCTAAAAATTAATTTATTTGAAACACCGAAAACTTGGCAACTGAACACCATGTTATGTTGCGAGATTAATTTCTAAGGATTACTAATCTATTTATTAGTTTACTTCGCGAACGTTTTATTGCTCAAGTAGTCTCTACTTGGATCGACCCATCTTGGTCGACTGCATCTAAACCTAACCTCACCTAACCTAACCTAAAAACTCTGCAGTTGCGTATTTCTTTGAGGATTTGTAAAGCAGTCTTGCTGCTGTGTCTCAGGTATTTTTTTAACGCCTTAATTTTAAAGCTGCAGAAGAGCCATTTTGTTTAGTATTTTACGTCGCCGACGTTTGTATTGCTAAAATATTGACGAAGAAGGCGCTGTTGCCGCAGAAAAAATTTGAAAATTTTTTGTATGATCTGAGATTCGAACCGCCGATCGTCTGCTTGCAGACTTAACACACTAACTACTTCAGCTACATTACTATGTGGTCACACTATTCCAATTAAATAATTTCATTATTCCAATGATTTCATGTTATTGTGCACAATATTATATTTTCATTTGTTTTACGACATCAGTTTGTGTTTCGAACTTTCTTAAAGCGACTAGAAAATAACGATGTAAAATTGTTACTGCCTGTTCATAGAAGCCGAGTGCAAATAAACGTTCGCCATTTAGGTTAAAAACTACAATAAAACAAAACTCAAATTGTTTTTATTTTCAATATAATTGGCGAACGATTATTTTCACTCGGTTTCTATGAACAGGCAGTTAAATATTATTTCACTCATTAAGGTCTTTGCTTTTTGTTAGAATATTTTTGCTGGCATATACTGTACTGTACTGTATTGCATTTATTTTATTCAGCATACAATTTATGTTCTTACCTTCTCCTACTCTTTAATGCAATTTTGTGTTCCCAAAAATGTAAAAAATAAAATATACTTTCTCACAGTCCTTTTGGCAACTTGGTTTTGCTGCTGTTGCCTGCAAAATCCTTGGGCATATATTTAACAACAACGTGCGAGGGAGCGTGTGCATTCTATATATTCATATGCATGTACGAGTATATGCGTATGAATATTGCTAACTACACATGAGTGTTATTGTATTTATGGATGCAGGCATATTGTTAAATATCCTGAAGGATATGAATATGCTCTTGGTAAACAGTTGCTCACGCATTGCCGAAAAGCATAGAAAAGTCCTGAATAGCATGAATAAACAACAAACATATTTAAGTATGTGTACTATTGCTTACTCAAAAAAAAAAAAAAAGAGTCTTTAAGGTGTGTAAGTATGTGTGAGTAGGCTTAAGGCTTTCGGTTGCACAGCCTTGATGTTCAGTTTTTTGCAGCAAAATACATGCTCGTATGTACTTATGGAAGAAAAGGAAGCTACTCGTATTTAAAGTTGCTCTATTGTAATATTGTTTATGAAAGTATTTATAGTTTTTTTTTCCAGCTTGTTTCATTTTCCTGCTTAAATACTTTGGTAACCAATAAATTCTGCTGGTCTATAGTTTATAATTTGTTGCCAGGAATGCATAAGAGGAATTTTTTAAATAACCAGTCACTAAGAAGTTTTGTTTTTTCCATTGTTAAATAAACTTTATACAATTAAATTCTTTATTTGATATTATTGTGTATTTTTGTGTGCCACTGTTATTGTTGGTCCACTTTAAAAAGTTTATCTATTTGTTAAAAACTTCAAAAGTTTCGTCTGTATATTATTTTTTTTTTTTTTTGCGAAGTTTCATAATTTCACCAAATAAGGTCCAGCCTGGTATCCTGGATTATGTTTAAATATCTCTTGCATGTAATTGTGTGCAAGCACATTTTAATAAAATACAAAAAGACTTCGAACCGGAAAAAAGTTTAATGATGCAAAAGTTTTTCTACCAAACTCGTACTCGTGCAACAAACTTTCTGTATTATTATGTTTTATAGCCAAAATGTTATGATTTGGCTCCTAAAGTTTCCCAAAATAACAAAAAAAAAAAACAGAGAAAAATTTTAATAAACAAAAATGCAACACACATATTCCCAAAAGGAAATTTGTGTGTATGTGTGTGTGTGTGTGTGTGTGTGCAAATATTAAATACCAATCTAAATGATGAGTATTCGGCTATAGCAATTTGAATAACAGTTCCGTTGGACCAATAACAATACAAATGGCTGTATTGTAGTGAAAAGAAAAAAAGAAAAATAAAAATTGTTTCAACTTTTTGCTACCGAAAATATGGATTATTTTCTGTCGAAGATATCATGTGAGAAAGACTGCTCACACGCACATGAAACGCTTCATGTACGTGGTCTTCCAACTGGGACTGCCCAACTTTCAGCTGTCAGCTGATCACGCCCATCTGTCAAATTAGTTGGCATAGAATATAATTTTTTTTTTTAATTAATTTTTTGTCTCAATATTTAAATAAATAAATACAGGCAAATCTCGTCATGACGAATCTCGTTTTAACGAAAACCCGATAAAATGAACGTCCAAATTTTTTACATTAACAACCTCATATAGCGAACGCTATATTAAATTTTGTACTGGATATAACGAATAGTGAAAAAATTCGAACAAAAACAAAGCCAAAGGGAATTACAAATTATGTATAATTTTAAAAAACCATCAAGGCTTCAAAAAATCGTCCATCTTCAAAAAACCGTGAGTACGTCATCTTCCACGATGAGCTAAAATTATATACATTTGCAAATAAATGGAATTGCCCCAAAACTAAAAGCCGAAAAATATGTAAAGGTGATTTAATAATGGAATTTATAATGGTAATTTCCAAGTAGGTAATGCCGCTTATTTAGAATCAATAAAAGATACGGGATTATCTGAGGTGATGTGGAGAAATGTTATCATCCAGACCTGATTTAGTGAATCTGTTTAATGTAAAATTATAGACGAGTACAATTTAACTACTGATATTATTTTCAAACTTTGGCCTTGACAGAAATTCACAAAAAAAAAAGTAACGAAAAACAACCATCAATCAGGAATATTTTCGCTTTTAATAAAGAACCGTATAAATTAACAGTTATGCGCGCATTTTATGTGTTTTGTGTTTTAAATATTAAAATTGAAAATACCATTTTTATAATATTTTATGTAAAGGGTGGTTAAATTTCAAGGGCCGATGTTGATTTTGAATAAAACACAAACTATTTAGGAAATTATTGTAATTTTATTTTATTATGATATATTGGTATTACTCAATTATGTATGGAACAAAATATCGGCCAAATGGGCGCCGCGACCACGGCGGCACACCTCCATCCGATGGTCCAAATTTTCGATGACCCTGAGGCATAATGGATAGTTCTATGCCGTTAATGTGCCGAATTATCTCATCCTTTAGCTCTTGAATTGTTGCTGGCTTATCGACGTACACCTTTTCTTTCAAATAACCCCAAAGAAAAAACTCCAACGGTGTCAAATCACATGATCTTGGCGGCCAATTGACATCGCCATTACGTGAGATAACACGGCCATTGAATTTGTTGCGCAAAAGAGCCATTGTTTCGTTAGCTGTGTGGCAAATGGCACCGTCCTGCTGAAACCACATATCGTCCACATCCATATCTTCCAATTCGGGCCATAAAAAGTTCGTTATCATCTCACGATAGCGAACACCATTCACAGTAACTGCCTGACCGGCCTCATTTTGGAAAAAATACGGCCCGATGATGCCACCAGCCCATAAACCGCACCAAACAGTCACTCTTTGTGGGTGCATTGGTTTTTCGACAATCACTCTTGGATTCTCAATCGCCCAAATGCGGCAATTCTGTTTATTGACGAATCCACTGAGGTGAAAATGTGCCTCATCACTGAAGATGATTTTCTTCGAAAATTGATCATCCACTGTTGCCGTGGTCGCGGCGCCCATTTGGCCGATATTTTGTTCCATACATAATTGAGTAATACCAATATATCATAATAAAATAAAATTACAATAATTTCCTAAATAGTTTGTGTTTTATTCAAAATCAACATCGGCCCTTGAAATTTAACCACCCTTTATATTTATCTAAAATACAGTAATAAAAATAAAACTCAAAAAAAATACGCGTTATAACGAATATTTCGGTATTGCGAAAGGGCAGGATTCATTATAGCAGGATTTCTTTGTAATTTATTTTTTGCTATGAAATACATACACAAAATGACGACTTATTTTTATTTAAATGCTTTTCTGATTATTTTATTTTATACTAGCTAAAACCCGGCATGCTTCGCTACACCTATTACATTAAAAAAAATTAAAAAAGTTCATGAACTTATATTACAAATTTTTTATTTTTCTGAAATAAATGTTGAATACATCATAATCGATCAGAAAGTCGATTGTTAATAATTTGTTTGTATGGCAGGCATCACGCCCACTTGTCCAATCCCTCCCAGCTTTTGGGTGATGATTTTCTTTAATTACAGAGCCAGTTCTACATTGTATTAACAGTACACAATATTAAGTTTGCATAAGAGGTAGCACGCCCAATTGTCGAATTCCGCCCACTTTTTGACTGGTGATTTGTACTGACCATTAAGTTACTCAGACCAAATACAGAAACTTTAACTTTAACCGTTCTCAAGATATAATGTAATCAGTATTAAGTTTGTATGTGAGTTACTACGCCCACTTGTCTAATCCCTCCCAGTTTTTTACTGATTATTTTGGTAACTACAAATCCATTTGGACCATATTCAAAAAATTTCACTTCAACCGTTTTCAAGATATACAAAAATAAATATTGACTTTGTATGGGCGTGGCACGAACACACACACAAACATGTAATTTTTATATATCAGATATGTAACACTCCTTATATAAATAGAAATTGATACCCAATAAGCAATCGAATTGGAATAAATTTTTTTTTTATCTACTAAAAAATTTTTTTTTATTTTCCACATATTTAATTAAATTTTTAATTATTATTATTGAAATCTAATTTAATTAAATCAACAATAATAATTTAATTTATACTAATAACACCTTTACAGGTGAAAATCTAATTGAATTTTTAATAGATATTACAAAAATTTTAATTAAAATTCTGTTTTATTTTTTTCGGTGTATATTCACCAGAAAGTATACAATTATTTATGCCAATTGAATAATAAGATTTTAATCGGTTTTAATTTTATATTATGTGTTGAATGTTAACAACTTCTCACAAAAGAAGAAGCGAAAAAAATGTTTTCAATGATTTTTAGTCTTGGTTTTTATATAGTCTTTGGCATTAAGCCATTTAGTGAGTATGTAGCTCTATAAAAATGAAAGAATATTTTAAAGGTCTTTTTAAATAATTTTACGACCATGAATGGCAACAACAATATGTTTTTCCAAAATTTAGCCTCAATATTAAAATTTTCAACTCTTATGCATTTTCTTTTTTTATGTAAAATTATATGTATGAATGTATTTTGCTTTTTTGCATTTTAAGAAAATAATTTTTGCTTTCATAAAAGATTAAAATGTAAATATTTTGTTGTATTATCCTACATTCATCTACTTGGCATTTATTTAAGTATAAAAATGTTTATTGTACGACTACCGACACAGAGAGAGAGAGAGATATAGATACTGCTTGCACATGCATGCACGCAGAGTATGACACAAAACATTTAAGCAACTAACACAGACGTAAATATTAAATAAAGAAATTTAATTTTTTTAAATAATAATTAAAGAATTTGAGCATATATGTAAGTATAAAGGCAGTTGGGGACATGTGTAGCGTTCATGTATTAATTTAAATTGGGAAAACTGTGGTTTCCAACCTGACTCTGCCCCCGTACCCATAACGTTTTCATAAGGACCTTTAATAATTTAAAACGCAGTTTATAAATTACAGTAACTGATTTCAGATTTCAGTTCGTTCTGTGATGGAGCGATACACTTCTCAAAAATTTAAATGGCATCATTGTTACTTCTTATTTGTAATTCTTTCTTAGTTTTCACTGTTCAAAGCAGTCTTTTTTTGCTTCTGTAACACAATTTTTTTTACAGAAATTCAAATTAATTGAGAACTGTGAGACTTAATTATCATTATTATTAGTTCCTCTTTTTGCAGTTAAGAATTCTAATAAATTTTATTTCACTTTCCATTTCATAATTTATAATTTTAAATTATATTTGCCCCTCAACTAATGCCAATTAATGCAATTTATTATTCATTTGTAATATTTACTTTGTGTAGAGACCATTTCCTAATTTAATTTTATTTTTATTTTTTTATACTCCGTTCTTCTATTCTCTCCTTTTACCTTCTTTTCACTGATTGAAATTAATTTTGGTTGTAGGAAAACTATTTTAATATTGCCGATAACAATATACAGTGAATACCATTAGTTACGGACTTAGCAAAAATATAATTATACGGGGTGGGCCAAAAGGAGCGAACGGTTTTGAATTCCTTGTAAATTTATTATAATTTTTATTTGTTTTCAGTATTCTGTAACATTTAATATGAAACAGTCCGCAATTGAGCAACGTGCCAAAATCGTTTAACTTTATTTCAGAAGAAAATCATGATTTTATTCATAATTTAATTAGGGGCGACGAGGTCCATTTCCATTTCCATGGGTTCGTTAATAGGCAAAAAGGTTTACGGCAAAACCAAGAGTAGTTCGACAGAATTACACCCACTTAAGTGTATGTTTAGAGCGGTGTTTCGTCGGAAAGTATAATTGGCCCTATTTTTTTTTTTTAAATAAACACGGTGTCGCCTTTTCCATCACTGGCCTTACACTTCGGACAATGTCGGAAAATTTTTTTAAGGCCAGTCGTGAAAAACTATCCGCAAGTGTGGTTCCAACAAGATGGAGCCACAGCTCACACTGCGAGGAACCGTTGTGCTCTGTGAACTCAAACACCTTTGAATATTTTGGGCCAGCCTGTAGTGATCTGAATAGAGAAAATGTGTTTCTACTGAAATCTGCATTAAATGAACAGAAAACCAGAGACGCAGCAACTCTGCAAATTCGCAAGTAAACGCGCAAATGCAGAGTTGTGCAAAAATTAGGCGGTATTTCTTTATAGTCCCGGTGCAAAGCATTGTGTACATTGGAAATATCTCTTGAGCACTGAACCAAAAAACAAGATGTTATCCATATCAATTCATCGCATACACATTGTCTCGCCAGGGAGCTACTTTTACTCTGAGCTGGAAAGTGAAATAAAATTTATTAGTATTCTCTATTTTTTTTTTATCTTAGACCAGCACTCAGGGTATGACCCCTACACATTGTGCTGAAGCTAGAGGAAAGGTATGGTAAGAGAGATGACAGAAGTTGAAGCCTCACTTTGCGAGATGTTTTTATGACTTTGTCTGAAACTGGGGTCGAACCCACGTTTTCTTTAATTTTGTAGTCAACGTGCAGTCATCGCCACCCTCAGGATTAACAAAGATATAAATTGTGCAATGTTTGCCAATATAATTTTTTTAATTCAAAATTTTATTACAACTTCAGTAAAATACTTCATCCACTGTTAATTTTCCCACAGTTTTCCTTTTTCGGCAAACAACATCTAAAAGGATTCCCTTTTCTTTGTTTTTTTTTTGCTGTCTACTTGGAAGAAAACAAATAAAAAAAAAGCAAATCATTCATTTGTAATTAAAATAAACTTCTTTGTTCTTTGAAGACAAAAGCAACAACTAAAACAGCAAGACTTGAAAATAATAGCGATTTTCCACAATTCTTTTTTTTTTTTTTCTTTGTAGTTTAAAGTCAAGATTGATTTGCTGACTGATACTTGCATTTCCATGGAAATGAAAATTTCTTAGGAAAAAAGTTAATAATTAAATTCACAAAAACATTCTAGGAAAGAAAATTTTGCCTGACTGCATGCAAAACTAGAACGAAAAAAATAACTAAATTTGCATTATATTTATAAAATTTAACACATTAACATACAAAGTGTTCGTATGTACTCGTATATGTAAATGTAAAAAAAATTGTTATTATTGCGAATGGCATATGTTACACTTTTACATCTTCATGCACATCTGTATGTGCTGGCCCAGTAAACTTAATTAAAAATGCACGCATATAATTACTCGTATGTCCTGATGTATGCGAGAATGATTGCACGTACATGCATACAGTTATATCCATCTATACATGCATACATGCATCCAGGGTTGGCAAAATTGGTACAATTGTACTTTCTTGGTACTATGTAAATTCCAAAAGTACAGTGGTACACCAATTACTAATTTAGCACAATTTAGGATTATCTCCAGTTTTTGTAATTGCAACTCATCATTTCAGTTATATTACTGCAAAGGCATATATATATATATATATATATATATATATATATACCCTGTGGTAAATGTCAATAGTGCAACAGTACAGATTCATACTCCTTTTTTTATAATAATTGAAAGTCGCCGAGAACAATAAAACACGTCTAACGTTTCTATCTATCAAAAACAAACAAAGTATGCCATGCACTTCAAACTGTGAACATTGGGACATGTGTGCCATCACAACAACAACAACAAAAAATCGATAATCAAATATATGTCACCTCACCTTGTAAAGTCACGTTACTTTTTATACACAGCTCGTATATAAGCCGGTCACAGAAAAAAAAAGTCAGGGCGATTACGTCGCTAGCCTTTTCATTAAGCAGTTGTTTAACGAGTACGTGTAAAGTGTAACTTGGGGTTCGAACGAGCGGAAGAAGCTAAGAGCAACCCTGATTTTCATCGAAAAATCATCTTCAGTGATGATGACCCTCATCCGGATGCATGGGTAAGTGAACAAACAAAATTGACAAATTTGGGACGACACCAATCCACATCAAATCCAAGAGCATCGAATGCATCCTGTTCACTGTCATTGTTTTGGTTTGGCTTGATTGGCCGACGTTGGCCAAGGCATGACTGTCAATGACGACCGCTATAGGTCAATGACTACCAACTTCCTTTGGTCTGATTTAGATGTTCTGGATACCAACGAGATATGGTTTCTGCACGAGCGATTTGAGGGCATGGCCATCTCACGTGTAGATGATGTGAACTAGCCACCAAATTCGTGCGATTTTACCCCATCATACTTTTGTTTTTTTTAAATTAGCTCTGCCATCCCTGATACATGCACACGTATGTTATGCATGCATTTGTATGCATGTATGTGTCGTGAGTTGATAAAATACTGAATTATACGTTTGGATGAGAAAATCTGTTTAGCTTCTTGTACGAGTCAGCATGAGCTGGTGTTGGAATCTGTGAGTCAAGAATACGTTTTTTTTCTCAATGTTCCGTATGTATTTCGGAAGGATACTGCTGTTGGTTGCAGTCAGTGATTTTTACCAGGTTGACTGTTTTTCATGTTTTTGTCATTCTTTTTTCCAAAGCTTTAGTGGCACGTACCCACTTAGTTGGTGAATAATTTAAATATATTAGAATTATGATGATAAAAACAAATTACGATCAGCAATGACCAACCTCATAGAATATAATTGATTTTTATACGCTTCACCGTAAGCGGCGAGAACATTAGATTTCCTTGGCGTTGTAATTTTATATTTAAATGCCGAGTATGGAAATCAATTTAATTACAATCAATTCGCTGTACTGTTGTGGTTACTCGACAGATTTGATAATCTGCAAGTAACCGAACTATGGGAAAGTTACTACGGCTAGAAAGGTGCATTTAAACACTGCGAGTAGAAGTACTAAAATTAAATTTATTTTGAATTGACTGTTCTATTATTTACAGCTTTCAATGCTCAAGTCTCACTGCGCCAGAATGGACAGCTGAAGTTTAGTTCAGCTTAAGCGAAAGTAAAACATCAGCTAGATAATGTTTAGGGAGGTTGGTTTTTTATTTAAGGGGATGTTATGATCCCTGCCAAAGGCAGTACCTGGTTGCGAGTTGTGCTAAATTTTTTCTAATTACCAGTGCTCAGAACTGTCCCCCTACGTATGCCGTGCATTGTAACGGAACTAGTTGCAAAGTGGTAGTGTAGAGCAGAGACGGATGGTGAAGGGATAGAAAAATAGAGAGCTAATAATTCCAGCACAGCTCTGCTGGTAAACGGTCTTCTCTGAATTAAGAATTTTTTCCAAACTTTAAAGAGGTACGAACTGTACACAAAATATTTAATTTCTATTAAAAAATACGTGATAACAATTAAAAAATTGTTAGTAATATCAATTAAGTTTTTTACTTTATTTAATTGAAATAATATTTTATTAAATGTTAATTGCAATAATTAAAAATTTAATAGGTTGTTATTTTATGTTTCTTTAATTAATGTTTTAATTATATGTAGTAACTACTGAACTAAAAAATTAAAAAAATTTTGTTTAATTTCAATTAATTTTTTAATTGGGCAAATTACAAATTATATTGCATTTTGAAAATAATGTACTTAAATCATTTAATAAAATCAAATAAATGTTTAATTAATTAACTTAATTATTTTCAATTAATTTTTTGGTTGCAGTAATTAATTGTTTGTGTAAATATTACATACACATTTGTGTAATTATACAAATTCAAATATTTGTTAAAAACAAAGACAGAATTTTTTTTTTTAATTAAATATTAAATCCCTTAAAGTTGGCATCACTAGTTAATTCATGGTACATAAAGAAGAAGCAATGAAATATAAAAATGTTTATTTTATCACCAAATGAAATAAAATAAAAATAATATGTTATTTAAAATGTTTATTTTATCAAAATATTTTGTCTGCATTTTTTTTCTTTCATTCTCGTCAGCAACATTCTGTAATTATTAAAAGAGCAGTTTCAAATTGTATGTGCATACGAGTACATACTCGTACATACATACATATGTATGTATGTATAAAATTTAATTAAAATTAAAAACTATTCTCTTTCTAACTCTCATTGAACGGTTTTCAAGAAATCAATTTTGTATTGTTGATGTTTTTTTAAGTGATTAAAAATGTAATTATATCAATTAAACTATTTAATTGAAATAAAAATTAAATAAAAGGTTTCAATTAATAAAAAAAACAAGCAAAAATAATGTGTATAAATTTTTCATTTCAGCAAAGCTTTTCATCAAATTTTGTCCAATTCTAACTTTTTGAACCACCTTTGGCCCGCGAAAGTTTCATACCAAGCACAATTAATATTTTAAGAGACTCAAAGAAATTTCATAGAAAGTAGATTACGAACGGCAACCAAATACCCCGATCGCAGCTTAACATAATCTGCAACTGTTTCAACAACAGCAACAGCCAGCAGTTGCGCAAAGCTTCAATCGAATTCTTACTTCAATTTTTTTTTTGTCTTTTTTATGTCCAACTTTTAAACTAATACTCGTTATCCAAATCCATTTACTGCGGACTCGTGCAGTCAACTGAGGCTACCACCACGGGGCCGTTACTTAATGTTTGTTGTATTTGCAGCAGCAAACCGACATGCCGCATCCGCACTTTAATTTGATGCTTCCACCATATGGTAGCCTGATTAAACTCTGCGGCTTATGCTAACTGTATCCCCCCCCAGAGGTGCGGTTCGATTCAGAAAGAGAGAAAGATTCTTCTAGTTAAATTTTATGGAGGAATAAAAAAACAAATCAACTACAATACATTCTCATATTGGACGAAATGCTGCACTGTTTGGTCTATTTTGTCGCTGTACGCGAAAAACAGTGAAGCCAGCCAACCAGATGAGTTTTTCTTTTTGTGTTGGTGAAAACAGCGTTTTTAATACTTTTTTCTTATTTTTCTTTTTTTGAATGTTGTGCTGTTGTGTACGAGTAGTTGCAAACTTTTCAAAAACACTTGCAATGACAAACAAAATAGTGCGAGGGGCTGCTCTTCTAATGCAAATTTTTTGTGTGCTTTCATTTTGTTACTGTTTAAAATAAAACAATAACAACATCAACAACCAAACTCGCTGATGTGGTTTAAACTTTTGTACCAAAACAAAAAACCTTTTTTAAGAAGTACTTGTACTGCTGCAAGCACTACTTATGATCCTGTAGGTGTGTAAGAGTAAAAGTCCTCTTAGTTTTGCATGAGTACTTTTTATCCTCTGAAAGATTTTCCTTTTTTTTTCTTCTGCGGAAGAGTAGATGAGCAGATGTTGTAAATTATTTTTAATATACTGCGTTTCCAAGTTGTTGCTGTTGCTGTTGCTGTTGCTGTTGCTATAATTTTTTGTGCTGCATAACTAAAATGTCAGTCATCATGTCTAGTTTCGTCGTTTTTTTATTTCATTTTTCATTAAGTCGTACATTCACGAAACAAAAACAAAAACCAAAAAACCTGCATTTATTGTACTTGTGTGTGCTGCCACTTCTGTTGCTGCTGTTTTGTTATGCTAAAGTCATCTTGATGTTGTTATAACAGCAACATTATCCTCAGTAAACAGACACATCAGTTTTTTTTTTTTTTTCAAAAACAACATGACTTTATCATTATTTTGCATGCATCAAAAACAAGAACTGAGATTGTTTGGTCGATAGTAGCACAGCACTGAATGAGTGGAATTTCATTTGTATTGTTAATTTTTCATTGAAATCACAAAATTCATATTAATTAATTAAATATGCATGTTGGTTCTTAATAAAAAAAACACGGACATATATTTTTTTTATGTCAAGAATATGTTTTGCGACCTGACACGCTGTTAAACAAAGAAGATAAACACTTTCTAATTTAGGGACATCATACACTGAAAGGAAACCTATTTTAATGCTCATGTAATTCGACATCAATGATATCAATCAATCAATAAATTGTTTTGCTAAATGTATTAAAAGCTGACAAAAGCAGTTCAAAAATTATATTCAACATATTTTGGCAAAATATTTTTTTGTATGTGATTTATATTAATCCTTAACAGAAATAATAATGTATAGTAGAAAATGCAGTATAATGAAACTTCGGCACGGCTTTATAAATATCCTAGAACTAATTAGCGATAAAATGAGAGTGGTGATGACTCATACTCATCCCCTACAGTACCCTAGCGATCACATTCACCTCCCGTAAGCAAAAACTTAAGAAAAAATTTACAAAACTTGTTTTTAATTCGTATGTTTTCAACTTTATTACAAGATTATTTAAATAAAAATTAAAAAATATGGACTAAATAAATATGAAATAAAATCTAGTAGAAAATTTCAAAAAAAAGTTAAGAGGGGTTGTTACTAAAAAGCAATTTTATAAAAAAATAAATACGCAATATTTTTAAATTCGGTTTTTGTTAATAAAAAAAAAAAAATATCGTTATATAACTCAAATTGGCTCAAATTTGCCACAGTTGCCACAGTTGCCACACAATTGTGCGATGCTGTTTTTAAATGACAAAATCGCCGGTTGCAGTTGTAAAGCAAAAACTACTGAACCGATTTTGCAGAACTTTTTGTTTAATTGTAGATTATTAAATTCTTTGGTACTTATTTTGGCCATTTTTTATTTAAATATTTATTTTGGTTAAAGTTATGCTAATTTAAACTTAAATAATGGATAATACTTATTTTTTCACATTATTTATATATTATATTTTAAGCTCAAAGGTTTATTTTTATTTTTATTTGTACCACGTCGATATTTCCTTAAAGAAAGTTTTGTTATTTTCTATAAATTTTTTTTTTTTTTTTTTTTTTTAAGAATCCAAAAGAAAAAAATTTTATAGAAAATAATAAAAATTTCCTGAAGATGTTAACCGATGGTTAACGAAATATCGAAGTGGAACAAATAAAAATAAAATTAAACCTTTGAGCTTAAAATGTAATATATAAATAATGTGAAAAAATAAGTATTAATAAATTAAATAATGGATACAATTTACTTTTCTTCATTCATTAAAGAAATTATTAAATTGGTATTTTTCCAAAAATGGATAAGTACTACAGAATTTAATAATTGACTATTGGAAATAAAATTCATCAATATCGCTTAAGTAATTTTTGCTGCACATTAAAAAAACACCACACAAAAATTCAAAAATTGGACATAAAAACAACGAGACCCCATTTGGTCTGTGGGAGATAACGCAAAGACGAACAAAAGTGAGCAGCTGATATTACATATTTTAGAATACTGCAATATTAACTAATAAAACAAAAAAAAATTTAATTGGAGATTTCGGGAGGGAACACAACTAAAACTCTAGTTGAAATTTAAATATTTATATGAACGAACGAGCCCTAACCGAGACAAAGGAAAGATTTTATTTATATAACAAATCCACAACAACCTAAACACATTGTAATTATTTAGGAATTTAGTTAAGTTTAATCTCTTTCAATATAAATTAGTTTTCTTTTGTTTCAATTAATTTAAAGTTGCACTTAATTTTCCACTTTTTCACACTGCGAAACCCAACAGTGAACTCGCTCTGAATTTTGAAGCTGTTCCTAAGGAGTACAGTTGGACTAAAATAAAAACAACTATAAATTTCAAAACCTTGTTTTTATAAGAAATAGTGATGCCATATTTGGTGACAAACTTTTGACATTAATTCTTTTATATTTGACAAGTGGGATCGACAACAGTGCAATGGTAGCATGGATTTAGCGACAGCGCAAAGTGAACGTTTCATTGCTCTGTGTATTAGTGTAGCGCATGTTCAGACCTTAAAATATTCAATTCATCCACTGCTTTAATCGCACTATATACCAGTATTCATTTCGGTTTAGCTGTTCTACTTTTTCTGTTTATGTATATTTTCATTTCCTGTTCCCATTTTCATAACATTTGAATTTAGTTACGTTGGTCCTAGAGAAGATGTGAAACTTATAACAGTTCAATTCGCAAAAATGTACAATTTTGAGATTAGAATTATACATTTTAAATTAATTAAAACGAAAGAAAATTTATCCTGTGCCTGCAAAATTTAAAAAATGTAAAATGTCAAAAAAGTGTACTCGTATGTCCGTAAATACAGACGTTTAAGATAATCATTGGGTGCTATAATTTTCAAATCAAACTTTGCATTTTTTTTAAATTGAGAAAATATCCTCAACATTATAAGACCGCTGCCATACTTTGTTAAATAATGTTATTACAAGGAAAAAACACAAAATACTTAAATCAAACAACAACAAAAATCTTAATTCAAATCGAATTAGGAAATCATTATGAGAAATATTTGCTTCTGTATGTTTTCGTAAACTTTTTGTAAACCACTTTTATAGAATTAAAAGGTAATATATTCAATCATTTCTTAATCTCTCAATTAAAAACTATTCTAAAGAAAGAAATGTAAAAAAAAACGATTAAAAAAACAAGAAATATGCTCAAGTGGTTTGAAAAATGTTTGGCGCAAAAAAATATTGCCGTAAATAAAAAAAATATTTTTTTTATAATTGAAATAAACTGTACAGCAACGTAAACAAAATGTAAAACACCATTTCCCTTAAATGAAGTAAGTGCAATCGTAAAGGATTTTTGAGGACATTAATATCTGTACTAGAGAAGTGCAAAGAAAAAAGATGTTTTTATATTCCCTTCAAATTTTTTCATTTTATATGTTTTGTCTGAATCGAATTATGGGCTGAGTAGTTAACGCGTTCACGCTGAAAATAGTTCCCCAGGCCAAAAAATGTTCTATTGTGTCCTACTTAGTCGACCTGAGCAATAAAACGTTGGCTTATATGAATTTAATATCAGAAATGCATAAACTCTGCTTTGCAAATTCTGAACCATAAAAAAACCGAAACTGTATAGTTGTTCATGAATTAAAGAACACTTTGGTTTCCCACTAGAGGAAGAGACACAAAAGCAAAAAAGAAAACGGGAATTATCACGTTAAATGTTAACGTTTTCCTTCGTTGCCTCGGCTTTGCGTACGGTGTGAAACAATTTTTTAGCTAAACATGTACTAGACGACATATCGGAGTTGTCACGGATAGATATAAAGCACTGTATGTGATACGTCAACGTAACGTGTTGAATATATTACATCTCATTACTGGATACAGTGTTGCTTTCAGAACCAACCAGCCAATAAAAAGCAATGAAGTTTTAACTTTTGATAAAAATATATATGTAAAAAATAGAATTTATAGGCTCATAAAAGCAACATGCAATGAGAGATAAATTTTAGGAAAAATATTGAGAAGGTGAATTTGTGCTTGTTCAAAGAATAAGAAATATATTTATTCCCGCATTATATTTTTCTTAATGCTTTTTACATACTTATATATATAATTTACTTTAAAGTAGATTTGCAATTATTCAGCAATAGTGTTATCAGCATGTGGAAAGGGTATTTTGAAACTTTTGAAATAAAAAAAAATAAAACCAACAAAAAAATATTGATGAATTTCTCCTTATTTGGTTTGCAACAACAGATTTCCTATTAAAATGCACAAAAAATTTTACAAATAATAAATAACACAATATGTAGCAGCAATAATAATTTTTAATTTTGATTTTCTTTTTCGTTTTCTTTTTACAAAAAAATGACGTATTCATATTTTTTTATTTCATTTGCAATGGTGCAAGAGAGCAACGAAAAAAGTTAAATTGGAAATTTGTTGACTTTCTAACGAAATTATATTTTTAAAACTCAGGTATGTATTTATATGAAATTATTTAAAAATAAAATATATAAAACTAAATTAAAAATATTATTTATTGAATACAGACAGAAAATAATTACAAACATACTGAGCACCGCCAGTCTAGCGAGCCTTAAACTGATGACTAACACTAACAGGTCTAATTTCAACAAGTTCTGGAGCCACCAACTGATCTCTTGTATGTCAAAATAGATTAAGCCGGTGTGCTTCAGTACTCCCACCAAATTATCGACTATTTTTTTATAGATTTTATTGATTTGTGTAAAAAGTACATTTGCGAAAAGTACTTTTTCCAATCAGTACCTTTTTCATAAAGCACTTTCTCCAAAAGACGAAATTTTACATTTAAAAAAAAATGCCTTTTAAAAAAGAATCCTTTCCAAAATGTATATGTGTATAAAATAAAGTACTTTTTCAAAAGCTGGTTTTTTTTGAAAAGTAACCATTCCATTTTATTTTTAGTTTTCTCCTCAAAAATCTCTTTAATTTAATATTCATATCATATAAGTCGGTGTAGGTACTTTATACTTAATTTTCTTGTTCAAAAAATTTTATTTTTAATTTATCGAAGTATTTGATTTTTAACTTTCAATATTTTTATGTTTAAAAAAATAGATAATATAATTTGCTTGAATTGCATAAATATATTAATTTATAATTGTTAACTATACGAGTATTTATTTTAAATAATAAAATATAAAAATAATTGAAATATATTAACTGCAGTCGGTCTGAAATAATAGTACGTCATATTGTGGTAATACTTTACTAATATATACCTTTCATGTGATATCCATATCATAGTCCGCCCTCTTGGGCCGCCCGCCATATTGTTTTTGCCGAGATTTTAATTTAGTTTATGCTCCATTCTGAAGAATACCTTTAATTTTATACCCATATCATGTGGATGACTATAAATTTACATTTAAATGGCATGAAAGGTAATTTTTACCTCATATACTTATATTTTTTGATATATATTTATTAAGCCTGAGGTCTTTTTTTTTCGTTACCAGCTTGTTAACATCATTAGGAATAAAAAAAATTAAAAAAAAAAAAAAATGATGTTAACAAGCTGTTAACGAAATATCGAATAATAAAAACAAAATAAAATAAAAAAAGACCTCAGGCTTAATAAATATATAACAAAAAATATAATAAAAAAGGTCAATTAATAATATAATTAAAACTCATATACTTATGTTTGAATTTCGGAAAAGTGAGAAAACACATTCGAACATTTTTCTAGAAGACAAGATTACCGGAAAAAGCTTTGTGCAATAGTTTTGAAAAAAATATTGTTGCAAAGACAGGTACGAAAATTAATTTTTTGTCCGTTTTACCCACTAAAAGTATATACATACGAGTATATTGGAAAAGTACCAAACGTGTGTTCGTTTACTTTTGTAATGTTTTTGTAATTTTTATTCTATCTGCCTTAGTTTCAGATATTAAGTTATTGCTTTTACCCGCTTTTAACTTTTCACACTCCCTTACTGGAGGGGATTCTAACATCGAAGCGCACCGGGTTAATGTAGATAAATAATACAGTAACAATAACAATATAATAAAACTGGCAGGCGCCCCTTGGGAATCTACTAGGGATTTCGGTTCTCATTTTATTTATTAAAATTATTTGCACGCCATGGCTTTCAAGTGGAACCATAACGTGGAAATGCTTCAAATGATTTGGGCGAAATTGAGCAAGAAATCCATTGCACTTTGAATTGAAAGAAAAACACCAGAAGTTGGTGTAATTTTTTTTTTCGTTGATTTAATATTTCTCTCTATGAAATTATATTAAATTATTCTTTTTGAAATTTTCTTACCTTGATTTCCAATTAGGCTTTTTCTCCTGCGAATATCGAATATTCTTTATTATGGATGAATAAATGGAAAAATAACGTTGAATGTATAATTCTTCTTTTCTTTTTTGCATCCTCCAAATATTTTCTTCCCAATAGTTATGCCACCAATATTCTGTGCATTTTTATACAATGTACTTTTTTCTTTGTAATAAATTGTGCAATTTTATGTATAAATGTATGTACTATAAATATATATATTATATATATATATATATGTATATGTATAGCTTTTTACCTTTTCATTACGCTCAGCCACTTTATCAATTACGCCAATAAAACTTCAACATTCCTTTTTTGTTTATTTTTTATATTTCAGCAATTTCAAAGCCACACTAAGTTTACCGGGGCTGGTCGTGTCTGTGTGTGTGTATGTGTGTGTGTGTGTGTGATTGCGTGTGCGTGTGTTTGCTAGTTTCAATATCGTTCCTGTTGCAGTTGTGTTCGTTGTTGTTATTGTTGTTGTTTTCGCCAAGCAGCAAAACCATTCATCATCATTCCGGCGCACGCAAAACGGAAAAAATATCCTTATTTTTTTCTATTTTAATTTTTTTATTTTGTGCAAATTGTAAAAAATTCCAACATGATTCAGTGCAGTACGTAACATTCATTTATAGCGTAGATATGTTTGCATTGTAAATTTGAGTAAATTGTAGCACGGCATTTCTATAAAGAGAATAGATTTGCAATTCATATATTCAAATCGAAAGGAGATGAATTTCTAGGCAAAAAGTTTAAGCATAAGTTGTCTTCGAAATCTTTTATCATATTTTGATAGCTCAACACATTGCACTCTATTAACTCCATAAATCTATGTACATTTATAAATATTTAGGCATTAACCACTCTTCTGGGCACGCTGCTACTGTAGTCAAATAAACGGGTTTTCAATAGTTGATTGGTTCTGGTAACTTAATGATGTCAGTCGAACGTACTGTGTGAGATTTAGTCACTGATGCAAAAATCTATTCCAATGAAGGTGATAGAGCAGACATGGAGGCAGAATTAGCCCGATACGGCGGCACACATTGTTTGTGAATGTCCATCTTTGGGGCTGATCATAGCGATTACAGTCACTGATGCAAAAATCTATTCCAATGAAGGTGATAGAGCAGACATGGAGGCAGAATTAGCCCGATACGGCGGCACACATTGTTTGTGAATGTCCATCTTTGGGGCAGATCATAGCGATTACTAGGGTCGGAAGTCGGGAACTACCACTCGACTACCAGTAAGACTAATTCAGACTGGAAATGATATGATTGGCATGGATCCCAATGGTTAATTGGTGTGCTAATTATTGGAAGGACATGAGGTACATGAGGCGAGTTGCAAAGAAACCGTTTGTGATACCAGAGGGTCACCGCTTTCATGATGGTCTGCTTCGATGTCCCCCCACACTGGGAAAGAAAGTGATTGATCAGGGCGAACTAGGCTTGCCAGACGGCCTGGATTCACCTGGATTTTCCAGTTTTTTATGCCTGGTCCAGTTTCCAGTCCAGTTTTTTCATATTTTACATTCTTTTATAATGAAAATAATATTTTGTACAGAAAAATTGCTTTCTAAACACAATAAAATTACAACAATATTTGCAAATGTTTAGTTTATATCTTTTCCTAACTCCAATTAGTACCATTTTTTGTATCATCAGTGTAATTTTTTTATAATTGTATATTTTATAATTGTATTTTTTATAATTTATATAATTATAATTATACTATAATTTTATAATTGTATATAATTGCATTTTCAGAATGGTCCGGTTTTTTTTTCTAAAATCCAGGTGAATTTTTTTGCGTTTTCCAGTTTTTAGGCTTCTGGGATCTGGCAAGCTTATGTCGAATAGAAGGCTCGCGGCTAAAACGCGATATGCATGTTTTAGCGAGATAACGGACCCTGCGGAGTGATGATAGTCCAGTTGCGGCTAATCTAACCATACAGCTGAACTATTTATTAGGGAATTTTTTTGATACCTTTGCAAAATGATGTTCTGTCAGTGGTGGCCATTTTCTGCTTTGCACATACGTGCTCTTTTTAATATATTTCCCATAATTTTTGGTAAACTTTCGGGTGTAATGGGCATGATAGCATTTCCAATGTTGGTTTTTAGTTAGAAGATGTTTCATAGCTTGTTAACAAATATCGCCAAAAAAAAAAAAAAACTGTCAGGAGCTGTTAATTCTGGTGAACGGGAAATGTTGCGTTCGCCGAATATGTCTCTTTCCAAAACCTTTGAGGCATGTGATGTATGTGCTGTGACTCTAGGTAATTAAATTTTAAAAATTTTCAAATTATCCTTTCGAACGATACACCGGACCAAGCAGTACATTTAAATGGGTATTACTGGGTGATTCTCAATATCCCAAATCTTGCAGTTTTGCTTGTTGACGTAGCCATTTAATAGGAAATAATTGGCTTTATCGCTCAGTATTAAATTGTGGTTAAAGTCGGGATTTCGATATGCTTTCTCTCAGAAACGAATGGCAAATTCAAGCCGTTGCAGATTGATTGTCTCGTTATTCGCATAAAATTCCCCAAGTCTTTTTTTTCACAAAATACTGCAAAAAAAAAATAATAATTTAAAAAAGTTATAAAGACTTTGAAACCATTCTGCGCACATTCTGCGCCACCCTTTAATTATGACTGCTTTTCTTTCTTCTTCTATATATTTCATCTCCTATTAACATGCTAACAATTTCACCTATATATTTCGAGAAATCCTTAAACCAAACAAACTTCGTAGCCATCGATCGTTGTCTGTTGGCTCTTTCCGTCTATTTGAAATAAATCCATATTATTCATTTCAGACTTTTTTTCCGCTTGTTTACTGCGATAAAAATTCTTTCAATATTTGGATGTTGTTTTTACTGAAGTGCGGCATAGAGGAAAAGCAGAAAAAAGAGGTAAAAATATATGTATGTATATTGTACGTAGTATGTACTCGTATGTATGGTGTGCTTGGCTAGCGGTAGGTTTTCTGAATACTGTTCAACTCAAAGTGCTTCACGGCATTTTTTGCATGCAGACCTCCGCCATGTAACAGTAGTAAAAAATAAAGGGTGATCCAACCAAATCACACGAACTTAATTGTAAATAAAACAAAAACTTTTCAGAGAATTATCTTAATAATTTTTATTGTGATCGAAGGATCTTTGACTTTGATTATGTGTGAAACAAATTATCGGCCTCTAACCGATGGTCGATATAGACAATGATTCTGTGACATAATTGAGGTTCAATGTCATTAATGTGCCGAATTAGCTCATCCTTTGGCTCTTGAATTGTTCTTGGCTTATTGACGTACACTTTTTCCTTTAAATATCCCCAAAGGAAGAAGTCCAACGGTGTCAAATCAATTAACATCGGGAAAACCGTGAGATAACACGGCCGTTGAATTTTTCGCGAAAAAAGAGCCATTGTTTCGTTGGCCGTGTATCAAGTGGCACTATCCTGCTGGAACCACATATCGTCCAGGTATATATCCTCAATTTCTGGCTACAAAAAGAACGTTATCTTCTCGCGATAGTGAACACTATTCACGGTAACTGCTGGGCCAATCTCATTTTCTTGAGAAATGCGGCCCGAAGACGTCCCCAACTCATACACCGCAACAAACACTCAGACCAGCATGCACCTACCCGATTTGCAGAAATTAGCGCACAATTCTCCCGATTGTGGACACATTAGGTCGATTATGCTGATCAAAAAAATCACGAAGTGTGCGAAATGCATTTTTTTTGTTTTTTATCTGGGACCAGCACTCAGGAGACGACTCCTATACATGCGAAACATTGTGCTGGAACTATAGGAAAGGGATAGTAGGAGAAACGACAGGCGGTGAAGCTTAATTAATTATTTTTACAGCTCTGGTTTTGCACGTTCTTGTTTGTAGTCGTAGCAGTGCTGAAGTTTCGGTTCAGTAGCCATTTTTGTTATTGTTAAGTTCGAACGCCCACTTCCGTAAAAAGCTTCAAGAATTTAACGCGCTGCTCAATTGTGTAACTCTCTATGCCTGAATTTGTCAAACACTGAAACAAAGAAATGTCAAATTAAGTTGGGCAAAAAGATGTGACTCACAATTAACAACGTCCATTATTGTTGGAGCACCCTTTACCACCAAATTTTTTAAAATATGTATATACACTGCATGTATGTATGTATGTATGTATGTACATGTGTATATGAAGCAAAAAGGAGAATTGCGAAAAAACTGTGAATCATTTTATTGATGAAATTGACAACGAAGCATAAAATCGAATGTTGTTAAAAAAAATTTATGAGAACAAAAAAATTTTGCTTCTTCACCTCTTCCGTTGCTGCATAAAATGCTGAAAAATTTAATGTCTTCTAATGATTTTTTTGCTGATAACAGAATCTTCTTTATTTTATATTCGTTTCTCTACTTCTGTTTACAAAAGTAATTTTTAACAGTCAATTTAAATCTGAACGAGCAGAAAATGGTTCTACAGCTTTCTTTATTCGGTTATTAAAGAGTTTAGAAAATATTGTTTAATTTAAACACATAACAATGAGTAGTTATTAAGGATATTTAGAAATTAATTAAACTATTTGAAAAGAATATTTAAAAATCCAAGGGAGTATTTGTTAGCGTACATAGAAATAACTTTCATATTAAAACAGTTCGATATAAATTGATTATAGGTTATGATTAGGGTTTTAGTCCCGCAAATTGGCGAAACAAATATCCCGATTACCGAATTTTTTTATCGGGAATTTCGAAAATACCAAGATTATTAACAATAACACGAATTATTTAAGCTTAAGGTCTTTTTAATATATTTAATATTTATTCTGATTCGATATTTCGCTACTCCTTTGTGTAGCTTAATATATGTAATAATAGGAGTAGCGAAATATCGAATCAGAATAAATATTAAATATATTAAAAAGACCTTAAGCTTAAATAATTAGTGTTATTAATATAAAAAGAGGTCAAAAAACTAGAAAAATTATCAAAATTATTAACTATTTGCATATGGAAGTTTGAAAAAAGGACTGGTGAAATAAGTATATTGGCAAAAGGGAAAACACTCCCAGCAAAAGCTAGAGAATATTTTACAGCCTACTTTTCAACCATATACTACTTACCGTCTGCATTACTTAGAAGCAATTATGTACTGACTTCATTATCACTTGATGCCGAAGTATTTATTATTGTCCGAAAAATCTCTATTGCGTATAAATGCAGATATACTTTTAAAATTAAAAAAAAAAAAAAACAAATTCATCATCATGAATTGGATTTGTTTTGAACAATGTTTTCTACTCATTGAAAATTACATGGACGGATATTACAATTCAATGGATGAAGATGGAGCTGACTTTCGAAAAAAGTCATAGCAAATTCTATTTCGTTTCCAAATGTGCAACCGTATGTGTGTGCCTGTGTCTGTGCATGGTTGACTGACCAAAGTGATCTTTCAAATTGAGGTTCGTTTTAGTGGTGTATTGTTTTTGTGATTTGCCAATGTTTGGTTTGTATAACGAACATATACTAAACATACATATTTGACATATGTACATGAATGGAAATTTTGTATTTCACAGCAGAAACAAAAGGAAAAGTTATCGAAAAGCATACAGTGGGGGCAGAGGTTTTAGAGAGAGAGAAATGCACACAAATAAAAACATGTGCGAGTAAATTGTATCTGAATGGAATGGTTACAAGCTGTACAAATATAAAATATTATTGAAACTTAAAACCAAAAAATGTATTATTACTACTGCCATTGTTATTACAGTTATTATAACGTTGTATTTGTTGGAGTTTCGAATACAAAAACAAACGTACAGTAATGCTGGTTTATAACGAACAGTGGTTATATAACGAACAAATTCTCCGCTCCCAACCAAAATGGAAGGCGGCACTACTACAGCAACATATACAACATTACAACAAAAAAAGAAATTTTTGTTTGTGCAAACACATGGCTTATGTCAAAAATTCAGAATATATTACCCAAAATACGCCCACTCACTACGTAAAACAATCTGCCTTTTGCACACACACAACAAATAATATAAAACGAATAGACTTTTGACTTAAAGTTAGGAACACAATTCCAGAGCAAAACTCGTCATCTAGCGCAGTAAGCGTAGCATAGTCTCAACAGTTTGCCATATATTATATTTCATAGAAATTAGCACGGTTATAGCGAATTCTAATTTATAACGATCTGTTTCTTAAGTCCCATAAACAGCAATGCATGGAAATTTATACGGTTATAACAAAAAAATAAAAAATTTTAAATTTCTGTCTGGAGTATTTTTAAACTATAAATTATTTATCACAATTTGGTAACACTATCTCTGTTGTTGTTGGTCTCTTAGTTAAAAAATAAATAATAATAATAAATATAATAAAAAACATAAAATAAAAATAAATAAATAATAATAAAAAGCAAGAAATAAATAATAAATTTAAACTCACAGCGACTAAAAATGTCAAGAAAACAAAAATATAAAAGAAATTCTCTAAATTAAAGAAAAGAACTTAAGAAAAAAAAATTTTAAAAAATTTTAATAATTGAAAAACTTATTTTTTTCCAAATTGACGAAATTTTTTTTTTTGATTAAATATGTAATTGAACAATTCAACAAAAAATTTAACTGAATCATGCAAAATATTGCTTGACCATTTACCTACCAAATTACTTAACTTAATGGAAAATTACACAGAAATTAATTAATATAATTATTAAATTAAACAATTAAGCAATTGAATTTTAGATCATAATCAATTATATATATATAAGTCTACTTCTTTTATTTTCATTTTCATTTCATTATTTTTGGATCATGATTTTTAAATAAGTAAATATGCGACAAACTATAAAAATTGTTCGAAATTTCTTTATGCAAGAACGGATTATTATAAGACAAGTAAATTCTAGTTTAGCTCTGCCATTTGGAGTTCGCGCCACAATCATGATTGCAACCGCATGGTTCGCCATACAAAAGTTGTAGAGCGAACCAAGTGTTTCATAAGTTCGTCTTCATACCAATTAATTTTGTTAAAAATTATAGCGAAATTTACCTTAAGAGTATAATATACCTTGTCTTTCACTGTTACTAGTGTTAACTTTCAGTAAATACACAATCAAGTAATTGATTAAATTAATTAATATATTAATTAAATATTAACTGAAAATCAATTAAAAAGTTAGTTGAAAAAAATATTTTTTTTTTATTTTTTGTTCAATTGAAAAGTAATTGAATTAATTAATAGCATAATTGAATTTCAATATTATATCAAACATCAGCATTGAATTGAATAATTTTTCTGTGTTGTCAACAATTTTAAAAAATAAAGAAAATGATTTTCTTCGGTTATTACGAACTTCGGTTATTACGAACAAAATTATCTGGTCCCGTGGAGTTCGTTATAACCGAACTCTACTGTATATTGTATTGCTGCTGTTGCTGTTGCGGTTGTCCGAAGTTGTAAAGCGTCTGTGGAAAGTAGATATACATATATACTCGCATATGTATGTATGTATTTATGTTGACGTTACAAGGCACGTAAAACAAATAAAAAAATGTGTACAATTTGCATCACTTTATTTTTAAAATATCTCTTCGTCGACGAGGTTGGTTTGAGAAGTTTTCATTAAAAAATCCAGTTTCTAATTCCTTCTGATACCTTTTGGAAGGTTATTGACAAATACAATCATCTTTGTTTCTTAATAAATTTCCAGTATTTTTACAAACGACACCAAATGCCATTGCGCTTTTTTCTGCAAGTAAGACTGAGTGTGTAAGAGAGAGAGGAAAGAAAAAGGAAGAGGGTTATAGAGTTGCTTGTACCGAAAAGTTTCTTCAATTCTCTTTTTTTTATTTCATGCTCATTCTCTGAGTTGTTCTTTCAAAATTGCCGGAGCAGACTATCTGTGTCTAAACGCTTCGGCAGTTCTAAAAAGAAATTTAAAAAACTTGTTTCAAGAAAATTGCCCAATGTAAAAATCTATTATGCCTCAACCACTCATAATCATAAATATTAAAGAGAGGCATCTCTATTATAGATTCCATAAGAGACGCTTGTAGACAATTTTTTAACTATTCCTGCGCTCATCTTTCAATATAACGACTATTTGTATCTTATAGAAGAAAAGGAATCCGCATCTTTCTGGCCACAATTTTTTACCTGTATTTAAAAAGAAATAATTTTCATTTAAAACAATTTTAAAATCGACCCACGACATTCACTCACTCAAACTGTATAACTATTGGACTCTACTGCTGCTACTGTTGCTATAGGAAATTTATGAGGTGTAATAATTTTGTAAATCGGTAAATTCTTTAATATGAAAAACAAAAACTATTTTATAACTATTGCAATAAAGGTTTCTGATTTTCAAATATTTATTTCGGTTTTATTACTTTTGTTTGCTGACAGCTTCTTTTGCTTTTCAAATTATTAACGATGCCCCGTTACTTAAACGCTGAACATAGTTTTCCAAATAGTTGTCGATATTTTCACACATAAAGAGACTGGTTATCAGAATTTATGTTGAGGTTTAATAGTACTTGTAATAGAAAAACTTTAAAAATAAAAAAATAAATAAATAATTATTGGAATTCAATTGAGAACAGTAAATCTTTCACAATTTTATAGTTGAGGCAAATATAGAAATGAGTAATTGTTCATGTTTAATCATGCCAACTCATGCACACACAGTAATCAAATGAAAAACAAGGTACGCTAAAGTGAGCTGTTAGAGCTACTTGTATTTTTGTGCGGCTAAAAACTGCCATAAATGGCGTTGATTCATTCCTGATCTAATTAGTAATTATATATTTGTTCAATTAAAAGTTTAATCAATTCAATTAAATTATTAATTAATTTTTATTTAAATAAATAATAAAATTATTTTGCTATGAAATACATAAAATGACTGCTTACTATTATTAAAAAGCGAATCTGATTGTTTTATTTCGTATATCCAACACTCTTTCTACAAATAGAAATTATTACCCAAAAGCATTCGCTTTCAATCCAAATATAAAAATTTTTTTAAACTAAATTTATAGTTATTATTATTTAAAAATTAATTGAATACTAATTCAATTAGGCCAACAATAATTCTTTAATTTATGCTAGTAATTGCTTTACAGGTGAAAATCTAATTAATTTTTTAATTAAAATTTTCTTTTATTTTTCTCTGTGTAGTTATTAATGGTGTGGGCAGCTTTACTAATTTCAGGAACAACGTTTAGGAATTCTTAATATAAAGGTATTAAGATTAATAGAATTTTAAAGCTAATCATTTAAAGTTTAAAGTGAAAACGGGTTTTTTTCGAAAATTAATTCGCCTGGAATTTTTTTTAATTTATCAGTTAATCTAATTTTGAAGTAAATTCGTTTAAAGCAGTAATGCCTACAAAGAAAACTGAGAATGTGTAGGTGATTTCAAATAAAAATGAGAATGTATCGGTGAATTCACATCAAAATTAGAGTGAGTTTGCTGCAATTGCACTGAAAAAAAAACATTTTTTTTTTATTTCTGATTGTATGCAAGGCACTCAGCTTAATTAAAAACATTTAAAGAAAATGAAAACTTAATATCCCACTCTATGTTCCTTTTTTTTTAATACTGATGGTGCTGATGGCGAGTAGTCAGCGTGTTGACTCTGCAACCAGAAAGACCCAGGTTCGATTCCCAGCCGGGTCAAATCAGAAAAAAATTTTTTGTGAGTTTTCTGTGCTACAGCACCCTCCTTCGTCGGTATTTGAGCAATAAAACGTCGGCGAAGTAAAATAATAAATAAAATGGCTCCATTACCTTAAAAATAATGCGTCAAAAAAAACATCAGAGACGCCGCAACTTTGATTTATAATTTACACGCAACTGCAAAGTTGTGCAAGAATTAAGCTCTATCTTCCTACCACTTTCACCACCTGTCTATTTCTTCCCTATCCTTCTCTCTAGTTCCAGTGCAATGCATTGCATATGTAGGGGATATGAGCACTGGTCCAAGATAAAAAAAAAAAAAAAAAAAAAAAAAAAAAAATCCACAGGGTGGCCCAAAATGACCGAAGGGGTTTGAATTCAAAGGGCCATTGTGTCCCTCGGACTTTGCGCTGTGGCTCCATATTGTTGGAACATAAACTTGCGGATGGTGTTTCACGGCTAGCCTTAAAAAACTGTCCAAAGTTGTCCGATATCTAACACCATGGAATGGAATCGGAATGACTACAAAAAAATGTTCCTTATAGAATTATTAAATATTGTGCATAAGAACCACTCCAATCGACTTCAAAAACCGCATGCATTTCGTGACACGCTTTCTGGGCACCTCTGCTGGTATAGATATTAAAAATCGGAAGCTCTGCATGTTCTTGGCATGAACATTCTATTTGACGTTTGCTGAACTGACAACATATTTCATGTCTCAAAAGAAGCATTCAAATGCCTTAGCTTTTTAAGACAAATAATTATATCCAACATGACATATATTCGAGCGAAAATTAAGTACAATTTAGTAGACCGTGTACAGGGATGGGCGAAGCTGCTTAATATTACAGTAGACTAGAAAACTCAATTGCATCCGATTCTATATTAATTAAAGATTTTTTTCAGTATGTGTCTCATATGTAAATATTTGATGGCAGCATCAATTAATCCATATATCGTTGGTCACATGTAAAACAGCCTTAACTAACATCATTTCAACTTTACAGAAAAGAACAAACATAATAAAAACTTATATTATTACAGTTAAATTTTCGTGAAAAGGTGTATATGTGTGAAATGAATGGTATTGCCTAAAATCAGTAAATTTTGAAAAATTCCAGTTAGGGCGGTTCTGCTAAAGACCAACGATGTGTATTTACAAATCCTTTTCATAGCCGTTAGTCAAGAAATTTTCTAGCATTTCGTTTAAAAACTTTAAACAATGAATGGCGAAAAATCATCCAACTCAATAAATAATTGGAAAAGTTGGCAACAAAGAGTTGGCCCGTCTCTGAACACAATGCAGTTTTTTTTCAGTTTCAACAAAATATTAGACTGCCAGCTTTGGGATTTTAGAATGGAAATTGTGGCCAAAGCCAATGTTTTGCAACTAAGCAAAAGGCAGAAAAAAAACAGCATTGCAACTTCTGCTTAAAACTAAAATCAAAATAATATTTTTCCCTTCATCTTTCATATCCGACAAAAGAAAAATCTAAATAAAATTGTAGTAAAATGAAATTTTCCTTTTAGCAAAAACATGGCACCGTAATGTATGTATGTATGTACATTTGAATGTATAAATGTCAGTGGTGGTGGAGTGTATGCTGCTGCTGTTGCACGTTGTTAGCTGTTGTCGATGTTTTTTGCTTGTATGTAGTTGCAGCGAGAAGTTGTTGCAAAGTACTAATTTTTAATGGATTGTCAATGAATTAAAACTGTTGGCAAATAGTTTAGTCATTTTTCTATTTCAGACACTCTGTCGAACTATTCTAACTTTATTCAATGCTGTTGAACTATTTATATCGTTTGTGAAATGCAATTTTAAGCTGGTTTATTTAAACAACTCAAAAATAATAAATAAACAATTAAATAAGCTGCTAACAATTTGCAACTGTTTTAGAGCCATTAGAAGGTATTTTCTCAACATTTTAAGTCAACAAATTCATGCTATTTGTAAATAATGGTCACAACTACAGATCTCATTAGAGAAGTTGTTAATGGAAGCTTAACTTTTTATTTTTCACAGGAAGGAAGCAAGAACTAAATGGAAAAAACACAAAGTACAACTGTGAACTGATTTAAAATTGTTGCTTTTTTTTAAATTTTATATAGAAAAATAAATGGAAGGAGTAAGAGAAGGTAAAGAAAAAGAGAATTTTTCTAAAAAAAAAAAAATTTTAAATAAATTCGTTCTTCAATGACACTCTTTGAGCGCATTGTATTTCAGTTATTCAGAGGGCGTACAACATTCAGAATTTGCTGATTTTGCCGATTTTATAAGTTTCTGCTTTCAATGGGCGGTCTCCCTAATTTGGTGCCAACGAAAATAAAGGAAAGTACTAAAAATTACAAATAAAAGCATCGATCACTGACTCAAGAATTTTTTGACCTAAAGGCGAGAACGCTGGTAAAAAGGCTACAAGGAGTGAAGAAGTACAGTACCTCTGTAGAAAATCGTCTTTAAAAATTTTCAAACAAAAAAATCCAAAACGAAATAATTCGTGAGAAAAGTTAAAAACTTTGTGTACGAGAATTTCTCTAAATCCCAAAAATATTTACTGGGCTGCTAATTGAATCAGTTAATTAATTTCCGAGTCTAATAATGTATAATAATATTTCAGAAATTCTGAATCTAAACTCTTACAAAATTTAATTTCCGTTTTAAATATTATTTTCTTCGTATTAAAATTCTTTACGAAGACTTAAGAATTTTTTTTTTCTTACTTAGGCAAAACTTTTCTGCTCTTGCAATATTTAATTAATATTAGCAGCCTTATTATCCTTTATTGCTACGGCCAACAATCATTAAAACTTAAAAAATATAATTTCTACAACTCCTCCATACGCCACCATTCAATACAAGAGTTGGAAAAGAATTATTTTCCTTACGCTCTCTACTCCGGCAACGTAAATGAAAAACTATTAAATGCAACTGTGGCGGAATCCTTGCATTTTATTTCTCTATTTGATGTTCCTGTAAAATTGTGTAAATGCTTTTGGAGAAAAAAAAAACACAAACTATTTTGAATGAAATGAAATTTTCATTAGCATGTTTTTATGCAGATACGGGTACATAACTTTTGTATATCCTTTTAAGTTGTACATGTTTTCTTTGGCAAAAAAAAAAGTAAAACACAAGTATTTCTTTTTCGTTTTGTCGACAGAACTGGCACAATCTAATGCATCCTTACAAATGTTAGATAAAAAAGCAGATATATACACACACACATACACATAAATATGTATATATTTAATTATACGCATCGCTCTTTTGCAATCCAGCAAGTAATAATGAATACGTTGCAATTTTTAACAAGCCACGTTTTGACAGTAGTTTTCTTTTATGCCACTATTCACCAAAAAATATAACCATCAACAGAAATGCCTAATAGAAATCAAAGATGTCAGTACAATAGCTTCATGACAATAGAACAAGTAAATGTTATATTCAGTCGCATAAGGTGATTCGAGTTAAGCGAATTGTTACGCTGCTCGCGTATCGCATATTAAATTTCTGGGAAAATTACGATTCTCGTATGAATTGTGCTATTTTATCCTAATGGTATGCTTGGCATAATTTCTATAAATACTCGAAATATTTTCCATTTAATTTAAGCATTTAATTTCATTTATTTGCTGTTTTTCATTTTGCAGGCAAAACTTTTCACTTTTCGGTCATTTAGTAATGAAATGGCATATGCTGTTCTAAAGGCCCTAATTATCTGCAAATATATTTTTATAATCTTCGAAAGCAATCATTTCTTGTCTTACAAATGTTCGCAAGTCAAATTAAAAAGTATTCCGGCCTTAAGACAAACTTTAGCGATTATTTTTCATGGCTTTTTTTTTAAATATAAGAGAAATACAAAAAATAAATTAATTTTCATTATTAATAAAATTAAATTAGAGTCGAAGCCCGGTATGACGAAAGATGTAATATAGGGTGGCTGATGAAAGCCGATACCGAAAGAAAACTTGATAATTTTTTTCTATCTAAGTAATCTGGAATTTTTTTTTTTGGTTTTTGTAGATTGATTCTTAGGTTTAACGAAAATGAAAAGTGGGACACTGGAAAAAGAATGCCGCTATCATGCATTGGCGTCCGTAGGTTTGGTTCAACTAACTAACAGGCTCATTTCAAGAAACTCCACCTCCCGTTGTCCCCCCCGATCACCTGATGTAACTCCACCGGACTTTTTCTTGTATGGTTATTGTAAGCAGGAAGTGTACAAATGGCAACAGACAAATGTGGAAGAACTAAAACATTCAATTCCAGCGATAATAGTGCAGTTCCAGTGTTAACTTTGCGGGCAGTAATGAACAATTTTTTGCTAAGATACCGCACATGCATCGATGAGCAGGGCGGCATTTAAATCCGATTATCTTTAAAACTAATTCAATGTGCTTTCCAAATGAAAAGAGATTGCAAATATTCCATGCATTGCAAAAGAAGTTATTCTAGTTTCTTAATGTAGCAAAATTCATCAGCCACCCTGTATCAGAGGTTTTCATGAAAAACAGAGAAATTCGTTATACCGAACAAATTCGTTTTAGATGAAAACTAGAATCATTTAGCATTAAATTACATGTTTATGTTTATTTTTCATCGCAATACAGGTATCCCTCCTACAACGTAGCAGTTAGGTTCCAAAAGTCACGTGGTGTGTGGCAAAAAATTATGTCGAAAAAAAGAAATGCTTTTTTAATATTTATTTCATAAGAAGAAATCAATATTTTTATTTCTATGGCTGCCAGATATGACGATTTATAATAATTTAATAGATTTAAAAATTCGCCGGTATTTCGGTTTTCTTTTTGTTATACCATTCGTTAAACAAGGCGTAAAATAAGTTCACCGTTCGTAATATAAAGTAGGTAATGAAAATCGCCATTCTTTATATCGAATTTTTATTTAAGCCCATGTTTGCGATAACGGGCTTCGACTGTAATTGCAATAAATAATCCAGTTTTGAAATTTTAGTTTAAAAAACTTGGAACAATTGGATTAGGTAGTTAGCACATTGACTACAAAACACAAGGTCCTGGGTTCGAGCCCAGTATTCACCTGTCATAAACACATGTTAAACTTTTTCCGATGGGCAGTGTCTTTGTGTCAGTATTTTCGCAAGGTTTCAGTGGCGCAAGCATAGTCAATGGTCATTGAACTGTACCGGCTTCTGCTGATAGTAAACCTCACATTAAGTACTCGGCGCCAGCGGGGAACGGTTCACATATTATTCAATGAAGACATTCACCAAAAATTAAAAAATTTGCTTGACCACAAGATTTGAAAAAACCCCGCTGGACCTGAAAAAGTTGAGGAAAAAATAATTTATTTAGAAAAGTCGCGTTTTTTGTTAAAATTTATTAATTTCTAAAAAAAAAAAAAAAAAAAATCACTAAAAATGCGGTTGTTTTCCTCGCTTTATTTTATGCCAATATTATTCAGTGAAGACATGAACCGAAAATTAAGCAAATTTCATTTGTTTGCTTTTTTGAATTCGCTAAATTGTTTTAAAGGCGTAAATATTCGCAATAATTAACGATTTTGGTTTTTTCATTTGGTGCTTGAATTTAACGTTTTTAATGAATATGGTCATAGTTTTATAGTTCAGATATTCACCTAAATTTAAATTAGCTTAAATTAGTTAATTCTTAAACCAAACATTATTGGAAGCTTTATAAACAAACTTATATTAAATTGGCAGTATCCATATTCATAATATGTATATTATACATACAGTCGAATTTCTCTATAGCGAACTTCTCTATAACGAAATATTCTCTATAACAAATAAAATTCGTGAACACAACATTTTTGTGAGTATTTTATACATTTTGATCTCCCTATAACGAACTTCCCTATAGCGAAGTTCTCCCTGTAACGTACAATTTTTTAAGACCTAAATAGAATTTTTCACACTAAATAATATCTCTATTGCGAAGTTTTTAGCAATCGATTTTTTGCATCGATTTAGTCACATATGTATGTATTAATAAAAAAATATTAATGTGGTCATGTGAAAACAATTTTTTTTGTCTTAATAAATATATTTTTTACATAAAAAAAATTTAGTTAAAATTTTATGCAGTTTCTCTATATCACGAATTTTCTCTATAACGTAGAAATTTGACGGCCCCCAACTGCTACGTTATAGAGAAGTTCGACTGTACCAATATGTTGAATTAGAAAGGCCCTAACCCGTATTTGTTTTACGAAATTGAGTTTTTCAGTGATTCCAATAAATTTCACACAAAAATTTATTGCAATAGTGAAAAATAACGGTTTTACAAGCATTTGTATTTGATATTTGTATTTGTATATTAACAGCTTCTATTATGTTTTACCTTCTCCTGTAAAGTTACAATATATATTTTACATATAGGAAATTAAGATAAATAAAAGTTTGAAATTTCATAATTAAAATTTGCTTTTTAGGCAATTTTAATCTAGCCCCTTCTCAAGAATATGTCTACTACGACAATGTCCATTGCAGACAAGTTTTCATATTCAGACAAAACCACTAACAAATATATTTGGCGATGTTGTTTCTCGTATTTCACTTTAATTGCACACAGGTATCTTTTCTTATGCGTCGGTGTGTATGTGCATGTTTGATGTCATCACTTGGAATTGCATGTGTGCATTATGTGTAGAAAAATCAACAATCAGAAGAATTTATTGATATACATATGTACATATGTATATAAACGAAATCTTTATTGCAGAAAACAAAAAAAGCAAACACCTTTTCAGAGTAACTTGCAGTTGCAAACAATGTCAAGTCAGTTTTCTAATAAAAACGTCGACCACTAACTGATGCAGGCCGCGGATGTGATAAAACAATAAGAATTACTAAAATTTATAATAAAAAAATTATATTTAAATATGTATGATATAAAAATTTTTATGGACACATACATCTGTATTTATTTATACAAAGTAGATTTAATATTATTAAGTTCGACAGATGTGTGTTGTTTGTACAAGTAATATGACGATACAGGGCGGCTGCTATTTTTAAAAAAAATTATTTTTTGTTTCTTTGTTTTTTTTTGACTTGTAAAATAACAACAATTTAAAAAACTTATCAAAAATAATTAGTCAGCGCGAATTTCCCCAAGTGTGAGGACGTTTATATATATTTCAAGAAAATGTTTAAAGAATTGCGAAAAATTAAGCATATAAGTGATAAATATAAATAATTACATATGTAGTTACTACATTATTAACATTAACCAAACATAAAATAATTAGTGCCAAAATACAAAAAGTTAAACTTTATGAGGTCAGGTGTTACCGTAACGAATTAAATTGTGGCATCGCTGTATAAAGTCTCGCATAAACTAATTGCACGCATCCAACATACGCACACATACTTATTTTTAAACATACATGCATCCATACATATATATTTTAATTCTGATAATCTTAATTTGTTTGGTTATACATATGTTTATATATACATATTTATTTTTTGTATTTTTTTTCTCTTAATAAAATTAGAATCAGTGGGTTTTTAAAATACATAATACAGTTTATACTTTTTTAAGTTGAGCGGGTAAAAAATAATTTAAGATTATTATTTTAAAATATGCTTTTGACAATTCGATTCAAAGTTACCACACTATATGTATTTTTTATTTTTTTTAGCGATTTCTAGTTTTTTTTTTATCTTGGTGCTGCACTCAGGAGTTGATAGATATAGTCTCCAGTGTTATGCTTACCCATTAATATCTCTCTAGGCAAAAAATTAAATGCAAAACAACGTAATTAACAAAATTTTCGAAATTTATTTTTTGATTGATTATGAGCTTATCAGAAAAATAAATGTCTTCACAAATTTTTCAAATTTACTAAAAAAAAAAGCAAAAATTTTAGTTACGTGGTTTTGCATTTCACCTAACGACATGTTACGAGAACATTCCAATTTCCAAATGCGAAATACACTAGAAGTCAATACTAAGCTACAAAATAAATATTTTGCATGGGTATAACTAAATATTTACCGTATTATACAAAACTACGTAACTAACAATAATTTCGAAATTGATATTTTGATTCTTTATGATGCAATCAGGAAAATGCATTGTCTCACGATTTTTTCGATTTGTATAATAAAAATTAGCTATTTTATAAGCGAAAATCAAAATAATGTAACTATAAATATGTGTGTTATATAAAAAGTTTTTTCTTCCTACTGTAAAAAAGAAAATTTTTAGTTGCGTGGTTTTCATTTCACCTAACGATATATTAGATTGTATTCGTATAAACAAATGTATGTATGGTTGCGTATGAAGGCATAAAAATAACAACTACATAAAGAAAGGGAAATTTTAAGTGAAAAAAGAACTCAAAAATTATCTACAAGAATAACAAACGACTAATAGATAGAATAAAAAATGAGTCAATCTACAGTATCTTGTCTGCCAGTACAAGCTAAAATGTCGAAAGCGAAAAAAGTATTGGATGAAGCGCGTGAAACTCAGAATCGTGAAATCGATTTGGTGGACAAGGGCATTAGCTCCTTTGAGGAGTTGCCGGGATTGTGTAAGTGCATAAAACATAAACTAAACTATTTAAAACAAACGTAAAAATGTTACAATTACTAAGCTGATTAGTTTAAAAGGAAACAACATAGAAAATTTAAGAGAGCCACAGAAAAAAACATTAACAATACCAAAATAAACATGATGGAAAGTGGAATTGTGATGTCAGTCTAAAGAAAATAATTACATACAATTTAATTTTTAAGAAATATTAAAGTGCATAAAAATATTATGGGTATGAGATCATTTGTTTTCGTTCATCTTTTGTACACTGCCCACTATTCAACAGCATAAATTATGGAATCAAACTCAATTTACATGCATATGTACTATGTATGATAAATGTTGTGCTTTTATAGATACTTATTTGCAGGTAAATATTCATATACGTTTGTGTATGCAGTAATATTTAAAAATGTTCAATTTATCAAAAACTTAAACGTCAGCCTATTTTTCCTTAAACACATAAATAATCACCAGTATTACTGGTATTGTTTTAAAATATCAATATGATAACTTATTTAATTTTCTACTTAAAATTACTTGTATGAATTGTATCAACTACAAGTATATATGTATATGTAAATGGGTATGAGTATCTTCATATGGTTAAATTTAGGCTCCCACTACCAAGAGAATAGAAAGTAAACAAAACAAACAGAAAAATGTGATGGCAAACAATGTTGCCACATAAATATTCGTATTTATAGTTGTGCTGTCATATCGTTTTAACATTTACCGCTAATATCAGCAATTTTTGGCCAATCTTTTTTGTTGGGACCAGTGCATGCAATGCACAGTGTTTATTTAGCCAATATAGCTGGACAAAATTAATATCTCGGTAAGTAGTTGAGATAGATAGAGTTCAGGGCACAACTAGACCAACGTGCAATTTCCATAAAAATTTTAGAGAAATGGGAAACTGCCACGCCCAGTAATTTTTTACATTTTCGGTAAGATGTTTATTATCATATTTCCAAAATCCAAAATGACTTTTGACCAGCGAAGGAAGGCACTGTTAGCGCCGACGCAATTGATAATTTTTTAGTCTGATCGAGGATTCCAACCATGGTTCTTCTGATTGCAGAAGCAACACGTTAATTACTTACTCAACCACATAAACCCTTTAATTTAAATACTTTAATATACAAATATGAATTTGTGTTTTTAAACCCTTTGAACTATACCCCGACCAGTGATTGAAACGTTTTCTGCAAATTTTTGAGTTTGGTAATGCCAGAGGAAAAAGGGAATCATTCAAATTCATTATTTTTTCTCCTTGCATTAACAAACTCATAAGTTTCATAACGTGGGCCATGTGTACTATGTTTCCGTCTAGATATCCAAATTGTAAAATTTTCTAAAAAAAATCAATTATTTAAACTTCGCTAAAAAAACTGAATGATAAATTTTTTACAAAAATATTTATATCTTTCCAGTCAACATGACCAATATAACGCGTTTGACATTGAGCCACAATAAAATTAGTGTCATTAATCCTGGTATTGCGAATTTATTGAACTTGGAAATCTTAAATCTCTCCAATAACCAATTACGTGAACTTCCCCTCTCCATATCATCCATGCCGAAGCTACGTATTCTCAGTGTATCGATCAATCGTTTGGATAGTCTTCCCCGAGGCTTTGGAGCCTTTCCTGTTTTGGAAGTGTTGGACTTGTCGTACAATAATTTAAATGAAGAATCTTTACCCGGCAACTTCTTCATGATGGAAACTTTAAGAGCATTGTATTTGGGTGACAACGACTTTGAGTATATACCCAAAGGTTTGGGTAATTTGAAGAATTTACAAATTTTGGGCCTACGTGATAATGACTTGTTGGAGTTGCCGCGTGAAATTGGTGAATTAACACGTTTGAGGGAGCTGCATATACAACATAATCGATTGCAAGTCTTACCACCGGAAGTTGCTCAGTTGGATTTATTGGGCAGCAAATCGGTTATGAAAATGGAAGAAAATCCTTGGGTACAGCCAATAGCTGAACAATATTTGTTGGGCATTAGTCATGTTATTGAGTACATTAAAACAGAAACCTATAAAATGTAAGTCTAATGATGAAGTTTGTCTCTTAATTAATTAATTAATTAATATATGTACATACATATATACTTTTGCAGTATTTATAACCGTCATTTGCAAAATGGTCGTGGTGGGCCTCCACCACCTAAAGCCGATAAAAGCAAGAAAGCTTCACGTGTTCGTGCGTAAGCATTTGGAACAGATTAATCCAACTCCGCATGTGTCTTTTCATTGTTCTGCGAACGTCTTGCTAAACATTACTTTATTAAATACATATTTAATAATTGCACCAATTTAAATGTTTTTTCTATTACTAATCTAAGCATTTAAGATAACGTATATTTATATTGTTAATATTTTATTTAATTTATATATATTTAAATACATATAAACTTTTTTTTATTAAAAAGAAGGACCAAATCTAAAATCGTAAAATAAACCTTATAACAAATATAATTTGTAAACTGAAAATAAATGATACGAAGAATATGTTTAATCATATCAACATTGACCCAAACAAAAAGTGAATGATTGGAAAGGAAATTCGGAGAAGTATCCATAATTTGAGAATGCCATAAAATAAATCATTAATTTGGTTGTAATGCACTATAAATATTTTAATTCAGCATTTCTTTTATTATTTAAAAAAAATGATATTTGAAAAAATTTCCTTACAGAAAAAAAACACGTTCCACTTCACATATATCTAAACACTGTTAATCCACCAAACGATAATTTATCGATATAACAACTTGTTGTTTTGGAATTATTGACCATAATTTCTTGATTTTTAATAATTTCAACAAAACTAGGATTACTCGTAAATACGGACTGTATTTTTTATAAATAATATTTATCACTTAGTTTTTCGAGAGCGTGTCGAATGGCGTGCATTGTTTTCAAGCTATAATTTAGTGTTAATCCACGTGATTCGAGTCTTGTGATAGCATGCGGAATGCATCCAAAATTGGTTTTAATGAAAATTTTAAAGTTCAAATTTTGATGTCATGCTTTAATAAAAAATCATAGCTAATGAAATAATAAAACTTGTTTATATAAAATTTAAATTTCACTTTCAATGCGAATACGCCATAGTTTTCTTCACGTCAAATAATATTGAAAAAAATTTTTAATTCAAATTATATTTTGTTCATGTAATAAATAACAAATCTACGGCTCACGAATTTTTACAAAATTTAAGACAAACGATTTCTGACGTATATTTAAATAAATTTCTGGCAACTTTAAATAGAGAAATGCAACCCTGTTTATAATTAGCCATTTTGGTCACGACATCTGATGTGCGTGATGTTCGTGATATTCATGACGTGACAACATAAAAATAGTGAATGGTGGTTGATGAAGTTGGAAGTAAATACGAAAACTAAAACCGTAAGAATCGCAATTGTATCTTCCAAAACGAATATAAAAATAATTGAAATAAAATCATTTACGGCCGCCATCAAATAAAAGGAAATTAAACTTCAAGTATGAGGCGGTAAGTAATTGGTAAGACTACCTTTAAAAATCATTTCCTAACTGTTTTATTTTTTTGTTAATATAAACAATTATAGTGTTAAAAAGACAACAAATGAACAGTTCGATTTGTTAAAGGCTGAAATGGCCGTTCATCCAGCTGCCGCACGGGGCTATGGAGTGGGTGCTCAAAGAGCAGTGGTCGATGCAGAATGGAAAGACATTGTGGAAAAGTTAAATGCCTTAGGACCGCCGGAAAGAACGATGACGGAATGGAAAAAGGTAAAGTAGATGATTTAACATGTATGCACATATATAATATTTTAGCTCACATGAGAATTAAATATGAAAAGTATTATTATTATAAGTACAAGCTCATGTTTGATATTAAAGCATGCAATAGAGCCTTACGCTATTGTAAATCTAAGTAAAAATTATAAATACATATGCATCCAAGTATAAGAATGAGTGCGCGTGTACGTGTATGCAGATTAAAAATATTTACTGATTATAACGTTCATAGATACTTGCATACATGGATAGTGTGTAATTTTGAATTATTTACCATAAATGCATATCATACATACAAATAAAGATGTTTTCTATTTCTGTTTGGAGCGCTTCAAGATTTTTCGAAATTTGACTACATATATTGCCAAATAAAATTGCAAGGAATTTTAATAATTTTAAAATGATTAAATACCAAACTGTTGCATTTACTGAACGTTGAGACTTAACCCAAAGCGTTATGCCATACAACTCAATGTTTTCAGATTTTGTTTGAAAAGTAATTCCAATTCACATCCATTCGTGTTCCTCTTAAGGGAAAAGATTTTATGATGACAAAGCAATGTCGCTGTCAAAAGCCACTATTATGTAACAAACGACGCACTGAAGTATAAAATGACAGCATTGAATGGTCAAAGGTTTAGCAGGCCTATATGAGCCTTTAAACGCTATATATTTGTGGCATGATATCAGTAAAAGTATTAAAATTTGGTACACATGGTATAACACCTGGATTATTTAAGTAGGCGTGCCATTACACATCAACAATAAAAATATTTTTATCGCATATCGCATAATATTTGCTATTGTAACTTGAAGTCGCAAAAGAAGTGTTCTGTAAATCGTAATCGCAAGACTCTTTGCGACTTTAAAGCATAAGAGTATATACTGAAGTGAACATGTGTATTTATAACATACCAATAGAATGATTACTAATTTGTATTAATGAAGTTTTCTTATTATTATAGCAAAAAAATTTAAATTATTGAATTTATAAAATATTCTTTTCTTATTTTTCCTATAATACCATTGAAAATATTAGAATTTTGAAAAATGCAGACTTTTGCACTAAACCTGATAATATCAGAGTTTCAGAATATGTAAAATCAAGTTTGGCTATTTGACAATCATGCGAGTGTTAGAACGTACCTTGAAAGTTACTCTAATATTCGAATCGTATGAAAATGTTATCATATACCAATATGAATAACATACAAATTCGAATAATTTTGGTTTCGAACTACAGAGTAACTCCCCAGTATATATTTGGTGAACGGTAACTTTAAGAGCGGGGATTTAACATGGAGATTACAGATTTAGTTAAGTTTCATCTACGTTTTTAAAATGATAATGTTGGTGGGTTAAACTTACTTGAAATATGACAAAAGCAGCTGATGAAATGTAAACAAAGAAAAAATATACATAAGGATGTCGCTTCTTAATTCAGTATGGCAATTTATCCATGTTCAAACCTCCACTTAAAAACTGCAAACACGATTAATAACCAATTAAAGTTAATTGTAAATTAGCTAGTTGTAGTTTGGAAGTGAGTTTATTTTCGATATTAAAAGCTCGCTCTTAAAATATTCAAATTTAGTAAAAATAGTTTCACATCTAAAAAAAAACAATGAGCTTAGTTGCATAAGAGGTCGTAGTAGCTCCCAAAAAGAAAATATATATATTTACAGAAATTAAATGTAAAAAAATTAATTTTTTATAAGTTATGTTAGGTGCAGCGGGGTAATCTAGTAATATTGTAATAAGATATATATTTAACAAAATTTTAATTCCCAGTGGGTGTATTTTAAAAATGAAATATCAATTTTTTGAATATTTATTCAGTTATGCAATACCTCCTATTCTTTGTATATAACAGATAATAACCATTATATATGTAACGTACGTATTTAATAGATGTTTCAAAAATATATAAAATTCAATTACGATTAAAATGTGTAATGCCGAGAAATAGTACAAGCAATGTAATGGTTTATCTATGAGATCAGCTAATTCACCACGATGCAAAACTCTTAGCAACTGCCAAAGTAAAATGTTGAGAATAGCCAAATCAATAATTTCACCTCTCTTAACTGTAATTGAAATCTTATTGCAATATTAGAATTCCGGGCCATAAAAATAATTTTATTGGTAATTCACTCTATAGAAACTATGAAATAATTTGTATGATCGTGATAATATACAGTTCTTTGCGAGTGTCAAATTTAAATGTAGATTTCAATCAATATAAAAAGCTGTAATTTGCAACAAGTACTACATGTTCTATGCAACATTTAAATTTGTGAATTATAATAAGTATATCAAAATAATTTCAAATTGAATATTTATATCCGCTTAGTATTCATTTAACAAAATTAATTTTTGGTTCGTGATACTTAGTATACATACAATTTATATGGCTTTACAGTTTTTAAGAATCAAGTGTTTTTTAAATCATATAAATTCGAACGAACCAAAATATATGTGATTATGGAATTATATTTATTTCTCATTTTCACAATGTTTGTTCTGTTCTGCTACTGATTGTTGGCTTTTCATTAGTAACGCATAACTTTCTTCATAATAAATTCACTTCATAAAACCTTTAAGCTTTAAGGCCTGATTTGAAATCAATATGAATCAAGCCATATTAATCATTTTATACATATGTATGTATGTATGTATGTATATGCATTGCGAAGAAAGTCCTAACGCATTTTAATAAAAACTCAGATTAATAACTGTATTCAACTATATAGTTAAAACCTTTGAAAACATAGCCATCAGTCATTTCAATGCTTCCTGCATAATACATGTTTCTAATATTTTCTATGTGTATCGAATTTTCGTTGTTTTTGACGTGAAGTTGTGGTGAACAGCCATTTTTACAACTTTAAAAAAGTTTTTTTGTTTTACGTTTGTGTAAGTAATTGGGATGTGGTATAAGCCACTACATAGCTTCAATATACATATGTCTACACATACCAATTTTCTCACAACAAGTCTTATAGCTCACGGTCACGCACACTTACCAAAAAAAAAAATTGAAAAAATGCAACTACCTACCTAATATGTATAATTTCTACACAATATCAGGCAAGTCACGCACATTTCACGTAATTGTTTGTATTTGAAAAAAAAAACTGGAATTTTTTATCCAAGCGATAAATTCTTAATCACGAAATTATGCATAAGAAAAAAGAAAATTCTGAAAGGTTAATGAAATATTCAACTAAAATTTTGAATTTGAAAACTAACGCTTAAGCGGCTATTAGACTTGGTATGTCGGAATGGTATGTCATCATGCCATCATACTCGTGTAATACCGTGTACGTCTGTTTGGCATGTTAAAAATCAAAAAATGCCATGCCAAGTATGAGCGTCTAATAGCCACTTCATAAATGTATTTACAAAAATATTCAAGTTGAAGAATTAAATTAAAAATTATTTTCGAAAATGCAGAGTTTTACGCGAGGTTTTCCTTAAAGTAATTTTTCCAAAAATTATACAAAAACGATTTAAAAATTATTAAATCTTTTATGATCAAATGCACAAAATACTTTCTACAAAAAAAAAAGGTAAACCTATTTGGTTTAAAGTTTAAAACGGAAAGTATTTCAGCAAATATATATGTATGTATGTACATATCTACATAAAAATAATTTAAAAATTTCATTGTGTGTATACATTTTAGGTCTGGTCTGATGTCCGTTTACGAATTAAAAAACAAAATATGGGAAAGATCAAAAAACCCAAGAAACACAATAAACTCAAAAAACCAAAAAGAGAACCAATAGATCCCGCTGAAGATCAGCTAATGGAAGCATTAAATAGTTCGATTTCAATTTATGAAACGCATATTAAAACCGAACATACTGATGATGAACGAACCCAAGAACCTCCTCAAGATTGTGATTCTTATGATGACTTAGAAGAAGATGTTAATAAATTTGTCGAAAACAATCACAATTATCAGCGTAAATTAAACAAATCACGATCATCGCATCCTGATGATATAGAACAAACTTTAGCTTCACTTCAACAGCAATTGGACCAACAAAATAAAATAATGAATAACTTATTAAGAGCTTCCACAAATATTTCATTATTAATGAAAAGATATATGAAAGCGGAAGAGAAAAAAACTTCTATAATGCAAAAGCAATTGAAATCTAATGAGTATCATAATCTATTTTTAAGGCGACAAGAAGCTAGAAGAAAATTTAAATCGATAAAACAACAACCAGAATGATAGAGCAATAATATTTGTGGGAATCCTTATTTTTAATCTTAGTATATATATGTATGTGTGTATCGTTTGTAAAACAAGCTGCCTTATTGTGGTTGTCAAATCGCTCTGCATGTGTCGAGTCGTTTCGATAACCGCAATATGGCCCAACATTTAAAATAAAAAAGAAAATAAATATATTTATAGAAAAAATAGCCTTATCATTACAGTTTTGTGTTAGAAAATAAAAGAGAAGTAAATGTTTTCAGATATTTATTTTGATTAAGAATTATACGATATAGCATGGTGTATACAAATTCATTTGAGTGGTGAAATGGTCTTTCCTAAATGTTTAACATTTTATTAATTTATATCCTCAATCATAATTGCAGGTCTGGTCCGACTATCGTTTACGTAGCATAAAACGCCTTAGTGAAGAATTTACGCCGAAGCCAAAGAAGATTAAATACAAATCGAAAAAGAATAAACTTCTGGAAAGTTTATGTAGCTCTGAATCTATTTATGCTTCGTATGGTGACATTACAGAACAAAAATCCTTCTCATCACCAATCGATGATGAATTCCGCAATAATGAAGTAGAATCTTCTGAAAATCCTTTAGCTGAAGATGAACTTGATAACACTGACAAACATTTCTACAATTCGTCCAACGACGATAATTCTTATGATATAAGTTCACTAAAAGAAGAAGAACCTGATATAGACCACAATTCAAATAACTATAATTCCGATTGCAAGTCACCGCGCAATGTGCTGCAAACAGAATTAAGTTCAGAGAAGCAAAAATATTTGGGACAAACTTTGTCTATCATATTGCAACAAATGAAAAATCAAAATAAAATTATGGAACATCTAACGAAAACTACCTCAAATTTGGCAGTGTTACTTGAGAATAATGTTACAAATTTGGAGAAACAAAATAAATTCATTGAAAGACAACTGAGAACAACGGACGATCACAAAGTGTTTTTGAGGCGGCAAGAGGCAAGGAGAAATCTGCTTAGTAAATTAAAAATTAATAATATGCAGAAATCTTAGCTTATTTAAATTATATATTTTATATTTATAATGTTTTTTTATGTAAATCGTAATATCTATTAATAAATATTTATATTTAGTAACAAAAATCAAACAAATGCCTTTTAATTGTGGAAAATTTAAATTCTTAATTTCTGACCAATGTTTGCAATGAACAGTGATATACATGTACATATATAGAGTGAACTTATGAAAATAACGAAAAAATAAATACAAATAAAATGATACGTAAAGACGAAAGCTAGCAATGTCTAATTTATAGGTCAAGCGAATGATTCGCCGCAGTAAAAAAGGATATTATTAATCCAGTTACAGGCTGATGAAGGTACGCATGTTAACTATGGTAATAGAGAAATTCGTAATATCGTCACAGAAAATGCAACATTTTAAAAATTCAAAATTGATATCTTAGTTTAGATCTGTTAATTGCAATTAAGTAACCTCGTAAAATTACAATTTTTTTTTTTAATAATTGCTCCTTTTTCACTTATTTTGCAAAATTGTGTAGTAATTGTCAATATATTTTTTATTTAGACACATTTTTTTGCATCTCCTGCATAATTTTTACAATGTTAGGGTATCTTGCATTTTCAGCGATGATATGAAATGTGAAAGTTATTAGCTATTGATTCCACTTCCTACGCCACAGTTGCACAAAATACATCAGTATGAAAGTTCGTCAGTGATGTTGTTACATTAAATCATAAATGTTAGATTTTCGTGGGCGGAGTTTCGATAACGAAGATAAGTATTGAGTATTCTGCTATTGTATAAGGACGCGAACAACGAATGGGATTACAGAATATTTTTCATAATTAAGAATTTTAATAATGAACACTATTCAAGTATGCATTTCATATTGCATATACATTTATGATCTTTTCTCGAGTTTTCAAAAGTTTTTATCTGGCAACGTTGTTTTCTTATTTGTTTGACAGTTTGCAACACTTCATTTCGTAGTGAAAAACAAAATGTAAACAAAGTGAATGTGTATTCGCCTGCTGCTGTAGACCTAAAAGAGTGGAAAGTGGTTTTTATTTATTTGTGATAAATAGTTAAATAATATTTTTATAAATATGGAGCAATCAATGTAAGCACACATAAATAATATATGAGACCCAAAAGAAAATAAAAATTATTTACGATTAAATCGTGATTACTGCAACTGGTGCATGGTTATGGCTAAGAATGCTTAATTCGTAAAACATGAGAATAACAAGTTTTGTGTAAAATGCCGAACTGCTGTCGTGTAATTTATTTGTGCTGTTAAATAAAAAACCTTTGAAATCCACAAGAACATACTATGCATTAGCTCTTTTTGATATCGATTGTTGTGGAATCTATATTTGTCGAAGTTGCAATTTCGATAGTAGGAGGATTGTTTGAGAATTTCCCAAACTGTTTGGAATAATGCAGTATTTCACTATATTTGTATACTATACATATCAATTACTTATAACAAAGTGGATGTGGATATACATATACTTTATAATTTATAAATTGTATAAATTAGTATCAGAGGAGAAATCTTTTACTATATATTGATGAATTATGTGGCAAATTTAGTTTTCATTGTGACCATAAATTTCATTCGTATTTAATTTACAAAAGAAACAGTATATTTTGGATGTACATAAATACTTAAAATAAGTTTTTCCTGGTATTGTTGTATAAATTTTGTCCAATTTAAGCTCAGTGGTTAAAATAAACAGAAATTGTTATATTGTAATTACATATATTCATAAATACGTAGTTAATATTCTAATATTTTCACCAAAGTGTTTGAAATATAGTCAGAAATTTTCATTTACTTGGAAATTATTTCATTTTAATATGTGGTAAACATTTAAAACATTTCCCCAAGAAGTTCAACTGCTTTTAATATCAATATTGAGCTATTTCGTAGTTTTCAAATAATAAATAATTCAACAATGTAGTGGCAAATATAATGAGAAATGCAGATGGAACGACTTATTTGGTTTATACCAACAAAAGCCAATCACATCTTACATTTTCTTTATTATTTTCATATATATTTTAGGATACGCTCCACAGCCTACAAAAGGACCACAGATAAACAGTATAGTTTGCTAACGCACGAAATGGCCAGAGTTCAAGTAGAAGATCGCTCAGGTAAAAGTGCTAATGCTATTTCATACTGGAACAACTTGACAGAAAAATTAAATGCTCTTGGTCCACCCTATCGTACTGTACAACAATGGAAAAAGGTAATATGAAATTTGCTTACTTAGAGTTTGTAATAAAAACCTCTTAATTTAGGTTTGGACAGACTTTAGACGCTTTCACAGTAAACGAGGCTTTAAATCTATACCAAAATTTACCAAAACTATTAAAAGAGAGTCAAATTTTGATAACGAAATCTTTCGAATGGACCAAGAAGAAGAAGCAGAGGAGAATGAAGTTTCGCAAAGAGAGAATAAACCAGCCACATCAAGTAAAGTCGCGCAATTTCTGCGTTGTGAATGGGAGGAATATGAACAAAGTTCTCAATCAATGCATTCAACAAATTCTATCGATTATGCAGATGAATATTCATATCCAGATAGGCAAAGTTCGCAGCAAATTACACCAGAATTACCAGAAACTTTAATACCTGATGAAACTCCTTATGATTCCTACACATACAATTCACAAGATTTTGCAGAACCACCGCCGAGGCGGTCTACTAATCCACCGCCCGTATTAAATCATAGATCACTTCCTCCTCCTCCACGGCCGTCAAATAATCGATTACTTGATCAAACCTTATATACATTACAAAATCAAATGGAAAATCAAACGAAATTTTTGGAACATTTGTCCCAAATTTCCAGTACAATGGCCAGTCTAATGGAACGTCAAGTGAATGCTGTTGAAAAACAAACAGACGCCATGCGACGTCAAGCATCAGCGACAGAACACCACACTTTAGTAATGAACAGTTTTATTGAAATGATACGTGAAAAAATGCCAAAAACAAATTCACGGACATCAACCACGCCGTCAACTAATCTATCTAATGGTAATTCATAAAGATATGTTTTATATACTTTAATATTTTATTATTATAGAAATAGAAAAACTGATATTTCCACAATAGCTAGAGTTAGAAAACGAATTGGAACTCCATAATAAAACGAGAAAGAATTTCAGAGTAAGAACAGTTTAGACAGCCACACACGTAATGGTAAACATTCAAATTTCTTTATAACTTCGAATTTATAAGCTTTTAACAATATGCAACGGAATTTTAAGAGCAAATAACCAAAATCTTTAAAATTTATTCTCGTAAAATTAAGTACCCGTTCCTCTAATACGTACAATTATGTATGTATATTCAAAACAATTACAGAGAAGAATATTGAATTTTAATTGTTTTTCAGTTATTTTAAAGTGAGATTTCTCTACTTCCGAAGAATGCAAAAACCGGATAAACAATTTTAAAATGTACAATTAAATGTTAATATTTAAAATTATTATTGACACATAGAGAACAAAGGTACTAGATTTGTCACTTTCTGAATAATATATTTGTTTAAAAAATGTTACATATTTTGTTACATATCGCTCCTTTATTGCAGTCATATCCCAACAAAAATCAAAATTAGCAAATTGCCTTTAAATTATATAAAATGTAGGCTTTAAAATATAGGTCATAGCGATACCTGCTATAATTTTTGGGTCAGCTGGACTAAATTTATTTTCGAGAAGGTATGAAGGAACACTTTTCGTTAAGTAACTTGAAAATTTTAAATTTTTTGAGATATGCCTACGTTGCAATGGAGATCGATATTTACATATATAGATATAAGTTTCCGTTTTGCAAATTTTTATAATACATACAGATAATATATAATTTTTATTAGAATGTATAACTTATTTATAATAGCAATTTTATACATAACAATAATAACAATAATAAGATAACTTTTTAATATGTTAAGTAAAACATAAAAATTAAATTTTATTCTATCTGTATTTAATATTTTTTTCTTAATTAATGTATTTATATTACTGCTGCATATAAACTTCCAATACTTTAATTTTTTATAATAAATAAACGCAGTAACTGAGGGTCACCAACATTCGATTAACCAAACAATATCATTTAAATAAAACAATTAGGTTATTCAAACTCAACATTTAGTGATTAATGTTTATTTAGATTGTTTAATTAAAAATTTAAATAAATTTTATTTTTTATGCTTTGTTGCCAGTACAGAATTATTTAAGAGTTACAGAAAAAAAAGTACTTAATTATTTTACCATCTGGTAACTTTGTTACTCATTTTCCAACACTGATTGATGTGCAAACAAAATGTAAACAAAGTGAATGTATATTTCCCAGTTTTCGGCTAAAAAGTGAAGACTGCTTAAATTGAAAATTATATACGGTTGTGTAAAAATATAATTCCAAACTAAGTAAAATAAATAAAATTTGCCAAACATGTATCATATGCTGTAAGTACAAATGTTATTAATTAAAACGAAAAATGTGTCAGCAAATAAAGCAATACTCATGTATTAAAGTCGGCACAAGCGGCCGTAGTTATTATAATCTAATTCGATCATTTTACTATTGGTAAATATGTAAATGAAAGCATTATTGTTAATTGAAATTAATGTTTGAGCATAGACGTGAAATAGGTAATTAGTTTTGTATGAAGCTTGAAAATTTTGCGTACCGATAAGTTGATTGTGTCCAGCTTCATGTAGGTCGTACGTATTGCTCCAAGCAGTTAGTACGAGGTCATACTAAGGGGTATGTACATACGAGTATATAATTTAACAATATGCATGTCCTTCCACCACTCATAGCACAAAGTTCAACAGTAGAGTTCCAGAAATCTATGAATCTTATACTATTATTAATTATTCGTTCAACAATTTACATTGATAAATAATCAATGCTGTTAGGTAAAAAAACTTGGGAATCTTAGGTATGGAGACCATATTGGTCCATACTGTTTATTTTAAACAATAAAAGCACTGAAATGTGCTTTTCGATTTTTTATAAGAATCTTAAAAGTAAAAGTTTACTTTTATACCGTAATTAAAAAATAATTTTCTGATTGTGCAGCATCTAATGGCGCTATTCCAAAATTTTCATCATATAAGTGCGATAATTAGTGCATCATAAGACAGTGCAATAATAAATGTCATATGATTAAAATAAAATTGAAAATCATGCCCTGCATGTAACTAAGGACTTTTATGAATTCATATAACGATATGCAAATTAATCTGGAATGTAATTTTCTTATCCTGTACTGAGAAAATTCCATGATTTTTGCAGTTGTTCTGTAAATTTTGTTCATAAGACCATATAGACGCACCAAAATGACCCTGAACGTGATATTGGTAACATTTTATTTTTTACCTTCCATCCATTAAATATTTCGATCTAGTAAGAAGCTATAAAAATTACAAAATGATGCAAAGTTTTAACTACGCATGAAGAACAGTTCGGTAGTGCGAAAAGAAAATAAAAAATTACCAAAATGGTGCAAACCTAATAGCAGGGTTAAATTAATTTTCTATTCTCAACTTAATTAGTGCACAATTGAAAACAACAGAAACGGGGAAAAAACAAAACTATTTCCGAAAATGAATTTTTAACGTAAATATTCCATTTTTTTTAATATATTTTTTTTTATCTGGGACCAGCACTCAGAAGATGACTTCTACACATGCGAAGCATTGTGCTGGAACTATAGGAAAGGGATAGTAGGAGAAACGACAGCCTTATTAATTTGAAGTCACTTTTATTTGCAGACATTCGAAGCACAAAATGACAACGGAAAAACAGTACAGCTTATTAAAAAGCAAAATGTCTGAGTTTTTGCATAACAATAAAAACTGCCTTAATAACAAAAATCCTAATGGTACTTTAAAATATAAACAACACCATTCACATTGGACTGAATTAACGGAAAAATTGAATAAAATTGGTCCACCATATCGTACAATACAAGAATGGAAAAAGGTATATTTTTAACTAAGAAATCTTTCATCAGAGGAAAATGATTTACATTTATTTTAAGGTCTGGTGTGATTTTAAACGATCCGAAAGGAAACGTAGAGCTAAATCCAAACTGAAACTGGAAAATATAAAAAAATACGCAATTTGTGATAATGAAGTAAATGAAGCCGATACAGATGAAACTATTTTAGACACAACAACAACCAGTGCATTAAGCATACCAATTAAAACTGAAAACCTAGATTACGAAAATAATTCTGAATCTATATATTCAACATATTCTAACGAATATGACAACGATTATTCATATCCAGATGAAAACTCTTTACATGAGCGTTCACATATGGATGAAAATTTAACTTCAATACCTAATGAATCTTCAAGCGGATCAAATGCATATGCTTCACATCGCATACATGAATCCATTGTATTTAAACCTAACAATCAAGCAACCGGCAATAAACAATTTTGCTCACTACCTCCCTTACAACCAGCCAATGCTCCCATGCTCAATCAATCGTTTTATACTTTATACGATCAAATGGAACATCAAACAAAACTTTTAGGACATCTCTCTGAAATGTCCAGTACTATGGCTGGTTTAATGGAACGACAAGTGGATGCTGTTGAAAAGCAAACAGAAGCCATGAAACGTCAAGCTCTGGCCACAGAGCGACACACTTCCGTTATGAATACTTTCATCGATATGATACGTGAAAAAATGTTCAAGGATCATTCTAATAAAAAGACAGCAGATGATATTGTGTAAATATATGTGTTAGTTTTTCCAGCAGTATAATAATGTATAATAATAAATTATATCTTAAGTTTTAGTGAAGAATTTTGCTTTTTTTTAATAACTTCAGTTTTCGTTTCAAAAAAGTCATGTGCAGTCTCTTTCCATTTGATTGGATAGTATTTCAGTTTATTTTTTGTTTTTAAGTTATTGCTGGTAAATTTTTTACGTTATTTGCCATTTAACATACTTTTTCTGAGTACGATCCTGCCCGACATTAGGTATGTTTTTTTACTTTTCTCGTAAAGGTCAGTAAAATGAGAGTAAACTATAATTTATCTCAATAAGAGACAAAAATGTACATTAATTTTTACTCTATTATTGTTTATTTAAGAAACAGTTGATTGCTTGTTCTTCTTGCCCAAACTAGTCCGGGCTCGTTTCGTGCAAGAAGAAAGGTAACATTACCCTCTCAAAATGTCTCTCATTTACCCAATGTTAGTGTAAGAAAACTTATTCTGGTAAGTTGGGGATCTCGCGCATGCCCAGTTTAGATAAAAAAAACAGACCTTTTACAAAAGCAAATAAAATAACAAAATCACAGAAAATCATTTACTTCTATAATGGTTTTTTTTCTTTCTACTGATACTTTTCATTTTATTTGAAGTGTGAAAGTAAAATGTAATAGGTATTTTTTTGACAGTCGTACCAAATCTGTTTATATTTCTTTCTAACAAAGTCTTATGAAAGTCGTAAAACTTGTATTAGAGTCTCACTACTCAACTTGAAGTTTGCTGTAGGATGTATGGGTATTGTAGGTGAAAGAAAGGCCTAAAAAATATAAAAATTGAAAAACCACCTTTTTAAGTTTAAATTGAGAAAATAACAATTGATATTGAGAAATTCAAATTGCTATTGAGAAAATACAAATTTTTTTTTTTTGTTTTTTTTTTATCTGGGACCAGCACTCAGGAGATGACTCCTATACAAGCGAGGCATTGTGCAGGAACTATAGGAAAGGGATAGTAGAAGAAACGACAGGAGGTGAAGTTTAATTAATTATTTTACAGCTCTGCTTTCGCACGTTCTTTGTTTATACTCGTAGCAGTGCTGAAGCTTCGGTTTAGTAGCCATTTTTATTATTATTTTACTTCGCCGGTGCTACACAATACCGACGAAAGAGGGCGTTCTGATGTGATTGTGGATTGCTATCAGCTGAAGCCGGTATTGTTCAGTGACCAGTAACTATGCCTTCGCCGCTGAAACCTTCCGACAAGACCTGACACACAAAGACACACTAATGCACATCAGAAAAATGCGAGATGTTTATTTTTATTTTTAAAATTTTAGTCTGAAACTGGGGTTGAACCCACGTCTGTTTTTGGTTTAGTAGTCAACGTGCAGACTACCATCCATCGTGCCATCGCCACCCTCATTGATATTGAGAAAATTAAATTCAATATTAAATCTATATATCATTATTAATTTGTGTTTTCTTAATATGAATTGGTTTTTTCTTAATATCAATTTGTATTTTCCCAATATGAATTTGGATTCCACATTATTAATTTTCATTTCTCAATATCAATAAAAAGGCGTAGAACTGCATAATGTGGACCCTAATACAAGTTCAAAGGAGAATTTTTCTAAATTGCAACTGGGGACGTGAACATACTACATAGACAATTACTACTTGTTTTTGTAAATAAAATAAAAATGTTCGTTTGCGATTTTGCATTGAAACAATAATAATAAAAATTCAAATTTGTTTTCTTTTTCAATTCAAAGTCCCTAACGAAAATATTAATTTTATTTACAAAGAGAGGCAGTTAAGTTTCGTACAAACATATTCACCTTGTCTCATATTCTTGCTTGTAAATGAAAACACTCGTTTTTTATTTTATAAAATAGTTTTTTTTTTTTAATTTATTTTATTTATAGTTTGACTTCTTAAATTTTATTATCAATTTGTGTTTTTTTCTTGCTGTGGTTTCCTATATTTTAAATACGTTTCAAATGTACTTCTTATTATGACCAATCAATCAATGAATTTAATATATATATTTTTTTTGTAATTTTCTTTGTTACTTTATAATAAAATAAAAATTATAGACAAAAATAGAAACTAAATACACTGTTTTATTAATTATTTATAAGTTTCAATATCAATTTTTATTTTTTATTACTTTAATAAATCTTAAAATTACCTTATTTATAATAAATGTAAGTTTTTTTCTTTTGCATTTTTCCATTATTAATTAAATATATTTATTTTTGTATATACATGTTTTTTTTTATTAAAAGGGGGACATTTTTGAAGGAAAAAGGTCATGGATTTTATAATTTCTTGTTTTTTGTTTTCAATAGATTAAAAATGTAGAATTTATGTTTTCAAACTTTTTTCTATTAAATTTTTTAACTAACAGAAACTAAAAATTAAATTTTTAAAATATATATGTATATAGTGTTTTTATGGATTTTTTTGGATTTGTTTCTTTAAGGGAAAGACTTAATATGACTAATTAATTAATTTAAATTTAATTCAATTACATCGACGCTGTATTTATTTTTATTTAAATGACAAAATAGCACTTTGTAAGAAATAAACAAGCAAGTTTTTTTTGTTGAATTATAATTTTTTAATTTTATAGTACTTTTTGTAAATTTATTTTGTTATTTATTTTTTAAGGTGGTTGTTTTTGTAGTTGATTTTTTTTTTGTATGTTTAAAAATTAAACTAATATTTTCTTGTTTTTTTTTTTAATATTAAAATAACAAGAAAAGTTTTTACGATTAAAAGTAATACATCGAAATATCGTTACACTCAAAAAACTAATTATACAATTTGTTGCTAAATTTGAAAGAACAAAAAAAAAAAAACTTTTCATCGGTGCTATAATTAACAAAATTATAAATTAACCCCTAATAAAAGTTATTAAAGTGTGGCAGTATTTGGTTTTAATTACAAAATCAAAGTTTTGGATTCCACTGTGAATGACATGAAGCGAAATGCGTTTGTAAGGAAAATTAAAGATTTTAATCCATCGGGATTTTTAGCAGTAATATTCAGTAATTGAAATATTTTTAAATTAGCTTTACAAAAAAAAAGCGAGTTTAATAAAAATGTTGAGGAAGTCACAACGTTACTGCCCTTTTACACTTTAGAGAGTGTGTGAGACGTGATGTGAGATGAAGGTTTTACATGAGTGTCTAAAGTGGACCCTTTTGTTGGTTCTCTTTTCTACTTTTTGCAATTCCCATCCTGTTGCTTCATATTATTTTGCTCACTACTTCCTAGTCTTAGTTATAAACTTTAAAAACCTCCTATTTTAATAAAATAATCATTTCTATTTATTTCATTTATATTGAAATATATTTATTAAGCTCGAGGTCTTAATAAATATTTTTCAATATAATAAAAAAGGTCAATTAAGAATATAATAAAAATATTTCATTTATAATTGTAATTCATTTCGACTAAATAAAAAAGAATATTTTACTTTACTTTAAATGTTAGTTTTTTTTTTTTTTTGCAAATATATCCTTACCTTAATATATAAAAGCCCTAACGCAATTTTGTCTTTAAATTGGGCTTTTACGCATTCTTTGATAGATAATCCTCTAAAACATAGTTTAAAAAAAATTTTTTTTTTAGTGTGTTCCCAAGTAGAATTGCTGCAGAGTTTCATGAAAAAATTCCTTAATAAATAATTGAGAGCACAAACCTTAACAATCTGTTCCACGATGTCACACAATATCATTCGGTCTATAGAAAACATTTCTATACAAAAACATTTAAAATTTAGTTTTTCTTTGGAATGCGAGCGATCGATATCGTGTGACATCGTGGAAGAGGTAGTAAATTTTTATGAGCATTTTTCTTTTTTCTGTGAAGTAAATCTTTGGTTAGGGTCTTTTTACATATGGAATTTTAAAAATTTCTGTCCGTCTTTTTAATTTTCCAAATGTAAAATGTTTAGGACAGAGAAAAAATGTCCGACTTTCAATTTCAAAAGTGTAAAAGGGCAAGTTCGGTTTTGTATTGCATGTATTAAGTGAACGAACGATATCGTTCGACATCGTGGAACAGGCCGTAATATTGTAGTCAGGAATTTGATTAAATGCT